>JANBXA010000737.1:8862500-9315000 GCA_030556225.1 Cricetiscus sungorus | reverse complement strand
CTTCAGCCCTGTGTTTTATTCTTCATGCTTTGCCCCAGTTTGGTTTATGATGCTCTATGTCATAGCCCATCTTTAATATTTGTAATGCACTTTATTGAGCAAATGCTAAATCTCAAATGTTAAGGAGCAAATGGTGAAGAAAAGAGACTATCTGCTGTGTTCTAATTTTGTGTACACTTGAAACTCATGGGTTGATATATTATTGCCAAGGGTGACAGTATTAGAAAGCTGGCTTTTGGGGAAATTATCAGTTTGTGAGGGAAGACAGAGCCTGAGTGGATGCTGCTAGTGTCCTTACTACAGGCATCTGATTTCCTGCTATTTTGAACACATGGCAAATTGTGAGAGGAAGCCTTCTTCGGAAAGTAGACACATTGGATACAGAATTTCCTTGTACTCTCATTTTGAACTGCTCAACTTCCAAACCAATAAGAGATAAATGTTGCTCTTTGTATGTTTTGTCTGAGAGTTTATGTAATACCTGCACATATGCCTGAAGATACATGAGCACATGTGGAAGGTCAAGGAAATCTGTTCCTTTTAGTCAAGATCTTTCTCTGAGTCCAAAGTTGAGCATTTCTGCCTGGGTGTCTGGCAAATGAATTTCAGGGATCTGCCTATATTTGTTCTTTTCTAGGCTATAGCTAAAGTCCCACCATGCTTGTTTTTTTTTTAATTTTTTAAATTTAAATTTGAAGCAAGCCTGAGAATTTCAAGATTCCATTTGGGGGAGGGCTGAGTAGTACTCTATTGTGTAAATATACTACATTTTCTCCATCTATTGTTCAGTTGAGGGGCATTTAGATTGCTTCCATGTTCTGGCTATTACAAATAATGCTCCTATGAACATAGTTGAACAGATGTCCTTGTTGTATAAATGTGCATCTTTTGGGTATATGCCTAACAGTAAACGTACTGGATCTTGAAGTAGACTAATTCCCATTTTCTTTAGGAACCACAATACTGATTTCCAAAGTGGCTGTATGAGTTTGCACTCCCACCAGCAGTGGAGGAATGTTCCTCTTTCTCCAAATTCTCTCCAGCACAAACTGTCTTTGGTTTTTTGATTTTAGCCATTCTGACAGGAGTAAGATGGTATCTTAGAGTTGTTTTGATTTGCATTTCCCTGATGTCTAATGATGTTGAGTACTTTCTTAAGTATCTTTCAGTTATTTTAGATTCCTCTACTGAGGATTCTCCATTAAATTCTGTACCCTACTTTTTCCATTGGATTATTTGGTGTTTGAGTAACTAGCTTCTTGAGTTCTTTGTATATTTTAGAAAAGAGCCCTCTGTCAGGTGTGGGTTTGGTGAATATCTTTTGCCTTTCTGTGTGCTGCCATTTTGTCTTGTGGATTGTGTCCTTTGCCTTACAGAAACTTCTCAGTTGATCTCAATGTCTGTGATACTGGTGTTATGTTCAGAAAGTGGTCTCCTGTACCAATTTGTTAAACGGTACCTCCCACTTTTTCTTCTAAGTGTTTCAGTGTAGTCAAATTTATGTTGAGGTCTTTCTTCTATTTGAACCTAAGTTTTGTGCACAGCAATAGATATGGGTCTACGTGCTGTCTTCTACAAGTCAGCATGAAGTTATGACAGCACCATTTGTTGAAAATGCTTTCTTTTTCACATTGAAATTTCCAGGCAAATGGATGGAACAATCTTGGGTGAGGTAACCTTGTCACAAAAAGACAAACATAGTATGTACTCATTCATATGTTGTTTTTAGATATAGAACAAAGAATTACCAGCCTACTATCTACACCACCAGAAAAGCTATGAAACAAAGAAGACCCTAAGACAGACATACATGGTTCCCTGGAGAAGGGGAAAGGAACAAGATCTCCCAAGCAAAATGGGAGCATGCAGGGAGGGGAGAGGGAGTTAGGAGGAAGGGGAGGGCAGAGGAGGCATGAGAGAGCAGGAAGTCGAGTCAGGGAAAGAATAAAGGAAAGCAAGAAAAGAGATACCTTAATGGGGAGCCATTATAGGTTTGAAGAAAAATCTGGCACTAAGGGAATGTCTAGAGAGCTTCAAGGATGAACCCAACTAACAATCTAAGCAATAGTGGAGAAGCTACCTTAAATGTCCTTCCCTAATAATGAGATTGATGACTACCTTATCTGCCATCCTTGAGCCTTCATCTAGTAGTTGATGGAAGCAGAAGCAGACACCCACAGCTAAACACTGAGCCGAAATCTTGGAATCCAGTTGTGGATAGGGAGGGGTGATGAGCAAAGTGGTCAAGACTAGGCTGGAGAAATCCACAAAAACTGCTGAACTGAACAAGGGGGAGCTCGTGGACTCCAATTTGATAATGGGAAACCAGCATAGGACTGACCCACATTCTCTGAAAGTAGTGTTAGTTGGGAAGACTGGGCAGTCTATGGGGCCTCTGGAACTGGACCAGTATTTATCCCTAGTATGCAAATGGACTTTGGGATCCTATCCCACATAGAGGAATACATTCTCAGCCTAGACATATGGGGGAATGACTAGGTCCTGCCACAAATGGTATGACAGACTTTGAAGACTCCACATGAAAGGCCTCACTCTCCCTGGGGAGGAGAAAAGGGATAAGATGAGGGTTGGTGGGGGGAACCAGGGAGGTCAGGAAGGTGTAGGAACTGGGATTTCTGTGTAAAACAAACTTGTTTCAACTTTAAATAAAAAAGTTAAAATGAGCTGGTTTTATAATTCCTGCACCCTCCAGTCCTTCTCTTTTCCCCCCACCAACCTCCATCCCATCCACTTCCTGCTCCCCCGGGTATTTTTAATGTATACTTGAAGGATCCAAACACAAGTTCCTTTACATGTGTGGCAAGCAGTTTTTCTACTGAATCATCTTCCCAGCGCAATGGATGTTTGGTGTTTTAAAGCAGTTAACTTGTTACTTTTAATACAAGTCCAAAACTTAAATAATGTTCTTTCCTGAGAAATGGAATAAATTCTGGTGGTTGAGCATGCATCAATGTAATTATACATGTTAAAAATAATAAAATTATAACTATAATGTTTGTAGTAGAGTTTTGTTGAGTTATCAAATCAGAGTACATTCTGAGTAGGTTAGTAAGGTTGAGACGTTCTCCTCATGAAATAATAACTGACAATGAGTAGTGAAAACTGGCATAAAGTGAACTAACTAATGATAATGAGGAGGAGGCATTTAGAAATATCCCAGAAGGCATTTTCAATTTCTGTGGTAAACTATAGGATGGATCATGCAACATATCAAAAAATAAATAAATAAATAAACCAAAACAAAAACCTAGTATTGCTTGAATGCAGAAAATGAAGGGACTCACTTGCAAAATGAACTCAGCAGATAAGATCAGGAGATGGGCACACTGTGCCTCAGAGAGATTTTTCGTAATTTACTTCACTGTCAAGGAAACTACATTGAGAAGGTTTAAATATGGGGGTGGCACAGTAAAACTTATACAGGAAAAATCACTGGGCTATAGAAATTAGGGTTGTGAGCAACAAGGATGGATACATGAAGAGTGATGCAGTTAGGGGGCTATTGTCGCTCAGGCCAGAGGTGATGAATTTTCACTGGAGTAGTTGCTATGGCTATATAGTTACCATGGTTATAAAGAGAAAATAGACTTGAGAAGCATTCAGATGAAATAAAAAAACATCTTGGTAACATATTTTATAAGGTGAATTAGCTATGAAGGATTCTTGATGAAATTTTGGCCTATTGAACATGGGGATGACGGAGTTGTTCATTGAGAAAATAAATTCAGCAATTCTGTCTCTGGTTTTGTTTTGATGTGGGTGTTTTACATTGTCTTTGATACATACAGATGGAAGTGACAAGTAGGCCATGAAAGGTGCAGGTCCACAGCTCAGAGGATCACAGCTTAGAGGATCTGTTCCCTGAGCCTTTGGCAACTAATGCTTCATGTTAGGCTCTGTGCTTCTGGCTTCTTTCGGGACCTTATATAAATGGGATCATGGCACATTTATTTTCTTTTGACTGGCTTCTTTTACTCAGTATAATGTCCTCATGATTCATCTTTGTTGAAGTAGACGTCAATATTTCCTTCTCTTTAAAGTTAAAATACTCCACTGTATGTTTACTTTGTTCTTTTTGTTCCTTGATTGATACTTAAGGTGATTACTTCTTTGATATGCTATGAACATAGATGAATAAGCATCTGTGGTAGTTCTGAGAATTTAAAACTCCTGGTTATGTACTCATAGTAATTCTTGGATTGTATAGTAATTTAGCAAGGCTTTGTTTTTTGTAACCATTATTTTCTATAAAATATTTATTATATTACTATCAATACATGATCCCTTGTTAACACTTGCTGGTTTCTGGTTTTTTGATTATTTGTTTTATGGAAACTAAACTTAATGTTCTGAAATTTACCTCATTGTAACTGTGAAATGTCTTTGATAATTCAGAATGTCATACATCTTATGCCTTTTGTATGTATTTATACATGTTATGTCATCTTCACATCTATATACTTATAATGTGACTGATAACTGATTTTGCTGCACTGTCAGCAAAATCACCTCACAGAGACAACTTGAGGGTAAGTGGAATTGTTGTATTTTGTCTCAGAGTATGCAGCCCCTCATGACAATATGGTTATTGTAATGAGGAAATGGGGTGGGTCACGACATGGCCAGCCAAGAAGTAGGGAGACAGTGCTGGTGACAGGCTGTTACTACCTTGATTCTGTTGTGATCCCCTGCTCATAAGATGATAGCACCCACCTTTGCAGTTTATCTTTCTTCCTCAGATATCTATGTGGGAGTATCTTCACAGCTATCCTCACAGACCCACCTCATCAGTGAGCAGGCTAATTATGAGTCCAGAGGCTTTACAGGGAAGATTAATTGTCACTACATTTGAGTTCCGTGTCCACATTTAATCAGGGTTTTTATTTTGTTGTTGAATTATAGGGATTCTCTATATGATGGAGACATTAGCCTATAGCCAGATACATAAGTTGCAAATATTCCCCAAATCATTTAAAAAAAAAATGTCTGGTTGTGTCATACTTGGAGGAAGGAAACTTGATGTTGTAGAAACAACAGTAAAACATCTAAGACCCTTTGGGAAAGAAACAATGAAGTAATGATTTTTAACATGTCAAGCTGACTTTAAATGTACACATGTAGGGAAGATGATATTGAATACACAAGAACTCAGAATAAAAATGTTATTTTATATCAGTGTGTTAGCCTATGCTTAACAAGGAGCAATGGGGAGTTAACGGGGTGAGAATAGACAATATTTCACTCTACAACTGAAATCAACACACACACACACACACACACACACACACACACACACACACACACACACACACACACACACACCGGTAGAAGGAGGGAGGTTATAATTCCAGAATAGATGTCAGAAGGCCCAAAACTGAGCCACAAAGGCCAAATTTTCTCTTCATAACAAACTGGAATTGTCATTTAAAATCTTACATCACTGAATCAAGAAAGAGGCAACTAAGCCAGCATAAGTTTTCATTGTATTTCCATAAGGAAAGCAGCTCTGAGGTAATTTGTCTCAGTCCTACTCCCTTCCACTTTCTCTCTGTTTGTGAGGCTCACACCCTTCCTTTGGATTATTAGGGACTACTGATAAGAGTAAATCAGAATTTTGAAAATAATTATGTTAATTTCTTGTTCTTTGATTGACTGTGTATTTGTTCAATTTACAAATGTAATAAGTATATAACCATATCACTTAAAACAAGCATGCAACTTATAAGGAACTTCTTAGTGAGAAAAGTGGAAAGGATAATAGTTATACTGATTGTTTGTGTGCTAGCTATATTTTGTTAACTTGACATAAATTAGAGTTACCTGGGAAGAGAAACCTCAACTGAGAAATTGTCTCCATTACATTGGCCTGTAGGCAAGTGTGTGGGGGCATTTTCCTGACTGATGATTGATGCAGGAAGTCCCAGCCCATTGTGGGTAGAGTCACCCTTGGGCAGGTGGTCCTAAGTTGTTTAAGAAAGCAATGAGAAGAAGCAAACCAGTAAGCAGCATTCCTTCATGGTCTCTGTTTCATTCAGCTCTTGACTTCAAGTCCCTACATTGGCTTCACTCACTGATAGATTATAAATATGAAATGAAATAAGCCCTTTCATCCTGTAAGCTGGTTTGAGTCAGTATTTTAGCACAGCAACGGAGAAATCTGACTTGGACAGTTTCATTTGTAAGTTTGAGTAACTGAAGGTAAGTCTTCTTCAAAAGAGTGCATGTCTTATGATCAACACTTAAAAAATAAATGGCAAGTCTGAGATCATCTCCACTCTCTTTGTTCCCCAAGACCTAATCTCTCAGGCTCCTATCTAATTCCCCAACAGACCACTAATTGCTGCCTTCCTGACTCCCAGTGCACATCTCAGAGGATGTTACAGACAATCTCCTTCAGGCCTCCTTTCCTTGACATCTTGCTGTGTCCTAGCCACCAATTTGGCAGAGACTCCCTGCTCAACCACAGAACTTTTCCTCTCTGTTCCCCTGCCCTGATCCTTCAGGATCCTCCCTAAGGCTGTACCACTACATTAGCTGCAGCCGCCCTTAATCCCTGCCCACACACCATCCCCTCCAATCCACAAAAACCTTTGACCTACAATTTGTTCTGCCCACAAGATGTACTGGGGCGATGATGGTACACAACATATGTGAATGGCCCAACAATGTCTGAATGAACTTGAAGCCAATCTTTGAGAGAGAGCTCATACCAGACACTGTTTGGATGGTCAGCAACTGGAGACTGAGTATCCCAGAGACCTAGGCTAGAACAAAATACAACTAGAACAAGAAAAAAATCAGTGAAAAGATTCCTAATGATATTTTGCTGGACTTACAGATCAATGACTTACCCGGTCATCGTCACAGTGGCTTCTGCCAGCAGCAGATGGAGGTGGATGCAGAGACAATATCCTGAGAGAGTCAAAATTGGAGGTCTCCTTCATGTCCCTTTCCCTCAGAGTTCAGGAACCCCTGAGAAAGAGTGTTAGAGAAGTGTGTAGAGTCAGAGGAATGGAGGGTACCAGGAGAACATGGCTAACTCAGTCAAGTAAGAAAGGCATGTGAACTCAGGGAGACTGAATGGGCAATCACAGGGCCTTCAAGGCCGGCGCCAGGTCCTATATGTTACTGCTGTTAGCTTGGTGTTTTTGTGGGATTCCTAACTGTGGGAGTGGGTGTGTCTGAGTTTTGAATGCTCTTGGGACTTTTTTCCTCCCATGGGGTTGCCTTGCTCAACCTTGGTTTGAGGGCTTTTGAATTGTCTTATTGCATTTTCTTTCGTTGTTTTTAGTTGTTGCCTTTTGGAGGCCTTCTCTTTTCTGAAGGGAGATGGAAGTAAAGTGGGTTGGGAAGAGGGGCGGGGGGGGGCTTGGAAGGATGGAGGGAGTGAAAACTGGTCAGGATGTATTGTATGAGAGAAGACTGTTTTCAATAATAATAAAAAAATCAATACTTTCAGAGGTGTGCTGCATGTAGCTTCATAGATTAATATTCATTGTATGCTTACTTAGAAGGTCAGCACCCAATTTAATACTAGAAATGTTCAGGTTGAAAGTATAAAAACAATATAATGTTCACAATGGATAAATATGTGAATTGATATTTCACATACAAGTGGGATTGGAGAATGTGCAGAGAAGAACAAAATGTAATTATTCAGCTTCCCATGGTAAGTTAAAAGTTGCAGGGGAAACACTTTTAATCGGGATGGATCACCATGAGATGAACATGAAAAATCTGAACCTCGCTGTTTCCTGCAGTGCTGAGTGGAGGGGTTGACCTGCCTGTGGTCACCTGTCTTTGCTTGTATGATTTCCAACTCTAAGTAGCTCAGAGCAAGAGAGCAATACTCAACCGAAAGAACAAACAGTGAGACTTTGTGATTGTTTTATGGAAATAAAGTTGGGATTAGTCTCCAGAAAAGACAGTTAATTCCAGAACATTCCAGACAATAGGTTAAAAAGACACTGGCAAAGCTACCTACACCATAATGGTGAGGGAAGGAAGGAAGGCAGGCAGGCAAGAAGGAAGGAAGGAAGGAAGGAAGGAAGGAAGGAAGGAAGGAAGGAAGGAAGGAAGGAAGGAAGGAAGGACAGAAGGAAGGAAGGAAGGAAGGAAGGACGGACAGAAGGAAGGAAGGACAGAAGGAAGGAAGGACAGAAGGAAGGAAGGATGGAAGGAAGGAAGAGGGAGCTTGGATATCTGTCGCTTTCAGTTTTGAAAGATGTGGAGATCAGAGATATGAGGGGACTTCATTTTTTAAAATGTTTTTTAAAATGATTCTCTATTTTTTCTATGGAAAAATACAGCATATTTTAAAGATGTACCTCAATGCATTATAAAATACACTATGAGAAAGAGATAAATCAAACTAACAAACTTTAAATGAGGAAACAGCCCATGACATAGTAACAAAGACAGAGTTGTTAACATTATAGTAGCAAGAAGTCACAAATATATAGCAGTAACTTGGAAGAGAACAGGCGCATTGTATTCTTGCTTTGTTTTTTTGTGATGTTGGAACAGCTCCTGCAGACTTATGTGAAGAGTTTGGAGCCCATTTATAAAGACAGAGAGGGTTTAAAGAAGGAAAATGACTCATTTAGAGCACAGGATTGTAAAGGATTTTCTAAAAGGAGCAAGAATTTACAGAAAGACAAAAACTACATCAAAACACCAAGTACCTCTTCGCCATGTTCCCAAAGTGAGAACAAAACAAGAAACTGGCTTTCATTGGTGACAAATGAATTTAAATTGCATATAAGCTAAAACTTCTAACTAAAAAAGTTTTGAGATACTGGTGAGGTGTTTTCTTTTCTTCCATCCCTCCCTCCTTCCCTCCCTCCCTCCCTCCTTCCCTCCCTCCCTCCTTCCTTCTTTCCTTCCTTCCTTCCTTCCTTCCTTCCTTCCTTCCTTCCTTCCTTCCTTCCTTCCTTCCTTCCTTTCTTCCCTCCTTCCTTCCCTTCTTTTCTCTTGTTCTAAGTTAAAAATCAACAGGATAGCTTCCCAGCTATATTTGCTAGAAATGCACAGATTAGAGAACATGGAAATTTTATGTGAGCTAACTGTTACACTGAAGTATCTCATCCACCTGCCAGTCCCCAAATATATACTCAGAGGCTGAATATTAACTATTATTGTCTGGCCAATGGCTCAGGCATATTACTAACTAGCACTCTCAATTAAATTAACCCATTTAGTTTATATTTTACCACAATGATACAATGATCCTGGCTTGTTACATCACATCTTCCTTTTCTGGTAGCTACATGATATCCCTCTGACTCCTGTTCTTTCTCTCTGTCACTCTGGTTGGATTCTTCTGACTGGCCCTATTCTGTCTGGCCATTGGCCAAATCAGCTTTTTTCATCAACCAATAAAAACAACACATATATATTCACAGCGTGCAGAAGGCCATTCATATTATCACATTTCTGCTATTAATGTTCAAGTACAAAATACTTTTATGTCAAGCATGCTGCCTAGACCCATCAGTTTGAAAGGAGAGAGAAAAGAAGCTTTCATTGCGTAAGGAGATCTGGGTTAACTGTAGAGAAGAATTTCTTGCAGAAAAGGAGTCTTAGGAATCAAAGTGAAACCCTTGGGAATATGAAGAAATGAGGGGCAGAAGGCAGGGAGACAGGGACCAGCCAGATAGTGACTATGCAAGGATTTTATTGCAGAGGTTGAAAGCTACATGTGTTCAGGAATCTAAAATGCCAGTCCACACTAACGTGCAAGGTCGATGGCAGTGGGGCTGTGGTGTCCTTTGCAGATCATTCAAATGGGGTTGTAACATCATTTGGAGGTCATTTGAGGATTTTCTGCTCTATATTAGGGGAACCAGAGGTCAGGTCTAATCCTGCTGTACAAAGATTCACCCTGGGCATAGTCCTAGCCCAGGTGAATGTGGACTAGAAGGCTATACCACCAGGCAGGTGATTTTCTAACAACTTATTCTGACAAGGAACCTGAGATGCTTAGATATAATTTTCTTCTTGACACAACATACAATCACCTAAGAGGGAAGTCTCCAGGATGACTTGTCCAGATAATATCGGTCTATATGAACGACTGTAGGGATTATATTGATTGCATTAAATGAGGTGGGTATTAACCATTCACCAGGCAGGGGATCTTAGACTGCATTCATAGCAAAGAAGGAGAGCTGATCACAGACAAGAGAGCAGACATCCCACCGCTGTCTGTTCGGAATGGGGATCTAAAGTGCAAGCTCCTTCAAGTTGCCGGTGTCTTGGGGTCTTCACCAGGTTGGGTGTGACCGAACCAGGGAGCTGAATAAACTTCCTGAGTTTGTCTCGGTAGCATCATGTATCCCAGCAGCAGGAAGCTGACTTGAAACAGGGCTCAGTGAAGTTTGTTGTTAATGTTTTTTCTGGTCAAATTTTGTAATTGTAGGTGTTAATGCTGTGACTACTAAAGCTTTGCACAAATTCCCACAGTAAGTGAGCAGGTCACTCTTACTCAAATGACTATTTTCAGTCATTGTTCAAGGTACACATATGTAATGTGGAATTGCAACTGATTTTTTTTTATAACCATGCACCATGCTAATCTGTTTGACTGCTAATTTGTTTACTGAGTTATCAATCTATTTAGAAAAATTGTCAATATTGGGGCAAATGTAGATTTATATTAATAGCTTATTGTGTATAGTTACTGGTAAATTTGTCTAATTTCTTTCTTATGGTATGTTAATTTCAGATTTTTAAAATCCCTTATTAAAATGCATCCTTTATTTCCTAGAGTAAAAAGATTATTGCTTTTCTCTTTTCGCATAAGAAAATGGACTAAGCCTTCCTTTGCTTTTCATGATATTCTTCTCAGGAGGAAAACAAGTCTCCATCATCTAAGAATTCACATTCAGCAGTACACTGTGTCCTCTGTTCGGCCCCCAGGAAAATATGATTATGTTAATCGCATTTCTTTGGATATATACAAATTAGGTTCATCGTACAACGTTCAGGAATCACTGTACTCGTGTTTCACAATGGCAAGAATTAATTGAAATCCTTTAGGGTATATGAGGCCGGAAGTATGTCATGTTCATGGTATAGTAGGAAATAATTAGATCTGCAGTGAAGAGACACTCCCAATTAAAACTTTATGGGGAAATGATTCTGAAATTAGCTTTAAGGAAATGTAATGGGAACAGATCATAGGCAGGAGGCAGCATCCCTAAGTTCTATTAGCAAGAATGTTTATATCTGTGGAGGGAATCTGTTAACACCTTTAGAATGCGGATACAATTTGCGTCCTTTTGAGAGAAAATGAAAGAGGCTATGGAAGATATATTTTTGTTGCAGTGTTCCACAATGTTTATAGTAGCAATTTCTAACTTTTCATAATCAAATTTGCCTTCCAATCTCACGAGGAAATATTTCCATTGCAAATAACATCTGTAGAGCTTTAAAGACAGATATTGACAAATGGAGAAAAAGTTTATTTCCTGAATTTTAGAAATTATTTTCCAGTTCTTGTGTGTGTGTGCGTGTGTGTGCGTGTGTGACTGAATTGTCTCGAGGAATGGCTGTGTCCTCCAGGCTTTGCCATGATGCTCCAATTTTAGTTTACATGGAACTTCTTGTGACTTTTGAGGGGACTGCGGCCCATTCATGTGCAGAATTTCAATGCTCCACAAGTGAGCAACTAGGTACAAAGAAAAGCATTTTAAACAAATTGATTTTTCTGTGTAGCGCTTAAGTCCAAGAGGACTTCTTTGTGAAAAAGTCAAGATCAATAGTTCTGTGCCAAACTAAATTGAATCATGCCATGACTTCAATTTTGTAATAATTTTAATGTAAGATAAGGAATAAGCTTGCCTTGGAATCTTCCTCAATGGCTGACCTAATTTTGGTAACAGTCACTGTGTTCCTTTCATTATACCATTGGCTGTTGACATCAGAGCCATGAGCAAAATTTAAGTGCAAGGAGCATATGTTATGAATGGCAACCAAAAGCAGATGCCTGGTGTGCCTTCTATTTTTTTTAAGCCAAACACTGGCAAAACTCAACTCAATTATGAATGTATGTGCGGCAGATGAATGGATACAAATGAACAAAAAGGTGATTGCTGCCACTTCATGGGAGTTGGGGAAACTATCTGAGTTCCACTATGTTAGTGCATTAGGTCTGGGTGATGATGACACCTTAAATGCAGGAAATATGGCATTTGTAAAGAGGACTGGGATCAGGCACCCGACAATACAAACTAAAAACCCACATTTGACCAAATGATACCAATATTTGGGATGAGATCTGCTGATGGAAATCATTCTGTGTATGGATAATGAATACTTAATGAATTTGCTGCAGTCCCTCATTTATGACACAGGACACACACACATCCCTAAAAAGTTACTCAAATAACCAAACGAACATGTCCTAAATTCATAACATGTTAGGAGCCAAACACGCAACCTTGGAAGGGCAATTCGTTTGCAAGTGGGGATCTACATTTACCTTAGGTAACAAAATTGTGTGTGTGTGTGTGTGTGTGTGTGTGTGTGTGTGTGTGACTATAGAAAAGAGAGTCAGAAAATACCTGGAATTAGGGGAAGGCAAAAAGGGGAGAATAGTACATTAGACAAAGAAAATAGGTCAAAATATAAAAAAAATTATAAATCTGTCTTTATGAAACATCACAATATACAAAGAAAAAATGCTGACAAAAGAATGTGAAATAGAACAATTTTTAAAAACTAGTATATAAGATATTCCAGTTAAGATTAAGAATACTAAAGTGGGGAAGGAAGAAGGCTCATCTGCCAGTGGGTAAAGCTGTTGTCAAGCATGAGGGCCCCAGAGCACTAACATAGCAACAGGTTACTGTGAGGCTAGTGGTTGGATGCAACGACAGAGGTTCTTGAGGGCTCACGGGGACCATCGGTCTAGCAAGTTGGTGAGCTCTGGTTCAATGGACCTTGTCTCAGAGACATAAGGTAGAGAATTATAGAAGACACCTGATTTCAGTCTCCAGCTTTCAGGCATGCATTCACGTCTATCTACATACAAATGTACACACACATGAATACACACAGACGAAAATACCAAGAAATGAAGTATTTTTCCAACTCTCATTATTAGGAGGAGTAAAGTTTGGGTTTCTATTCTGCCCCATTAGTCATGAAAAACAATTATTTTAAGTCACCATGTCCTATGCAACTAACTTCAAGTGAACAGTGAATAGAAAATGCTGAAACCTACAATGACAAACAAGTCATGCATCCATCACTCAGCAAATTCCCTGTCCTATGGATTTCTTGTTATTTAAAAGAGAAGAGAAAAAAATAAAAACAGAAATTTAGTTTTCAAACCTTGGCAGGTGCCTATGTCTGGCCTTAAGTACATTTCATTATATTTCATTGTCACACATAAAAAGCTTTTTTTATAAGAAGTATAATTTGCACATATTTTTGAAAATTAATTTGATAATATATTCACTGAAAACAAATTAATTCCTCTATGTTTGTCAGCCAACACAACCAAGCAATGACTGAGACTTTCTTTCTCTCTCATGCTCCTTTTGAAACAGTTGTTACTTAGATGCCAATTACAATGCATCCTTGGAAGGAGATAATTGCTAAATTAAAATTAACTACTTCACAAATCCTAGGTTTATGAAAAATTTAAGCAAAATTCTAACATGTGGATATACATAAAATTGGCAAATATAAGTCTAACAACTGGTAGACCTCTGAAACACTCATTTCGTTAAAGGTCAGTTAATTCTATCATGGTTCCTTTTTAGGAAAAAATGTTTTAATAAATATCTGAAATAACTAGGACTTTTCAGTGACCAGTAACAATATGATTATCTCTAAAAAATGAGTGTGAAATATTTGTACATGTAATAATACTTGAAACATTTATTTTTAATTATAAAAATATTTATTTTCCTGTTTATAAAATATGCAAGCTTTCTTTTGTCTTTTCTTTTTTCAGACAAAGTCTTGCTATGTAGTCAGGCTTGTTGAGATTTTCTTTGTAGTCCAGGTTGGACTCAAGCTCACAACCCCTTTATTGACTTTGCCTTTGAATGATAGGATTACAGACCCATGCTACCATGCTCAGCCAAAAAAAAAATTTCAGCATATATCTTGAGTTGAAAGCATGTTTGAGGTATGGGAGTTTTAAGGATATTTGAGAAGCCTAGCTTTATTAGAAGAGCTGGTCATCTTCCTCCTTGTATCACTCAATGATATTCCACTTGTCTGCACTGCTATAATTTGAATCTGAGTTATATATCACACAGCATTGTGGGACGCATGGGACATACGAAACCTTTCCAAAAGCATGGTGCATATAGCCTCCTCTTTCCCGGTTATATTTACAAGTTTATGTGCCCAAGTTTCTTCACGTCTTGTCATTCTTGCAAACTGTAAGGGCTGTGTCATTCTACAAGGCCTGGATGATTTAATTTATTTTCTAATAATTCCATGTGTGATTGTCTATATTAACTGTCAACTTGATACAATTTAGAGTCACCTGGGAAGAAGGTCTTTATGAAGAATTACAACAGTTTGGCCTGTAGAACTGTACGGTGAACAAACCCTTCCCTCCCCAACATGTACCATGACATGATATATAATCACAGCTGCAGTAATGGAACTGTAATAGCCACATGGTATTGTTGTGACCTTCCATTTTCTCCTGTACTTTGCTCTAAAATCTACACCTCCTTATCTCTGGCCTTTTTCTCTTACTTCTGACTCAAATCCAAATGAAAATTGGACCCATTGGTCATTATCAAAATATACATCTTGAATTAAAATGCTAATCTCATCTACTTCCTATCCATGGAGACTTTTATCCTTTTTATTGGCAATCACAATTGCCACTTACTAAGAAATCATCTAGCCTTAAATATGGATCGCAAAAAGAGGGTTCATGGCTCAGAATTCCATTCCTAGACAGCTAGCATTCTTAGTCAACTTTTCAATACTTGGTTTAGTGATATTGCTGCTGTGATTTGAATATAAAATATCCCCCATAAGCAAAAATGTTTGAACACTTGGTCCCCATCTGGTGGCCCTGTGTGGGAAGGTTATGGAACCTTTAAGAGGTGAAACCTGGCTAGAGGAAGTGCATCATGGAGACCAGGATGTGGTTTCTGAGCCTGGTCTTACTTCTCATTCTTCCTCTGTTTCCTGACTGCCAGGCTCAGGTTCATGTAGCCATACTTTCCAAGGCATGATGGACTGTATCCCCTCTGTAATTCTAAATAAAATAAATCTTTTCTCTGTTAAGTTACTTTTTTCTTTCAGGGTATTTTATCACAGCAATGGGGGGAGGACCACACCATAGTTGTTAAGCATTTCAACCAGTTGGTGTCATAATTTGCTTCTCCATGATGTGAGGATTTTGATTGCTAAAATGTTAGCAGAGTTGATGTGATTCTACATGATATCTAATTTGATCAAGATGAAAATTTAGTTTAAGTATTAGTTTTGCACTTTTTTGCCTGGTTGTAATTGCTGTTGTCTATTGCTTCAGAGCAAGCTTGGCGAGGCCCTGAGACCACACTGTGGGTTTCTCCCTGACTCTGGGTGCATCTCAACACTCACAGCAACTGCAGCAGAAACCTCCATGACTCCATACCTCTTAAAGAGTTTGCTTCTGAAGTTTGAGTGAAAAGAATTCTGTGGCTGAGCATGTTTTTGTCTTTCACCAGATGGTTTATTTCAAAGGGTTGCACCTCTGATATTTTACTCAAATATACTTTCAAACACAACACTCAAAGAGCCAAACTTCTGACTTGGCCTAGAATGTTTCTTTCAGCTCAGTTCTTAAGTGTCAGCATTTGGCTGGGAATCCCTACATATGGGGCTGGACTCTCCTGAGACAATGACGCAAAAGGTAAATACACCATGGAACAGAAGGAGAGATGACATGGATGGCTCTCCCCACACTGCTCCAGTGAGGAAGGGTTAGAGCTTTGCCATCAATTAAAATGAGCCTTCCTTTGTCTTCAGTGTACCACACACACTTGTAAAGCCAATGGTCTACAACTGCAAAGCGTACTCAACATAGTTGCCTGTGTGAAGAACCAGCCAAGAATAATAATTAGCTTTCCAAGATAGCAGTTTTTAATGGGTACCTCATTTATTTTGCAATCCCAGTGTCACATCTATGAAGTTAAAAAAAATCAGCGAGTCTAACATGCCTCTAATAACTATACATGCAAAAACATGTAAATATAAAACTTCCATTCTTTTGTATATTCATCTTCAATAAGCAGATAAACTGAACAATTAAAATGAGCTGTGGGCAGTGAGAAACTCACATCAAATGTGTGTGTATAGTAGAATATAAATTTCCATCAAAATCATCAACATATAAACGGAACTTTCAAAATTTGAGCTTCTATGTCCACTCTACACAACAAGAGAGCTCAGTCAAACAGATCACAATTATTTATGTTTCTCACTCAAGACACATTACACCTCCCTCCCCCTTCTCTTTATTAAATTATTTAGACAGTGTTTCTCAACCTAGCTAATGCTGTGACCCCTTAATACAGTTCCTCTTGTTGTGACCTTTAATGGTAAAATTACTGTTGTTGCTACTTCACAACTGCAATCTTGCTACTGTTAGGAATCATAATGTAATTATCTGTGTGTTTGTGGTGTTTTTGGGTGACCCTTGTGAAAGTATAATTCAACCCACAAAGGGGTCACAGCCCCCAGGTTGAGAAACACTGGTTTAAAGATTTCACATGTGTATTTATGTAGTGACTTTTGTTTTCACTCTCTGCTATATTCTCTTGTTGCCTTCCACATGCCCCTGGAAGCATTTTTAATGAGTCCCATTATACATCCTTGTCATTATTTTGTGTGAATTTAGTTCATTTTGTTTTGCTTGCTGGTGGCTATTTCACCAAAGAAAATGACACTACCTTGCCCAGAAGCCATTAACTGCCAAAGGTCCCTTGGGGCAACCCCATATTATTTCACCATTGATGGGAGGGTCCCATGAATCCTTCCTCTTTATCATCAGAGTATACCCAAACAGTATGTCTAGGTGATATTTACTTGACATGGATGGGAGTGAATAATGTGGACACTGTAATCTTACTCTCTTTCAGAAAACTCTGACCCTTCTCCAGCACAGAAATGAAATGGGACTGTTTGGTCTATGCTTATGGACATTGTTTCCAAGAGCATCCAATACTAACATCTACAACTGAACATGAATGGTCATTACTCACCTAGCCCATTCCATACACATCCAGTGTATTAACTACAAATTTTATCTCCTATTGTTTCTTAACCAATCTCATCTTTTCTGCCCATACTATAAGGCCTGAAAATGATTTTACAATATACAGGCATTATTTTTCTGAAGCTATGGGAACCTTAAGGAAGTGTTTCTTGATACTATGAGACATTCTCCACTTTCTGTTTTCCCTAACAACTCCTACTGACACATGGAGCTTTCCTCTTCCTCCCTTTCTTGGCTTTCTATCTGTCCTAACTTATTAATCTTTAAGTGCAGGGAACTGAATCTGTTCTTCCCAGATGCCATAATCATTGTATTATATACAACACTTTTCATTATATAATTGATTTTTTTCCCCAAACTACTTGGTATACTGTCCTTGCTTTCAGGGCCAAAGCTCAGCAGAGGGATGGGGTTGTGTGTAGATTTGACAACACTGGGATGAAAATACCACTGGCTAACACTTCTAAACTATATCTGGTTACATGAAATTTTATTTGGAAGTATTTAGTTCTGAATGTCAAAAATCTCGACAGGAATAATTTTAGTCCTAAAGGAAAGTTAGTGGCTCACAAGAAAGAGTTGAATGATGAGACCAATATGAGGACTGATCCATTCACTACCAAAAATATCAGGAGCAGAAAGTTATCAAAATTTTCCTCCTTTATTAGTTGGGACTTTGCTTGTCAGCTTGATGTTCCAGTCCTGTAGATGGCTTTCTCCATACAACAGGAATTAAAGAAGTTGGTAGTTTCAGAATCTTATGGCATAAACCTTTTTTTAAAAAAAAAAAACATCGGGGAGAGATCAGATTCATTTTGAAAAGAAACATCAATATCCCTTGCTTGGGTTAGTGTCCATTTCTTGATCATTTAATCTAGTCAGATAGACATAACACTATGAAAAAGCTTGCTGGCTTTGAGGAGAGTCATGCATACAGCAATGGGGTGGAAATTGCAGAGGAGGAAACATGTTGCTTAATACATTAAAGAGCTCGCTGTAAGCAACAGTGTATTCTCACCTGTCAGAGAAGCACTCAATAGGTCTGGCTCCTGGAATGATGCTTCTGTTGCTGTACTTCCCACAAGTTGTGCCCCCTGCATCCACTCAACACAGGCATGGAGATTCTCAGAACTTCTCCTAAGTGTCTTCCTGCACTGTAAGGGAGAAATTACATTTTGATTTTTGTTTGTTTTGTTTTTGTGACCATGATGGTCTTCTAAGAAGTGCCAATGAAGAGGAGATCCACAAAACAGGTTGCCAGGGTCAAGCTACCTGGAAAAGTCAAGAACAAGGTATTCTGTGTCAGAATTTGTTTACTTTTGGATGTCTTTCTTGTATCTGCTGTGTATCCTATAGATACATGTGAAACTGCAGATATCCTCACACTGATAAGCCACTTGTACTAATTATTATAGAGATTTAGAAGAAAAGATGAATTTTAGTGTAAGTCAAGTACTGGGCATCAGAGGCCACAGTTTCAACATCAGCCTGTACTTTAACAGTGAGCTTGAGTTAAGGAATTGTAGGCTATGGTGTATTCCCTTCTCTTCTTTCCCAGGT
Source organism: Cricetiscus sungorus (assembly GCA_030556225.1). NCBI lineage: Eukaryota > Metazoa > Chordata > Mammalia > Rodentia > Cricetidae > Cricetiscus > Cricetiscus sungorus. The sequence continues at coordinate 9,296,174 of JANBXA010000737.1, read as the reverse complement.
TCACTTACCGTGGGGTTTAGCATAACTACCTAGTTAAAGAACAGTAGGCACTTCTGCATGTTTTCTCCACCTGCTCTTTTTTCTCCCATGTTCCCTCTTCATGTGGCTCAGAATAACCTCCTGTGGCCAATTGTGGGTTGAAGATAATTAGCCTTTAATTATCATCAGTTACATTTTCACCTGTTCACTTTCAAATCCCCATAACTTCCAGTTTTCCAATTAGCTTATTCATTCTCCAACAAGGAAGTATGGAGAAATAGGCTTTCCCTCTGGGAACTGACCTGTTCCCACTAACATTTCCAGTTATATTTTAGCTCATGTAAGAACTCCCTTCAGGGAATCAACATATTTTATATATAAACACACTCGAGTGCACACAAGCACACACACACACACACACACACACACACACACACACACACACACACTCCACAACATTATACCAAATGTGTATTATTCTCCCTACAGTAGCTGAATCTGCTGAATCTGATTAGACACTGGAAATCCGGTCTCTCGGGAGACAAGAATAATGAATGTTATTCAAGAAAAGAATGGGGGGAGCATTAAAATTTACCCAAATGGGCAAGGCATTATTTGCCATCTAAAGAAAGCTTTCTATTTTGTTTCCCTTTATGGCCACACAGGTATGGAAATCTAAAACAAAATACTAGGGTGGGAAAAGAATAAATAAATCAATGCTTGAAAAATCTCAGAGTTAAAGAGTTAATGGACTCTTTAACAATTCTGAAAATTTAATATAAGACATTCACCAACGTAGCAAAAAGCAATTTGCAAAAAGAAAAACAAGGGGGGCATTTACTCTGAAGACCTCTTAAGAGTTTGTATCTTTGTATTGTATGATGTCACATAATCCTAAGGATGAAATACAAAGAAAGCTTGTGTAGGGTTGTTCTGGGAATATGTGCTCATTAACATGCAAATCATTTATCAAGATGCAAATAATTTAACTATAATGTGGTGAGGGTCCCCAGAGTAAATAATTTCCATTTTCATTACTGAATATGATACAAACACCCATAATATTTTCCCTGAAAATTAAAATGCTTATTTAGAACTCTTTGATCTGCTAACACATTTTATACTGAATCTTTACTTGATAACGTGTATGACCACATCATTTTGTTAACTCACAACTAAAGGCCGGAAGATACAGAGTCAATAGCTGTAGTACCAAGGAACTTAAAGGATACAGGCATTTCTAAAACATTCTGTGTTTCAGAGTACTGATTAAGTGTAGTGCTCACTAAAACTTTTTTGTATAAATATTAATCAATTTATCATTTATCACCCTTCATTCTAATTATGAAATATTCAAAATGAAATCAATGTGTTACTTGGTTCCATGTCAAATATATTTTTCAAATTTAATAGAATAAATAATATCATTACTAAATAATTAGAACTCTCACCTTTTATAGTTTGCAAGCTATAGATATGAGTCTCCTGGGAAATTCTACTATGTGTTATTCTTGTTAAAAATTTTTGGCTTTCTAAATGGCACAAAATGGTTCAGTGACATTATTTAATGCTCATGTTTTCAGTACTTTTTTATTTCTAAATTATGGGGAATGAGTGGTAAAGAAGAAAGGTAGGAAGGGAGGAATGAAGGAGGGAAGGAAAGAGGGCAGGAGTGAGTAAGGGAGGGATGGAGGGACAGAGGATGGAAGGAAAATGGGAGGGAGGGAAGAAAGATGATGGGGAATGTTCTTCTTTATATATGTTTTTCTTATTAGTTAATGAATAAAACACTGATTGGCTGATTGGCCAGACAGGAAGGGACATAGAATCAGAGTATCAGCAGGGACAAATAGGAAATCGCTCTCTTCTCTGCAGAGATGCTTGGCAGTCACCATGTGAGATGCCAAAGGAGTTAGAGGGTCCCTTCTTCAGAAGCCAAGACATGGAAATACTTAATAGAAATGGGCTATTAATTAAGACAGAGCTAGCTAATCAGAAGCCCTAGCCAATGGCTGACAGCTGTATAACTAATATAGCATCTTTGTGTTTATTTGGGGCTCAAAGGCAGGTGTGGAAGAACCTCTGCAACGGAAGGAAGGGGAAGGAAGGAGGGAGGAGGGAAGGGAGGACGGGAGAGGGAGTGAATGAACGAAGAAAGGAAGAGAGAAAGAAGAAGGGCAGACAAATGAACTGAACAATAGAAGGGGGACCTAAATGACAGCTCCCTCTCTTGTCTGTCTGAATGACTTGCTATGCTCCCTTAAATTATTAACTTCCTATTTCCTAGCAGTTGTTGCTCTGTACAATGTAAAATGCTGTATTTTATTTTCTGCTTCCTGGTTTGAGGAATCTCACCATGCACTACACATTACCGAGCTAATTTGTATTCTCAAGAGTGCAACAGAGTTCCTTTATCTCCGTGTCCTCATCAGCCGTCCTAACGGGTCAGAGAAAGTCCCACTTTAGTTTTGATTAGGATTTTTTTCTGATAGCAGATGATAATGAGCGTTTTTTCCATATGTTTGTTGGTCATCTGATTTTCTTCTCTCGGGAAGTCTCTGTTAAGATGATTTCTCTACATTAATATTGGATTTAATTTTCTTAAAAGTGTTTTTGAGCTTCATACATAGTGTGGATGTTAGTTATTTTTTTGTCTGAGTACTAGGCAATTAGTTCCAACTGTAAACTCTTGCTATTTTATTTCTGTACGTATGTCCAAAGAAAATGAAATCAGCACACCAGAGTGACACTTGCACTGCCATGTCTACTGCTGTGCTGTTCAAGCCACACATGGAGTCAGTACAGGTGCTCATGAATATATGGGTGAATAGAGAAAATGCATATATCTACAATGGCATATTAGTCATATAAAAGAATAAAATCCTATCTTTTTCAGTAAAGTAGATAAATCTGGCAGTTGTTCTAAGTAAAATATGTTATACATGAAAGGCAATTACTGGTGGATTTGCTCATGTGTTGAAGCTTTAAATAAAAAAAGAGCCAACCTCCATGTTAATTAGTGATTACTGAAGGCTGTAGATATGGACATAGAGAGAAGTTAGATTTGACCACAATATGTTATGTGTATGTATAGAAATATCATACCAAATCTCATTAATATTTATCATTAGAACATTTATTTAAAAATACAAATATGCAATTTAAACTTATTCACAGTTTGTAGTCACCCTTCATCATTGATGCTTACTGTAGGCTTTATGGATTACCTAACCTCATTTTATAGAGGACCAGTCTTCCTCATTGCTATCTGCTATGTATTTAGCCTCCTGAAGGCTTTGCTTCCCAGAAGCCCATGGCTTTATTGCATAACATGGTATCGTTAGAACTCTGAACAGAGGTTCACAAGGCATGTTGACAATGAGGTAATATACCTTTATCAAATCAGGAATCTCTTTTAATCTCTTCAAACATGTTAATTGACAAAGACTTTTCCTTGTTTTGTTCAAGTACCTTCAAGTGTTGAAGCAAGCAGTTCTGCCCTCATACGGAAGTTAGATAGACAATAAACACTGTCCAGTGTCTGTGTTTCCACATTACCATTTTGCTATGGTGTCTCACAGATGTATGGTCAATACATGGCTACTTTTGCCCCAGGTATTATGTTTCTGTTCCTGGCACTCAAAAAGGGTGAGCAGGGAAGACTGGTAACCTCTGTCTCTACCGTAAAGGTAAAGAAATCATGTCCCATGCTGGCATCTTACTTACTGTGTTTTCTTCATAAGAAGTTAATCTTAAAAAACGGCTTAGCTGAGATTGCACTCAAATTCCTGTTTCCTATGTGAATGCTTTCCCAAATGCAGATCGGTGCATTTGCTACCCTCGTCCTCCTCTTTCTCCTCTTCCTCCTCTCCTTCCTCATTCTTTTCCACTCCACTCTCACATTCCACTCTTCACCTGAAGCTGAGTGATACAGCCTCGGGATAATGAAGAACTGAATAAAAGATGTTCTGTTTAGCTTTAACTGTTGATTTGAAAGAACGAGGAAATTTCTGAGGAGAGAGTTTTAATTGAGGCATTGTCTAGGACTTATCTGTGGAGGATTGTCTTGGTTGGTAATTGGTGTAAAAGAATCCAGTCCACTGTGGGTAGCACCATTGTCCTAAGAACAGCAGCTGAAGGTAAACCTGCCTTCCTGCCAGGAGGCAGCATCTTTCATGGTTCCTGCCATGCATCTTTGGCTGTAAAATGAGTTCCTTTGTCAGTGGCACTGTAATATGGAAAAGGAAACAGGTCTGCTCCAAGTTTCCTCCTTGAGTCCCTGTCTTGAGTCTCCTCAGGGACAGTCTGTTACCTGGGTTTGGAAGGTTTTAGTATGCAGGCATCTGTCCTTGGAGTTCTGATAGGATATGCCTCAGCTGCAGCCACTAAGAGCACCACCTGTGCCTGTTCACTATGTTTCTTTTAAAAAGAACACATCCCATCCTTCTCTCTCTCTCTCTCTCTCTCTCTCTCTCTCTCTCTCTCTCTCTCTCTCTCTCTCTCTCTCTCTCTCTCTGTTCTTCCTCTCTCCTGCTGCTCCTGTCCCTGAAGGCCATTTTCCTCCCTCTTCTCTTCAGAGCACTGGAGTACTGGATATCTAACAGAAGAACATTGGGCTTGATGACACAAAAGTGAAGGTGAATGTAACAAAGCTGGCACACCCAAACCTGAGTGCTGAGAGTTTCATGTTTTCTTAAACTAGGAACATCATTGCTTTGAAGCTATGTCTGTTCACCAACTGAATCTGCACTATCCTACAGGCAAAACTGTGAGATTAAAAAGATTGTGGTTTCTCTTTCTATGTTATTATTATGCAAACTATTTCTTGATATATTTTATATGAATTAAAAATCACAGCATTTAACATGCTGGAAGACATGTTGCTTTGTTAAATACCTCAGTCCTTCTGATCTAATTGTTTATAAAGAGTTAATGTGGCAATGGCAACTGATTTCCCCTTTGATTCTTCCTCTAACTGTTACTGTGTGACAGTCTGTGTATACTGTTTGAAAAAGCACTAAAGAAGAAAATAAACTAATGAGAATTATTTTAAAAATAAACAAAATAAACATTTTTGTTGCCAACATCTGAGCAGTGATTTATTGCAAATATAATGACATTACACTCACATCTCTTCTTCACTTAGGGTGTCATATTGCTTGTTCAAGTTCCTCGTTATAAACAGCACAGAAGACAATTTCATTTGCCATGAAATGCTTTACCCTCCCGAGGCCCTTAGTAAATGGAGAATTTGTCTTTAATAACAAGCTCTGCAGAATACCTCTCTGCCCATGTTCTTACTGTCTGGAGTCTGACTCAGGTTTCATAGCATGCAACTTTTCCAGACTGAAAATTGGATACACTATGAAGATTGGAAATACAATGGCTTGTCTGTTTGGGTTTCAGCAACTTGAAGTGGGTGGCATTGTTTCCAGTCAACAATGAAGGCTTTTTCTTCTTTGAGGAAACACCAACAACAGATGAGTGTTAATGTGGTAATAGGTAAGTTTTCCATGTGGGAGATCCAATGTAGCTAACCATTTGGCTTGACTAATGAACTATGTTTATTAAATATCTTTTATGACTTCAGAATCTACTGTAAAATTAGCAGACTAATCCAACAATAATAATTTAAAGATATGTCTTGGTTACCATCAATATGCAAATTAAATATTATGATGTTTAAAATGAAAAAATGATGACTGTATAAAGCTATGTTGCATTTAGAACATGAAGATTCATTTTTACATTTATAGGTACTCTACATTTTTAAATTTCCGGCATCATGTACCCAAGTAGCACCTTCTAAAATGTCAACCACAATACAAAGTCCACCAAGATCCTACCATAGTCCTCATAAAGAAAAGAGAGACCAGCCGGAAGGGGCAAGCATATTTACAACCAGAATTGGCCTGCTGAGGAGTAGTGACAGCAAATGACACACAGGCCATGTGTTTTATGATTTAAAGACAGGAATTCAAACAACCTTTTTACGTTTAAAAGTTTAGTAGTTTTACTAAGAAACATATTAGGGGTGATTATGCAACTTTTAAAAACCTTATAACTTATTTGTTCAGTCAATGTTATTGTGAGCTTTCTTTGAACATTGTACAATTTGTAAAACATGTTAATGAGTGGAGCTTCAATTTCAATCAATCAACAAGAATGGGTTGTAAAATATACTCTTTCAAGAGGAATGAAGAGTTGCAGAACATTAAAATGAGACTACATGACAATCTAGAAGAATTTTTGAGGATGGGAAAGATTTTCATGAAGAAAAAAAAACTTTGATTCATAAATTTTATAATTAGAATTTGTGTCTAATTTGTGCTTGGGAAGTGGGAAAAAAAATGACAAGGGGACGGTACCAGTCATTTTGTCCAAAACGAGAAGAATGAAGAACTGGCCTCCGGAGTGATCCAGGTTGGACATAATGAAAGCATATTGTATGGTGATGATTATAAGACAATTCTGCTTTGTTAAATGAAAAGCTGAGAGTGGAGTCGGTGAGGCTTAAGAGCCCGAATTCCATGCCCAGTAAGACCCCAGGGAGGCTGCGCCGTTAGGATGACGCTGGTGAGATTTTTCATGACACTGAGTCATGAAACTGTAGCCATTGAGTTGAAGAATGGAACACAAGTCCACGGAACAATCACAGGTGTAGATGACAGCATGAACACACATCTTAAAGCTGTGAAAATGACCCTGAAAGAACAGAAAGCCTGTGCAGTTGGAAACCTTGAGTATTCCAGGAAATAACATCCGCTATTGTATTCTACCAGACAGCTCACCTCTGGATACATTACTTGTGGATGTTGAACCTAAGGTGAAATCTAAGAAAAGGGAAGCTGTTGCAGGAAGAGGTCGAGGCCAAGGTAGAGGAAGAGGACGTGGTCGTGGCAGAGGAAGAGGGGGTTCTAGGCGATAATGTCTTTCAAGATTACTCTCTCAAAGTGATAAAGAATTGGGGGATATTTTTTCTGTACAGGTTTTGTTTGCTTGTCAGTTTTTAATAAACGTAAGGGTGGGGATGGAGTTTTCCCCTGATTATCAAATTGAAGTTTCAGTGTCTACTGTGTATTCAACTGTTCAGTTCCTGGTGTCAGTCACATAAAATGAGTGTGCACTGAACATGCATTTAGTTTCTTTAAAACCATTATGTGATGCCCCTTTCATGATGAAATAAAGTCTTGGTATCTTGGTATTTCAATAGTGTCCTTATGGGATGGGACCCAAAATTCATTCTTCTTAGCTTTGTTCCTGCACCTAACCTTACGGGTGAAAGCAAAACAAAACAAAACAAAACAAAAAAACAAAAAAACAAAAAAAAAACAAAAAAAAACCGGAAAACAAAACAAAACTGAATTTTGCCAGCCCATGGTGGCCCACATCTTTAGTTCTGCACTAGGGAGGCAGAGATAGGCAGGGGCGGTCTTTGAGTTCCAGAACAACCAGGGTAATACAGAGAAATCCTGTCTTGGGAAAAGAAAAACACACTGATTTTGTTATTGTTAATTCATTTTTAAAAGGTTATCGATAGACTGTATAACCTTACATTCCCCAGAAATTCAACTCAGATGTTCACTAAGTTTTCATTTGAGCAATCTAGTAGCCTCTATTTGTGCAATGCACCAATCAGTAACTTCTTTGTCAAATGTTACAAAGTTTTGTATTTTTGAGACAAGGTCTCTACATAGCTCTGGCTTTCCTGAAACTCAGTGGAATAGACTGGGCTGATCTCTAACTCACAGGGATCTGCTGGCCTCTTGTCTCCTAAGTGATGGGATCAGGGGTACATTCTTATGTCTGGCCTCAAGAAATCTTAACAAGATAAAAACCTGTTTTGATAGCAAAAGAGTTCTTACTGTTAATAAGAATTCTTAGGTTTTGGTTCTCTCTATATAAAAAAATAATTTTTAAAAACTTTATTAAAAAAAAAAAAGAAAAACCGAGAGTGAGTCTTCAGGAAAACTTGGATCCTGGCTCATGCAACACAGGGAGTAAGACAGAAGAAGGCAGAAGAAGCACACAGACTGGAGAGTGAGGGAGACATTGTGCTCAGCTTGGGCACTGCTGAATTCTAGAAGTCTAGAAAGTACCTGGGAGGAAGACAGCTGGCAGAAGCTTAGAAGAGATGTTTGGGCTGAGTAGGGAGGCCAGGTAGCACAAGGAAATACCATGTATACATAGAGGAACTTTCAGCGACCATGTAGATTAAGAATAAGAAAAGGCCCAGGATATAACCTGGATAGATAAGAACACTGAGAAGACCTAAGAAGAAAGTGAATGTTTGTGAGGCTAATTACTCTTTAGTAAGAAATGTTACTTCAAAAAAGGTATCATGAAGTCTAATAAAACTGACAACCTTTTTCTGCATCACGACACAGTATACACTCTTGACTTTATGAAAAATATAATTTTTGTTCCAAGTACAGAATTATGTCATAGATCACAAAAGGAGTTACAGATAATGGATAAACAAATAAGTGTAACTTGTTCAATAAAATTTATCTACAAAGCAAGGCCTCTAGGCTGTTGTATGCTAAACTTTGAAACACAGTTCTTGAGAGGTGAAGAGGTTAGCAAAATAAACAATATTTAGCCAGTGCTGCAAAATGGTGCCAAATGAAGTAAGATGGTGGTCTCACCATCCACAAAAATCCATCATGATACTGTCTCCAAAAATCTTCAAAAATTTTAATTAAGTCATCACTGTGAAGTTATGAATGCTGTATCACAAGGAGGAGGGAAGAGGAAGTTGTAAAGGGGCAGAAAAGAAGAAAACGCTATTTGGAAGGCTTTGCAGGAGAGGGGGGGTTGTTTATTGTCTGTGTTGGAAAGTAGAAGAAGTTGTTTTGTTGGTAGTGGACCTGAGCATGGGAACAGGCACAGAGATTGGCTTTAAACTCATGACAACTCACCTCTTTAGGGATGAAAGGGAAAAATCATTGTTGATACATCAAATCTTTAGAATTTTTCTTAGTACTGACTCTTGTGGGACAGGAATCTATTCATCTGTAAAGGTCTAGGGTTCAGTTGGTTCTAGGCCCACACATTGGAGGAGAGATGCAAGTATTTGAGGAAAAGTAACACAACAAGTGCAAAGAGACCTAGTAGAGTGAATTCAACAATAGTTAAAATTGATGAATTACACTCCAAAACTTTCAACCCAGGCACTGTTGCTATCTGCAATAGCTTTTCAAGGAACACTGCTTCTTGAATCCAGGTCTTTAATGTTTTCCTCAAATATACTTCCAACATACTGTGTTACCTGTCATAAGCCCTAAAGTAACAGGATCTAGGAAATGAACCACAGGCCAAAATAGGCTTTTTTCCCCTCATGAGTTAATTTTTTTCTACTGTGTCATAATGATGAAAAGATTGATACCATAGACGTCAATTTATAACAAAGTGATAAATAATGGCATAAAATAGTGCAATTATATTATGAATTGTATGGTATACATTCCTGGAATTTCTGAGTCATCGGGAGTTATGAAAAAAGACAAAGCAAAATTTACATGTAGGGTACTTTATGAAAGACATAGGAAGTTGGGGTTTGAATGTTAGTACAGCTGGAAGAGTACTGCAAGACGATTGTTCGTACTTTTGAAAGAGAACAAACACGACTGCATTTTTGTATAAAATATGGACTTTATTGAAAGAATGTGAAGGCCTTCCTTCACTAACAGAAAAAAGGAAACCCAGAATACATCGTTTCAGGAAATGAAGCAAAATATACATATACACATGTATAGGTAAAAATAATATAGAAAATATTTTCAAAGGAGCTAGTATGAATTTGATTTGTTTCATTAATGTGTCTTCCTAAAGGACTGCCTTCTTTTGCATTGATCAACATAACCTTTCTCATTTTAGTCCACAGTACTTTATTGCATTCTTACCATTTTGATGATTCACTTTGTACTTACTCAATTCTCAAGCATTTATGTCTACCTGGACATAAGTTTGGAAGTTATTAACATCTGTGACATTTTAGATCTAGGAACATAATTTCTATTGCATTTCTCAATCATATAAATTTTGTGTGTGTGTGTGTGTGTGTGTGTGTGTGTGTGTGTGTGTGTGTGTGTGTGTGAGTGTTTCAATATATACACAGGTAGGCTCATTTTTCCAAATACTTTTTCTATCCTTCAACCTCCAATCCTCCCTGTCCCCGACCAGTTTTCTCCATCCCGCCCGGGATTTGGCCAAGAAAGTAGCAAGTTACCATTGAATCCTCATTTCACCTAATCCCCCCCCCCCCGCCCCTTTCACTTCCTTTCTACTCCTTTTAAATTTTTCAGGTGCAATTTAGTTCTAATTCACAATGGAATAAGTTAATGGAAATTTTGAGATTAGACAATCAAATCCACTTTAAAAATAGTTAATCTGAACAAAGAATATTCAAGTAGGCAACATGAATTTCTAGGAAAAATATCATTTCAATCAAGCATGTCACCTTTGAAATAGTGAGTGTTGGGAGCAGTTTTCGCAGTTTTGGACATTTCTATGTTCATGATTAATATGGTGGCTTAGTTTAGAACAGGAGAAAGACGATTTACTGGCTGACAAAATGCCCAGTTATATATTTACATTTCCTCAGTATGGAAAACAGTCATAGCACCTACGGTATTAGTTCCTAGTTTAATGGCCTTTTTTCATTTTATGCAAAAAGTAGTCTCAACTTCCATTATTTGTGATAATGTGCAGTATTCACTCAACAAGAGTGAGGTTGAACGTGTTTCATAGAACTTCATCACCTAGATGTTATTTAAAATACAAACATTTAATATAGAGTTTGGTGTTTTGTGTAATTATATAAGGGACACTTGCAATCAATGTTAACAGTTTACATCTTTCCAACAGTCCCTAGCAGCAAACTTGTTTTGAATGGGTTTGTGAGGAAAACACATTAATGCTGGAATGGGGCCTCATTTAGTCTATGCACAAGATCGGCCTCATTATAAATAAAGACAAACAAGTCCAACATAAAGAGCATTTATCCCCTTTTAATGGACTTTTAAGTCAGTTTCTCAAGTTGTTGATGAATGCAATGAAATAAAATTAAATTAAAAGAAATGTCAAGGACAAGAAAACAAATTTAAAAATTAACAAAGCCCACGATAAATTAGCAATTACATGTCCATCAAAGTTTTTAAAGAGGGTTGATCTTGGCAAAAAAGTGAAAAAAAAAAGTAAACATCATTTTAGCTGTTGCAGGAACAATTATTATCATTGCAAATTACTTAAACTATTAAGCTGAGAATAATTCAGAAATATCATTAGCAGTCAAATTACTGAAAAGGCCTGTTTTCTTTCCCCCTTTGTTTAATTTAAGCTTAATGTCTGCTTATTCTCACACAAGCAGAAAATGCTGATAAATAATTCCGGGGCATGCCTAAACATCTCCCTTCACAGCTAGCTTCTAATTTGATCTCTGGAGACCCTTCTCAGTAGCTGAATAAAATATTTTCATTTATTCTGGGAAAGCCTCCTCCACCACACGTTTCTAATCTCGACTGCTCAGTAATGCCCCTAGATGAAGTCCTCAGCAAATCATTAAACTTGTTCAATAACGACGTAACAAAGCACAGGAGAATTTGGCGTCAGTGCAGCAAGAAGTTTTTCATACGGAGAGAAAAGGGGAGAGAGAGAGAGAGAAAAAAACGTTAATAAGCCAACTGAGTTTCTAGGGCAAGTTGGAGAGATTATTTAACAGTTGAAACTTTGTAGCAGCAGTGGTGTAAGGCGACTCTCAAGTCCATGGTGCCTGCACGTCTGGCAGAATCCCACTTGGGGGTTGGGGCAGACTCCCTGAAGTTGCATTTGCTTTCACTCAGCTTCAGAGGGTCCCTGGGTCCCAGAATACCAGCTGTATCCAGTCCGTGCAAAGCACAGGGTCTACAGATCAGCTTGTTTGTTCTTCATACAAATAAATGCCCTAATGATCAGATAATGAAAATTACTTTCCCCAAACTGTCTGGATGCATCAAGATGCAATTTGATGAAACAAGAAGACTTGCAAAAACTTAATTTTTCTGTCCTAGGCTGGAAATGCATGACACAGGATGATGATCCATGCCATGCAAGACATGGTACTAATTAAGCAGATGTGTTAGCGAAATGAAACAACTTTTTAATACATGAAGGTGTCAAGACTCTGCTCCAGGGTGGGGATGAAATTGGCCTACTGTTGCTGAAGACATCAAGAGCCTGAAGGAGTGACTGGTGTCCATCAAGAGGACTCTCATTGTTCATTACCTCAAGCACTCTTTCTCTGTCTGTCTGTCTGTCTGTCTGTCTGTCTGTCTTACTACTCTCACCCTTCTCCCACCTCCCCGTTAGTTTGTTAAGAACACTCTTTCATAGGAGAGAGGGATTTCTTATGTAAATCCTTAACTTTTCCAAAGTTCCAGGTTCATGAATATCAATAAACAAACAAACAAACAACAACAACAACAACAACAAAACCAACTAAAACAACAACTAAAAGCCAAAACTCCACTTCTAAGTCAAGTTTAAGGCCCAGAGTTTATTGCTTCAGCGTTTACCTAAAGGCAGAACAGTCGTGAGAGGAGCCTGTGATACTGGGACTTGCGAGGCAGTGGTAAGGGGTGCACAGGGACAGGTGGCTAGCTAAACTAGCTGAACTCCCTGTTTAGGGAGAGACCCTGCCTCAATAAATAAAGTGGAGAGCAGCCGAGGAAGTCACCTGACTCCAGCCTAGGTCTTCCACTAACACGCACACATGGATGTCTGCATGCACATCTCATACCATCACACGAGTGACCTGCCTCTCTGAACCTTCCTGTTTTCCTTTCTAGACACAGAAAAGTCTATCCAGAGACCAGTGTGCTCTTGAGTTGCTGAGTGAACATCCTAGCTATTCCTTCCTTGTGCTTTCCTCACATTGTCTAAAACCTTCAAAGTCTGTCTCTTTACCTATCGACTTCCTCAGATCCTTCAGGTAGAATAGAATTTTTAGGTGTTACAGTTAGAGAAGATGGGGGGCGGTGAAGAGAACTGCTTTGCCCGTGACTTTTGTCCTCCTTTGCAATGCTTAGTGATGGACGTCTCCAGAGGAGAGCTCTCTTCCCACACAGATGCTTTCGGGCAAGTTGTCAGCACAGACACTAAGGCCAAGGAGAGACCCAAAACAACACTTTTAAAACCAGTGTTAAACAAATGAGCAAACACAGATTCAGACAGAAGAAGGCATCTGTGAGTAGATGAAGAATTTGTCCACTATCTTTGACAAATAACCTTTTTTTTAAAAAAAAAAATGTATATTTCTCCTCTATTATATTCAGAGTCACTAAGTGTTGCATGGTATCTGGATACAGAAAATGAGAAAAATGTATTTGGGAATTTCAAAGTATTTGAAACTTGGCTTCCCTAACACATATGAAAATGCATTCTATTATATATATATATATATATATATATATAACCTCCTAAAATCATAGATTCCTTCAGATGTCAGGAAAGATGCAACATTGTTCTAGGAAGTATCTAGATTGTAAATTGTTTCATTCTTTATATTCTTTATTTGTGGAGTTCATTTGAAAATGTTCATAGTTCTATACTCTGTTCCTGTGTCTGTTCTCTTCCAGGTCCCTTTCCTCTCCCTCCTTCCCTCCCTCCCTCCCTCCCCCTCCTCCCTCCCTCCCTCCCTCCCTCCCTCCCTTCCCCCCTCCCTTCCTCCCTCCCTTTCTCCTTCCTTTCCTCCCTCTCTCCTCTTCCTTCCCTCCCTCCTTTCCTCCCTCCATCCCTCCTTCCCTCCCTCCTTTCCTCCCTCCCTCCATCCCTTCCTTCTTCCCTCCCTCCCTCCCTTTCTCCTTCCTTCCCTCTCTTTCTCCCTCCCTCCCTCCTTCCCTCCTTCCCTCCCTCTCTCCCCCCCTTCCTCCTTTTGTTGGACCTTTCTTTCCTGTTGGTTGAGCTGTGCTTGTGTATTTGAATAAAAACACCCAAGGTTCACTATTTACTGGTAAAGATGGAGATGTGAGAAATGGACTTTGGAGCCAGCCCTCCTGGTTCTACCTACAAACCTGTACAGTAACTGCTGCTGTGTGACCTTTTGCATATTTCTTAGGCTCTCTTCAGCTTACTTCCCTCATCAAAAGGACCAGGAGATTTGTATCTACTCCAGATGCAGATCGACTTTATAGTATCTCAAACATGAAGCAAACAAGAATGCTTTATCATCATTTAACTGCAGTTCAAATCGCAACTCATTGGTTCACTGATTTCTGTCTCACAGCATCACAAACAAGTGTCACCATTGGTCTACTAAAACTTTCCCATTGCATGACTTCTCCACCAGCTGTCTCATACTTTTAATTAGGCTTCACTGTCTATGGAGACTTTTGTGACTTAGGCACAGGAGAATTTAGTTCCTTGGAGGGTCTCTACTGAATCAGACTGAAGCAATGTGAATCCCAGCTCCTATGCTCTGGGGAGAACTATGGCTCCAGATACACCTGTTCCTGTTCTGCCACAATGTTATAAAGTCTGTGAGTGGGATGGTGAGACTTATAACCCTGCTTCAAGAGTTAAGTTAAAGCTCAGAACAGTATCAAACATGCACCATTGCTTTTTGTTTTCTTCAAGAAACCATCATCTTTCATCTCAAGGCTTTCTTCGATCATTGATGTGATCAATGGATTATAACATTTGTGTGTGCCTCTCCATTAGAATGAGTGTACACACGTGTGCATGTGGCCAGAAAAAGGCATCTTATAGCCTTTTCTATTTTTCATCACCCATTCCTTTTGCCTGAGACTCTTCCTTTGAACTTGATGTTTGAATCTTGTCCAGGTTATCAAGCCAGCAAGCCCCAGGGATCCTTCTGTCTCTACCCTTCTTACAGCTAGAGACACAGGTATTCTCAGGGATGCCTAGCTTGCTCGATGGGAGCTGAGTTCTGAAATCTGGTCCTCATGATTGTGTACAAGTACTTTAAACTGATCACAGGCTTTGCTGAGTACCATGTCTTATAAAATCAGAATATAATGCCTTCCTCCTACCATTATTGAGAGGATTAAATAATACATATGCAAGAACTGACATATACTAAGGGCTTATTAGAAAAGTGCCTTCTTGAGTTTTAATTTTCTTAAATCTTGCACTTTTTAAAAGCATTTTTCCTATGAAAAGTAGTTTATAAAAATAATCCTCTCCTAAAGGAAATGCCACACCTTTTCTTTCTCATGCATATCCATCCTCACAGGCCTAGTTCATGGCCATTTGCTCTGGGTCTCCAGTAACATTCCTTATTTTTTAGGTTTATGCCACTGTGAACCAAATTCTTTGTTCTGGTTCTGAACTAAGATTATGAATACATCTTTCAGAACTTCAAACTGTTAAAAATATTTTTAAAATTATCTTTATCAATTTTAAAAGATTTAGCAAAACAGGCTTGTACTCATGCAAGAAGTATTTAGAGCCTTCGTATTGATAATACTTACTGTGACTCCTCTAGAACTGTCTAATGATGGCACAATCATTGCTTCAAGTGATGTGTATTCTTTTTTTTGTTCATTTCTTTTTGTTTACCCCATGAAGTATCAATATACTAGAACATATTTTCAAAAGTAGAGCTAAGTAAATATGTCACTGTTTTCTTTACGAGAAGCTAGTAGAGCATTGCCATTTGTTCTGGGGTGTTGCCATTTGTTCTGAAGATGTGAAAGTAGGAGAGCTAGCTCCAAGGTCTTCTACATGGTGGATAACCCATTGCCCTTCACTCTTCTCCCCCGCCCCCCGCCGCCCCCGCCACCTACTGCAGGCAGCTCACCAGCTGTGACACATGGGAGAGCAAGCCGTGCACCACTTCTGGGCAGATCCAAAGCTATAGGGTCCACATGACTCAAGATGACAATAGGCTACAGAAGAGGAGTCCCAGTGAGGGCCCAGTATTGAGAGAGGACCAGGAGCCAGAGGCCTCCAACCAACCAGGTGAATGACTCATTGCAATGAGCACTTACAAGGAAAGATACCTGGACTAAAGGGTAAACTCAAATAAACACACAGAGGGTAATATTAATTATAGACTGTTTGGCCTATGGCTCAGACTTCTTATTGGCTAGCTCTCTCTTAATTATTAACCCATAAGTGATAGTCTATGTATTTTTACATAGCCTTATCTTACCAGAGAATGCCCTACCCTATCTCTTCCTAGCAGCTACATGGCATCTTCCTGGAGGCTCCTCTGCTTCCTCTCCCCTAGAATTCTCCTTGTTTGGTAGCCGCATCTATACTTTCTGTTTTATTCATAAACCAATAAGAGAAACATATATTACCAGCATAAAGAAAGACATTCTCCCATCAACTTTCTAAGCAGTTTTGGTTTGAGTATCTTCACTTTTAAATTAAGGGGTGGGGAGTAAATATTTATGTTGAATTAATTTAGTGATGTTGGCTGCTGGTCTCATGTAACCTTCAGACTTTGCTTCGGCATTGTACAGCTGTCTCCTTTACTTCATCTTTTTATAGAAGTTCCAAGGTTAAGCTGACAAGTTACAGTCACAAAATCACACAGAACAGGAACTGAGGTCATAAAAGCAGGCCATATTTGGGTGGTGAGGGAGGCCTGGACAAGTAATTATATTTAGAATATTTTATTGGTGTTTATGAAGACTGATAGAAAAGAGAAAAAGAAGTAAGATTTCTTTGTTTTTAAACTTGTCACTTGAATTTGCCACTCTGTCTTTTATGTTTCTTTGAGGAAAGCCTAAGATGCTTTTGATTCAATTATGGGTCCAGAGATCTCAATGTGCTTACTCCTAGGATCTCAGTATGAAGGGGATAAACAGCTTCTAGTCTTGACTCATTGTGTTCCTGAATTTCTCTATGACAACAAAACAAAACTAAACAATCCCCACAAAGCCAAAACTAATACCAAATAGATACATGAATAAATCTTTAGATAATAAATACATCTCAGAGGCAAAACACTATTTTAATATCTATACTCACTATTTGGTTTTATTTTAACTGGTTAGTAGACTTTTAAAAGCATTTAAAAATGCTTTATCATAAGACTACAATTTCTGCGGTACTTTTCCTAAAGACCCTTCCCTTAAATATTATGGGTTGTCCCACTGAAAAGTCAGCAACTTGGCCTGGAGGTAAGGCTCAGTTACTAAAGTGCTTACTATGCATGCGTTAGTACATGAGCTCTAATCACAAGAACTCACACTGAAGACAAAACCACAAATGGATTTAGAAGTGATTTCAGCACGAAAAGGCAGAGACATGTAGATTCCTGGGTCTTACTGGCTTGCCAATGCAGGTGAATTGGTGAGCTCCAGGTCAAAAAAGACCCTGTCTCAAAAACTGAGGCTGGAGACTCCAGAGAAATTCTCCATCATTCACAGGCCTGTAACTGGTGTATATGCTCACACATCACTTCATATGAATATATGCACATATACAAAGCCAACTTCATATAAATTCAAGAACACCTATACATCCCTATATAATCCCACATGCTAGGAATAAACACCTCTGATAGCTAAGTCAACCAGAGACTGCAGTAGGTAGGCCTGTGAGAAGATTCTTCAGGCTCTGAAGAAACCCAGGGCAGGGTTAACTCGGTACCTGTGGCTCCTCTAAGTACCTCTTCCTCAGGGCTCCAGCCTTAAACTTCTCCAACTTACAGGGCTGGGCTTCCCTTCCTGTAGCTTCTGATTCCTGTGGAATTAGGTCACATTGGCCATGTGCTTTCTTGGCTCCTGCCTCCTGGCTGGCTTACTCTTGCCTCTTGACTCAAGCCTCCTCCCTTTGCCAGCTTGCCCTCTTCTCTCTCTTCTTCTACCATTCTACCTCACACTCTCCTTTAAGGGCCTGGTTCTGTATAGACCCTTCAGATGCCTCTGACTGCACTCTACCTCATATCTACAACAAAACCCTACTCCTCAACCATACCTCAGAGCAGTCATGTCCTCATTTTCATTCACAGATGTCTTCAGAATCTAAGACCAGTATTCCTGTAGTAGGCGAATTGTGATCCTGATTTGTCTTATCAATAAAATCCCAGAGTCAGTTGTTATAGTGAAAGCTGAAAGATCAGACAAGCAGAGCAACCAGACACTAGAAAGACTTCCTACTACTGACTCAAAGGACTGAGCCCCTGTCTACCCTGTTTATGCTCTGCCTTATCACTTCCTGTCTCCACCCCATGTTGTCAATTACTGTCTCTTCTCTGTATAGACCTCCTGACCTCTATAGTGGCTAGATTTTCTCACTGATCTCCGCATAAGCTTTATTTGTTAGAATGCAAACAAAATATCACACAATACAAAATCCTGCCTTCCCTATGAGGGAAGGACTGTGGTTATAATGAATTCACTCTAGACACCACTGATGAAGGTAAAATGATTCTGAGAATGTAACTGAGCCATTTGGTCAAAGGGGCATTATCTGTGTAGGTCTCTCATGATCAGGAAAGCAGGAAATCAGCTGGACCGTTTTGTTGGGGGAAACTCTTTTGCTGACTTTGAAAACTCAAGAAGCCATGTTCTGACTTGCTTGTGTATATGTAATAAAGGAGAAATGGAGAATTGTGCCTGGCCAGTTGCTGCAGGTAACATAGTAAACTCAGTCATAAAACCCCAAGAAAAAAGTTTGCCAAGTTGCAGTGAGCTGGGAATCACTTTTTCCCCTGTGGAGCTTCCACATGGGAAGGCAGCTGGCTGTAGCCTTAATACAAGGCTTCCATGACACAGGGAAAAAGTCAGCTTGTGCCAGACTGATGACACAGGAAACTTGAGAAGGAGTATGTGCATAGTGTTTTAATTCCGTACATTTACAATTTATTTTACACCAAAAGAACACAGTTGCTACTACAAAACCCTAGTAGGCATAGTTTGCGCTGGTGAGGAAGGTTGCATACATTTGGTCACCAAACTGCTTATACATTTTGTTTTATAACAGAATCAGCAAGACACAAAGTTTTTAGGATTGGCGTGAGCTGTGGCCCACAGGCTCAATGTTGAAGGCATGGTGTCCACAAACAGGGCAGTGATAATTTTGGAAGGGGCAGAAATTTAAAGAAGTAGATTAGTGGACATCATTATCCTACCAGCCTTAAGGTGAGAGCATCACTCCTTCCTGTACTTTTTCTGCCATAATTGATCCCCCTCTCCTTGCCCATAGAAGGCAGAACCTACCTAAACCTTGGACTGAAAACGCAAACTCTAGGCTAAAACGTGTTTTCCCTTTTTGATCTGTAAACTGTAAACTAGTAAACATTTGTTTCTATTAAAATGTTTTAACAACTTTGAACAAAATTGACCTTTAGGAAATACTATTTTAGGTGAAAACTATGTGTGAGGTAAGAGGTAGGCCGAAAGAACACATTTTGAATTAGTAATAGGACAGGTAGCTGTGAGGATTAGGATAGAACAAAATCCCTCATATCTGCATGGAGTCTATAGTGCCCAATCTAGGAAGAGATATGTCTTGATATAATCAAGACAGAGGGACACCAGTACAGGAATCCAAATACATAAATAAGATGAGAACCATTTTTCACTAGAGGTACAAGATACTATAGTATCTTTGCTGACTCTGAGGCCACTTTTCTGAAGACAGAACGAGAGCAGATCTAGTTACGTATCACCAAGGAGTGAGCCACCATGAAAGGTAGGTTCAGGTCTGCCAGAGACATCACATGAAATGGAGGGGTGCCAACTTTCTCCTCTGAGTATATCCTCTAGTCTTCTTCAGTTTTCATCATTACCTACACTCCCCCAAAGCTGGGAAGGGGGAAATTCTGTTGTAATGGAGAAAGCAGAATAGGCTGTCAATGCTGTATTTTTGTTTGTTGTGGATTTCCATAAGGGTTTCTGTCTGCTGCAAAAAGAAGAATCCTTGGTGAGGTTTGAGAATAAGGACTATATTTAGAATTTAGTTAGGGATCATTCATGTAGGTTTTCCCCGAAGATCCATGACTTCAGTAGCATTGAGTCGTTAGCTGGGTTTCTAATGCCAGACATGGTTTCCCCCTTTTTGAGCTGGTCTTATGTCTAATTAAAGAGCTGAGGTATGTGTGACACTACTGTACCATTAAAGATATTGTCCCATGTTGGTCATTGTTGTGGGTAGAGTTGTTTTTGCTTTTTCCTTTTTTTGTTTACATTTTCATAGCATCTCCTGGTACCATTATTGCTAGTCCACATGGAAGAAGCACTCAGGTGACTCACAGTTCAGGGTCCTTTGGACTCTGTCTGAAGTACAAGATGTGTTCAGCAATGCGAACTTACCTTCTACATCTAGGGGCAACAAAAGCAATGGCAGTAGTCCATAAAACTTTGGGAGTCTCTTGGACAACCCTGACAATCAACTCAAAAGAGGGCTTGTCATACTTGATGCTATGGTTTTTGTTATATAAACGTCACATCTTTGAGGGAACATTGTGAACTCAGACGGGAAAATTTCATCTAAATAATATATGTATATTTATTTGCCCACTTACATATATTATAGGTATTTTATATAATTAACAGTAGTATTCCTGATGACAATTTTTGAGACATCCTTTTTGTTATTTTACCCTCCTTCTCCTGCATATGTATCCTTTCCCCTCCCTAATTAGAGCTCTCCCACCACTATTTTCTTACTTCCCTGGTAAGATCATTGTACCCAGCTACTCCCCTCTCTATTGCTCCCCTACAACTCCCACCCAGAAATGGTTTCTTTTTACTTTCTTGGCTTCTGTAGTTACTCCAGGATAGGTACTCACCTCTGAAGATTAGGTGTTAGATGCTTCAGATGAGAGAAAACTTGTGATCTTTCTCTTTTGGGGTCAGGTTACATCATTCAATATGATAATTTCTAGTTCCACCCATTTACTTGCTTAATCACAATACATCTACAGTACAACTCTTTCATCTAAGGCTCAGGGAACGTTGTGTAAGAGGAGCTAGAAATGCAGTAAGAGCCAAACGAACAGAGAATCAAATGTGAGATTTTTTTTCTTCTAGAAATTTTAGAAGCTACACGTATGAAGTCTCACACACATGACTGTGTAAGCATGAGCTGAACAATGGGACATGTCAAAGAGAGTATAGGAAAGACCATGAGGTCTTAATCACACACAAAGAGCTATAAGCAACTAAGGAATGAGAGCAGGAGAAATAGTCTTCCCAAGGGAAGCTATAACAATTGGTCATCTAATACCAAATGATCAGCCATAGAATACACATAACTAAGATTATAAAGGCTAAGCCGTTCACTTTATATACTTAGCAATGGTGTGTGTGCATGAGTGCATGTGTGTGTGTGTGTGTGTGTGTGTGTGTGTGTGTGTGTGTGTGAACAACTAATGAAAAAGAAGCCATGAATTTCAAACAAAGCAAGGAAAGGTATATGGCAGAGTTTGGAGGAAGGGGAAAAAAAGGAAATGGTGTAATTACATTATAAATCTCAAAAAAAAAAAGAAACAGTTTCAAAAAGAAGGCAGAACAAAGTCAGCGTAGACAAAATATCTAAGAACAAATAAGTGAATATTCTCAAAAATGGTCAATTTCAATTCCCAATATTGTTAGGAGGTATGGAATGTGGAGCAGGGAGCCTCTTTGTCTGATTGCAACTCCTACTTCTTACAGTTTAAACAGAAAAACAAATTCAGCAGTAACTGGAAACACTAAAAAAATTATGGAAAGAACATTTGACACAATTAAAATATGAGATTGCCTGGCACTTGGAAATATGCAGTCAATAGATTAGTTTATTTAGCTATACTAAGAATTCTAGGCTCTTTCCAGATTCAGGCACAACCTGTATACAAACTTGTAGGTTAGAGAGTGCCCACATGGGGGCTGAGATGTGAACAGGATTCTCAGGTCTCCTGTGCCCATAGTAGGTAGTATGTGAGGAGAATCAAGGGCACGCTACCAAGATCTATATTTCTTACACTTTGATTGATGTAGTAGCTACAGAAACGTTTATGTGTGCTAATTCTGATGAATGTGTATTGTGCTGTTAGCACATCTTCTAATTGTTCAGCTAATTGGCCTTGCTCTTCCTGAATTTCTTTGTAAAGAGCAATTATCTGAGACCATGTTGTGGCAATTTGGTCCCGCAAAAGATGTGTGTGTGTGTGTGTGTGTGTGTGTGTGTGTGTGTGTGTGTGTATGCCACTTAAAATAAACCTGGCTGGTTGGGTGCCTGTCTTTACTTGTCCCTCTCGCTCCTTTTCAATTTAGAGAGAACTCACACGGGTAAACCACAGGGAGACTTGCACATGAAGATTCCCTGAGGTCAAAGCTGATAGCTGTGCCAAGTTGGAGACTCCAGGCATATGACAGCACTTTGGGAGATGGATTTTTTACGGTGCCTGCCAAGTGGGAATTGGAGATAAGCAAAGCAAATGCTGGGCTTCTCACAACTTTACTTGCAAAGGTGAAAAATGAAGAAGCTTCTAATTAACAAAAAATGGTTTGTAACAACAGTTTGAATTCCAAGTCCTGTGGTTGGGAATGCATACATATGGAAGTGCAGTTCAGTTCATTTGCCAGAATTTACAATCCATTTCCTCCCTACAGAGTTTGAATCCATATGGGCATTAGAGAGGCCCAATTATTGTCAAAGAGGCTTCCGTATTTATGGGACAGGATGGTTAAACTTGGGCAGCCTGTGAGGAAGTGCTTCTGTGCACTTCCAAACTCCATAACCCACTTAGCTAAACCAGAAAGCTAATAGGTGGCTGCCTCAAAGGGATTTTTTTTATTAAAGTATGATTTTTAATATGTGATTTAGGGTATTTGGGGTAACTTACAAATTTTTTAGATACCCTAGAGAAATAAAAATTTTTAAACTGTATTTTTTTTAAAGCTTGGCAAGCCTTCCATCCAAAGAAACAAATTTGGAGTAACTCAAGATTCATTTATTTATTTTTACTCTAGTATAAGAATGAGCATACTATATACATGTGTACATGTGATTATTTGTATGAGCAGATATATGCACAAGTGTCTTGCTGTTTTGCTCTTTGCTTTCTTTTTTAAATAAGGTGTACTATTGGACTTGGATCTCACTAGACCAGCTAGACTAATAATCCCTCTCTCAGCAGTCAGTACTTACCTATAGTTCTTTGTCTAAGAGTTCTTTGTCTATGAGATTGTTCCCTTGTCTGCATATACATTTGCAAACATAATCTATAAACATACCTGTGTTGGTTTTTCTTTGAAGTTTGAACGTTTCATTCATTTTGAACTTAACACAGCTTCCATGTCTTAGAATAAGCAAAAATGGCTTGCATACATTTTAAAGTTCAGTTGAAATTTCACATTGTTACACTTGCTGAGATTTAGCATTCTTTAATAAAACCCACTATTGCTGGTGGTATGATTAGAAGGGAGAAATCAATAACCAAGAGTTTGCAGAGTTGTGCGTTAAGATCACACTGACACCACAATAGGCACCTGCTGTGTCATCCTTGTTTATGTGGTACAATTTGGGGAAGAACATTTGATATACATGCTAGAATCAAGGTTGCTGGAGCTTTTCAGTGACCTCATCTAGCTTGAGAATATTAATGAGGCCAATTCAGAGATTGTATTAATTCATTTTAGTACACTATTTTCATGTCAGGGCAGGGTTTCTCTGGGAAGTAGACTCCAAGAAGCTGGTGTGCATGTTTCACAGATGTGCTCTTAGAACCAGCACTCTGAGAAAAGGAGATAGAAATAGAATTGGATGGTAAGATAAACTTCAAGGCAGGGCAAGTTCAACCCCCAAGTAAGCCTCATGTTTTAGCTTAACAGTTTTGTGATGTACCATTTGTAGTTATCTTTGACTGCAATTCAGGCATTTGGCTTTGGAGGTCTGTATCGGCTAGCTCTGTCTTAATGATTAACCCAGTCTCTCTATGATAACTTCTCCTTCCTACTTCCTCTTTCCTCCTTGTCTCCTAGCCCCACCTATCTTGCTTTCCCAGAGGCCAATCCTGTATGCCCTCATTAAGTGGCTTGGAAACTTTATTGTAATTGTTTGCTCTGCTCTGCCGACCTGAGGCAACTCCTCCATGTATCTGCAACATAGAAATTCTAGGGTCAGGTTTTATGTTAGGTCAGGATTAAGAAGACTGCCCAGTCAAATAGCAAGTACTGTAAATGTAAATATTAGGAGATGAGGAAGGACATGAGTTATTAAAAAACATAATGCTAATCATTATTCAAGTTCTGAAGCTGCTATGGATTTTCCATTTTTTGGTGATGTTTAAGTGAATAAAAAATATTCTATAACAAACGTATAAAATCTGCTGTAGAGCTCCATAGTCAGTTAATTCAGATGTACAGACTTTGGATCCAGTTAATTGAGGTGGCGTGTGATGCTTTTTATTGCAGGTTTATAAACTAAAACTCAATTTAAAAAAGAATGAATACCCATAATAATGAAGAGCAAGAATATTTCTGACAAGAAAGTTATTATAAATCTCCTTTGGGGAAAGGCAGGATTCCTCATCACAAACAGAAACAGATAGCATCACTCTCCTGGCCTCCTCTCCCCTCTTCCTTTCCTGTTCTCTTCCTTCTTCTGTCTTACTTCCCCCTCTCACAAAACAGAACAAAACAAAGTGTCCATATCACTGTGTTTCTGTCCATATTCATGGCTGCGTAGCATCAGATTACATTGTCTGTATACCAGTGAAAGGCCAATGAAGAATTGTTTTGCAGCAAACAGTAACGTAACAAAAATTATTCATTGAGACATAATGAGTGTTAGGACAGAATGTACAACTGTTAAAATAAGTCTCTAGTATTAGGGAAAAAAATCAATTTTACTTTACATTTGGCTCAATATCACAACTGTGGCATACCTAAACACTTCAGAACACTGGCTATTCCCACTTTTGGCATATTCTTGCCTTTTTGGGGGGGGGTTTATCTCTACTTATAGATATAAAGATATTCAAAAAATAGGCTTATTATAAACTCAGTATTTATTTATTGTGACCCACTGATTCCTATATGAAGCTATGTTTATAAATAAAACATTCAATTTTGTGTTAATCAATTCATGTGCAACAAATGTAAATAGCACTGATGTTTTCTCCATAGTCATTATTTGGCTAAAAGTGATTTCCTGAAGCATAAATTATCAAGTAGAGCCTGAGATGTTGGCTCCCAGGATATACCATCTGTGATGATGTAGTCATGTATGTTAAGAGTAGTTTTTCCTGCCGGTCTGGCCCCACCACCGCACCAGCCCCAAATAACATCCAGAGAAGCTGTATTAAATACAAAGCTGTTTGCCAGCTACTAGTTTTTTATCGGCTAACTCTGTCTTAAATACTATCTCATTTCTATTAATCTAAGTAATTCTATGTGATCTTATCTTATAGGAGAGAAGACAGGGCATTCTGCTCTCTCTGTCATACAGAATGACATCTCCCATCACATGTATCAAACTGGAAACACAGAAAAAGTCATATTTCAGGTTGGTCTGTCTTCACCCTCAAATATAGAACATTGTCAAGTTTTAAAATAGTTTCACATGTACTGGGAAACTTAACTTTAAATTATTTCATAACCAAAAGCATATGAAATACAAGCATTTGTATGTGTGCTTGTGTGAATGTGGGTATATGATGCTAAAATATTATATTATTATACATTATTATGTTATATTATGTCCCAGGTAAGCTGCCTAGTTTGACCTTTGACATTGAGAAAACTGAGATGAAAGATAAATGAGTGAGTTTTGTGTTAAAATAATTACAAATCTATCTGTCATCTTATCACTCTCCATTTTAAATGTTTTCACATAAAAACAGTAGATTTTAGAAGGAAGAACATATTATGCCTGAGATTTTTGGACCTCTATTCTGATTCCCAGATGATGGTTCCAGTGAAATTATTAAGGCTACAGTCACAACCATTTTCCATTTGGACATAGATACTTTGACTCTACTTCCCTTGACCATCTCCTTGGCTCAGGTCACCTACATTCATACAAATTGATCATCTAGCTTGTTGGTCAGGAGCAACAGAGTAACGCCATGTCTAACCAAAACTTGAAGAACAAGTTCTTTTCTTTTTTTGTTGAAACTTTAA
Source organism: Cricetiscus sungorus (assembly GCA_030556225.1). Classification (NCBI taxonomy): domain Eukaryota; kingdom Metazoa; phylum Chordata; class Mammalia; order Rodentia; family Cricetidae; genus Cricetiscus; species Cricetiscus sungorus. The sequence continues at coordinate 9,270,129 of JANBXA010000737.1, read as the reverse complement.
TTAAAAAACTTACAAATTATAAACAACCCATAGTGAAATTAACCAGATCTAAGCTCTATACATCTCAACAAAGGTCTCTACAGTTAGAAGGGACTGTGAAATATCCAGTGGGAAGTTGCACAGCTTCAGTGTCTCTTCCTTCCTCCTGGATGACTCCACAGTCTCTCAGTCATTAAACTAAACATCATCAGGTGGTCTCAGAATGAGGCAGTTATGCAATAGAAGGTTCTGTGAGGCATCATGTTGGAAATGGTTGTTTGAGTCCTATGATATCCATGTTCTTTCCACAGCATGGCTATTCCATCATTTTGTGCACTCAGGACTAAACATTTCTTCTTGCTAGTGTAGTTTGCTCAGGGATTTTGTTTTAGCAAACCTAGTTGCAAATCAACATAATATCTGTAGCAATATTAACCTACAATGTTGTCATGATCCCATGCTTAAATAGTTTGAGCATTTCTTTTATCTGCTAATGACAATAGAAAAGTTACTTGAAAGGAAATTACCTATGCGTTTAAAAATTGACTGTTAATGCTTCTAGGTAAAAAGCTTGTCTTCACCAAAATCAGAGGGAGCAAGTGATCATTTGGAGATATGCTATCTCACTGTGTGCTCCCAGGAAGGGTCAGGTGCTTGTCACCACAGCTCACAGCACAGATTGGAACAAAGGTCTCACAGAAGGGCTCAATTGGTGGAGATATAAACTTTTTTTTTCTTTTTTATGAATCTGACCTTTGAAACCAGCAGAGTGGGCAATAACCATTAACAGATCAAATATGAGAAATGTCAGGTGTGGAGTAAGCCTTGACAGAAAATATTTCATCAGCCTAAGCCTTGAACAATCACTGACAGGACCTGGGAGGCCATTCTGAAGGCACCCTTCTCCCTTAACTCTCTGTGATAAGGATGACAGGTCGCTTCTTTCAGCAGTTCCGTCCTTAGCTAAATGTTCAGCTACAAGAAGATCAAATTGACTCAAGCACACCATAATTCTGAGAAATTACCATTGTAAAGTGACCCAGTTTTCTTATTATTGCCACAGTGAGGGAGCCCTCACAGAGAAACAAGCTCAACACTTTTAAGTACTCATGTCTATATTTTTTGAGACCCTATCTAGTATGCAATACTGTTGCATACGCCTTTGGCCAGAGGCATCTTTAGCTAACTCCCCCAAATCGCCTTCCCCAATTATTAGGCACTTCTCACAGCTTCAAATTTAAGGTCATTATAGAACCGGTAACCGGAGGCAGATAAAAAAGTTATTGGTGAGCATAGAACACTTACTCTAACATTCTTCCATGATTAAATTCTTGCTTATATGTTTGTTTAAATGCAGATGGCAATTAGCCATTTTGGTTATGAAGTGGCAGCAGTAATATGACTAATAGTGTTTTATGTAGGTGGTATCATACTTGCATTGGCCTTTAATATCAGCAGCACCATCAGATATCCTAGGTTTATCTGCCAACTCAGGCCTAAGCCTGTTAAAGATCCAGTCGTTGCCAAAGTGAGAAATCCCATTAGTGACTTGTTTATGAATGTCTTTAAGAATGGACCTTATTTCTGAACTGTGGGAGGAAAATTGCAGGGTATTGCTCAGTCTGTGGCAGCAACCCCTGAGCTCTGGAAGTAAGCTATCCATCACTATCCTCAGATCAGAGAGGGACATAATTGCACGCATCATCTACCACCCAATAAACACTAACAAGTCATAATAAGGGAAGTTGAAGTGCAGGTTTGTAACTACAGGGAAATGACATGGGTACCGAAAGGGAAGGGGACATTTGAGTTCTCTTCCTAACAGTTACTTCTGTCTGCCTTCCTACAAAGTTTTATTTCTGTTGCACTCTTCTACTTTCATCCTGATGACACGGCTATTATTTTATAGCAGTTTCCAGCAGTTAATTAATGAACTGCACACAAGTGACATGACACCACCTTGCCCAATTATCTCTAGCATCTATTTTTACAGTACAAAGCACTGCCGCTTTGTGGGCTGTCTTGTTCGCAAATTGGCTCAGGAGGCAGTTACTTTAATAGCCAAAACAATGCAACAGTAGTGCCACACTGGTGACATGGGGTAATTGTAAATCACCATGTGAGATCTCATAAAGCTCACCATAAAAACCCTGGTGATATCAAGTAATAAAAGTGCCCATTTCTACTGAGTTAAGCAGCTATCACTCAGGTTACTGTGTAATCTCATGAGCCCCCTCATTACTTCATATAGAATGGGGCATGGCTGGCAGGAATGGTGACCACTGGAACCAATGCATCTCTCTCTCTCTCTCTCTCTCTCTCTCTCTCTCTCTCTCTCTCTCTCTCTCTCTCTCTCTCTCTCTCTCTCTGTGTGTGTATGTCTGTCTCTTTTTCTTTCTCTCCTTCACCTATGTTTTCATTTTTTACCAGCTGCTATTGATCTTCATGCTGCTTTCTTTCTCTAATCCACCCTCTTCCCTTTTTAGTCACCAGAGAGCGCCTGGCCTTTCACAGGCTTACACCTAAATCTTTGCTCAGTTTACATGTCCCTGTAACCACATTGATTATCGATTTTCTTTTAGAGTTTGCTGCAGCAGTCTCTGTTTAATTAAAAATCATTCCATGTATAAAACTACTATTGCAGTGTTGTATTTAGAAAAAGAAGCAAGGACAAATTCTCTCTCTCTCCATCTCCTCCCCCTTCTCTCTCCTCTTCTCTCCCTCTCCCTTTCCCTCTCCTCCCCTCTCTCTCTCCCTCTCCCTCCCTCTCCTTCTCTCTCTCTCTTCCCCTCCCTCCCCCCTCTCTCTTGCTCTCTCTCCCTCTTATTTTCTCTCCCTCTCTCTTCCTTCCCTGCCTCTGTCTTGTTCACTCATGCCTCTCCCATTTCAGGCTTCTATAAAGAAACAAAACATGGCCTTGAACTTCTGGACATCCTGCAGGCTGAGATCATCATTACCACCTCTAAGCCTTATGGAAATTCATCCCAGGACTTAATTCAGGCTTACCAAGCTCTCTGCCAACCCAGTGCCCACTGACAAAACAAAAGCAATGTCCTTTTCTAAGCAAATGATGAAAAGGCTTGGAATGTTCTTTAGCCAATGGAGTCAGTTGGATGGTTTACAGTGTCGATTTAGAAGATCTCTATTGTGTTACCAATTACTAAGTGCTCCACATTTTCTCATCAAATGCATAAATCTGCATAGCCTATGTCACATGGAACATTCTTTAACCCTTCTATTTAACAATGTCATATCTATCAATCAATCAATATCTATCTACTATTTGTCATCTACCTATTTTTCTACCTAAATCTATATGCCATTGGTTATGTTTCATGAAGCTGATTCATTTATAATGCAGATGAAAGAAGACTGCATATGAACTCCTACTGCCTAGGGGGATGTTGTAGAAATTAGTAATAAAATAAATAACCACTCATGCCATATATAGTCAATATTGCTTCTGCTAGTTTCTATTATTTCCCAGAATTTCTTCCTGTTTTCCTAGACATAGTCGGAGGATTTTTCCTTTGTTTTTAAAACTCTACCTATTGCTGTTGTTTTATTTGCAATAACCATGTATGAGGTGGGCATTATGAGCCCTTTTGAAGCAAAACTATCCAAACTTGCTGTTCTGCACACTTTTTACACCTGCAAGAGACTGTTACAGGGGCCCATGCACCATGGCATAATGCAGTGGAGTTTTGGAAACTTCTCTCCTGAGCTTTAGAACTACTTGTTTAAGACATGTGGGAAAACCAGCTATGTTATTTACTCCATTTCTATGCTTAGATTTGGTTTTGAAAGCAAAACAAGCATGAAGTGCCTGAATCCTTCAGACATTCATTAATTCCCAGGGAATTGTGGCCAATTCTAAAATCTAATCTACTAGCACAAGCAGCCTAGGTTGGCTAGATAAAGTTATTGAGGAGCTGGTGATCCATCAAAGATATTGAGATAACACCTGCATTGGAATAAGGGTAAAGCTTAGGAAGGCAAGACATTACAAGTATTCACAGTTTTTTATTTTGATTAAATATTAGTTATCAAAATTACATACAGCCATTTTATAAGGCAGTGATTTTTCTAACAAAAAGAATGGTTATGCCATTTCCTTATAGTAGTTAACAGCACTCTGAATTTCTATCAGCTATAGAATGAGTATGAAAAATATGTACACTTAAAATATTACAAAATATGCATTTTTGCTAAGCATTCTTTAAAGTAAACTGTGTATTACAATGTATACAATTTAACTCAGATTCAAATCTAGTTGTTCAGAAGCACATTTGTGTACTTGGTAAATATGTACCTAAAATGTGTATTTATGAGATAAGCAATTTAATTAGAACATAATCAGTGTGTGTATATGTGAATTTTCACCTGGTTGACCTTACTATGGAAACTGTCACATTAGACATATAGTGAATTGCTAGTGTTTTACATCTTTCTCAGGCAGTTTCTAGTGGCAGCAGATGATAGCTTACATTGAAAATAATTCAATGATTTATTATGCCAAAGTCACAGCTAGTATTAACGTACTTGGCCAATATAAATGTCTGGAAAGATAAACATCCAATTGGATTCAATAATTTGACAGCTGAGTGTTCACTGATGGAGGACAGACTGTGGGGATAGGACTGATAAACACAGACACTACCTTACATTTGTTCAGAACACAGACAAATTTCTATGCTCTTGTGTGTTTCTCATTGCTTTTATAAGAAATTGCTACAAGAATGGTGTGCTGTTCATGCTTGTAATTGATAGGCTGAGGCAGGAGAATAGCAGGCCTGGGTGTTAGGTTACCATGGGTGACAAAGTGCGATTCTATCTCAGGTAAAAGATGACAATGATGATGATGATGTCATTGAGTGGAGAAACGAATATTGTGACCATCAGGGATATTAAAAATTGGTTATGATTTATACTCTGCTGGGAGTAGGGTAATGCATTTGCTATTATCAGACACAAAAAAACAAAATAGTGTCAAAAAGAAGTCTGCCTTATCAGAAAATCTGTGAGAATACCCAGTTGCTTCTTGTTGTGATGCTGTTGGAGGCTCAAAGAGGAAGAAGTGGGTGTTTTCACTTAATAACAATGCCGGAGGCCTCCAGTAAGAGCCCAGGATGGGGTACACAGGGAGAAGGGAATTCACACTGTAGCCTTGCCGGACTTTCTGCTTCTCTCCTGCTGACCACTTCCAAGTGTGCCATTCCAAGTCCCATTCTGTAGATGTGGACAGCAAGTTACTTTCTGGTAGACCGTGTTCTCACCTTTGGAGATTAAGCACATGCTTTAATAGTAGTCTCGTTTTCATAAATTTGCAGCATGGCTTTGACAAGTCCAACTGGTTTCTAAGATAGAGAATTCTTAGCCTTAGAGACAATCTGGTCCATCTGTAGGATGGCTCACTGCTTTGCTGACTACTACCCACTATATTTTGTTTACATTTCACCCACATCATGAGTATCAGACCTTGTTCACAGACCCTGGAAAAATGTCTGCTAGAAGGCTAAGTCTTCCCAGTTAGAAGTGGCATGTTAACAATAATGTAGAACGGCAGACTGAATTAGTGGATACATAATGTGATTTCATATAGAAGAAACAAGATGATGAGATTAGAAGTTACTGGTTATTGGGGATGGTAGAGAGACATTGTCAGGCCAACAGTTTTCTCCATTTGATTATGACCATAGAGCTTAGCCCCAAAATGCAGTTGTTTCTGCCTGCTACAGACACCATGTTTTCTTTATCTTTAAATGTGCATTTGTATGTGGTATGCATGCATGTATGTATATATGGGTGTCTTTGCTTGTATATATGGTGTACATGCATGTACAAATATAGGGGTGTGTTTGCTAGTGTATGTGGTGTGCATGTATGCCTATATGGGTGTGTCTGCATGTTTTTAGTGTGCATGTATATGTATATCAGCATATTTGTATGTATATAGTGTGCATGCAATATGTGTATTTGGGTGTGTTTGCTTTTTTGGCATGTGTCTGTGTTGTTCTTGCCATTGGTTCTTGTTACCTCACTGGCAATAGGCCTTAAGTGTGTATGTTCTTACTTTTCCTTCCCCTAGAGCATTTTGATATTTACTGTCCTTGTATATAGTTATGTATCATAACTAAATTTTTTCTTTAGACTAAGAGGGGGAAGTGTAGTGAGATATCTACCCTTCCCACACTTGTGTTCACCATGCCCATTGGGGCATGGGGACAGGGGTGGACATGACTTATTGAGTTTAGGTCTGGTTCCCAACCAGGATTCTCGCTCTGATTTCTGGTCAGAGCTGAGAGAGGATCAGAGGACATCCTTGGAACAGGAACCAGTGGCGGTCATCTGTTTCTTGTGTAAGTGAATTCTCCCTGAATAAATCTTAATCAGCCTGTAATGTGTCCCAGAATTTTATTACCCACTTTATGTCTGTGTGGGAGTTCATGTATATGGGTATGTGTATAAGCCGTGTTGGTACATATGGCTTCTACCTACCTGTCATTTACATGGATTCTGGGAATCCAAATTATTGTTTTCAATATTGTTTGATTGCTCTACCCACTGAAAAAATCTCCCCAGCCTCTCTCCCTGGATTTCTTAAAGGATTGTTCACTCAACCTGTATCAAGGGAAGTGCAATTCAAACATCCCAGAGAGGAAATGGGAAGTCAGCTGGTGGAGGAGCCCAACCACGTTAGTGACTGCTTAGGGAACCAGGCCTGTGGAGTTCAGGGTATGAAGTTATGTCTACAAATTTGTGACAGCAATGAATGTGGATTCAGGAAACATAAATTTCCATAGGAGGCATGAAAAATTAATATACAAAATGTTAATAATTTCCCCCTTTTCTTCCTTCCTTAAAAATATCAGCTATCAGGAATTTATTTTCTCCCCAGTGAGTAAGTTTTATAAGAATCATCCTGGGTGGTACAGTAATGTGAAATTAAAAAGTGTTTTTATCAGATAATAATTCATCCTAAAATATAGTGCACCTCTAACACCATGAATTAAAATATATGTTGACAAAGAGATATTGCCTTTTACACTGGGTAATACACTTGTATGGATTTATGGTTAGTACATAATATTAAGTGGCCTGGACAGGGGGAACTCATTGAGCTCTTGGGAAAGAGTGTAACTTACGTTTCCTGCTGACTTATGTTTTCCGTGGCACCTTAATAAGATTTATGGAATATTTAGTCTTTTATTCTTTAATTATAATTGGCAGGTGTCCCTGAAGTTGTAAAGCAATTAGGAAGCCTGGGGTTATTTGCTTATTACAGCAGCACTGGTGGACTTGATTTTTTTAGGCTGTTTGTTATGTCGTCTTTCTAATCATTTATCATTCTAAATTGGGTCTCTGAAAAAAATAGCATCCCAACCATGACCAGAAAGTACCTCAGGGCACAGACAAAGACACAAAACCTGGAGAGCACACAGGTAATTTTATCACACATGAGATTTGACCATCGGTGATAAAATTTAACACCTTACACCATGAACAGGTCTGTGGACAGTCATTAAAAGTGGAAGCTGATTTGTTCTTTAAAGGCACCACAAATTTTAACTGTGTTAATACTTGAAAGATAGTGAAATATTCTACTATTTGAAAAAAAAACCCTTTGAATGTATCAACCCTCTTCTTTCATACGTACAAAATACAAATTTTTGAAGTTCAAATGAATGAAAAAACAAATCCATTGTCTTGATTCATCATACAAAGACTCTTTGTTTTTGTTCTAATTCAGGATGGAATTTTACAGTCTTCAAAGAGACACATTTTTATGAATTTGTGCAGAAACAACACTTCTGTCAATTCATTTTCCATAGCTTTTTCAGATATATCAATATTTTTGCAAATTATGGCATATGCTTATATTCTCAATGTGTTCATTTACTCAATAAATTTGTATTTCCTTATTAGGTAATGGATGTGTACTAGTAAAAACAAATACAGTTCCTTGCCTCAGAGTTTGCTTTCCAAAGAAGACATTTTTATTCACTTGGTTTTACAGTTAATGTACTGTCTGTCTCACTGAAACAAGCCAAGTCCTGGATTTCTGGTATACGTGCTTAGGGAAAGTGTAAACAAATGAGTTATGTAATACAAAGAATAAAGAAGAATCAATGTAAGTATGCTATGCCATATCATTAGGAACCCAACTTTCGTGACTGTGATCAATACCAGGTGGAAGAAGAGTATCTGTGACTCACTGTTTCAGGGCTACGTGAAGACAGGAAGGAATTGCAGAAGGCCATGGTGGCAGGAGTGTGAGGGAGCTGGTCACATTGCTGCTGTGCTCAGAAAGAAGATAAGGCACAGGGAGTGAATCCAGGCTGTGCAACCTCATAGCATGTTGATGGTGGCCTTATTCCTAAAGGGGGCTCAGTTCCTAAAGGGGGCTACATCTTCTATGGGAATCAAGACTTCAAACACAGAAGTAATAGAGAGAGGTCTCTATCAAGCCACTGTAATTTCCATGCCTTTGTGTTTTTCACTAATTCATTTATAATATATATTGGCAAATATGAAAAAAGCTTAATCTTGAATTCACTAATGCAACACCACAACCTGATATGTAACATGATTTGGAAGATGATTTGGAAGAAGATGTGTAGAGCATAATGAATGGTGGCGTCAGTTGCAGTGAGGGCTATGAAAGGCAGGAACAAAGCCAAGGTCCATGTAAAGAGACTGTGCCTAGCCATCATGGCTGTTCAGAGATATTTAATGTACAGGGACCACGGTCTTTTGTGGAGAATAGAGTGATTTCACTCTTGAAGAAGAGGATACTGTGGAGATATGAAGAAAGGGTAAGTGCCTCTCAGGACAGGAAAAAGACAGAACGTCAGAATAACGAGGACTAGCATGCTGTGAGCTGAGTCATGTCCCTTCCAATGGGCATGCCAACCACTAAATGTTGTACCTAAAACAATGATCTTATAAGGAAAGAGGGTCACCGCTGAGATCATATGGTCATGCTGATTCAGACTCTGGAGCTACCATGAATGGTGTTTATGATAAAGTGAGAAGTAGCCCAAAGAAAAGGATGAAGAGACAATTGTGACAGAGGAAGGACAAACAGCAAGGATGCTTGCTGGTCAGCCCTCTACCAGCCAGGAGAAATAGCATTGTGGTGTTCAAAGGTAACATAACCCTGCCAGCACCTTGGTTCCAGTCTTTAGACCCCTAAATCCTAATTTAGTATTTTGTTAATTTCCCAGTTCACCACAAGTTAGCCACTCAATTTCAGATTTCTAATTTTGTATTTTTTTTTAATTTGCCAGTGTGTGACACTCTGTTTCCCTAAAGTAATCCTGATGTTCTATTCAGTGTAGGTTTTTCTGACTCTATCAAATGTGGTAATTGTAGTCATTTTAAGAAAAGGTTTGCCCTATGTTCATTTGAACATATATTCTTCCTGAGCCATGGGAAGAAACTTGTTTTGAGATTCTGCTAATTATTTTGTGCTTTATCCTACCAGTTATAAAGAATTCTGAAAATACAATAGATTTGTGGTAAGACTATGTAGACTAGGTAGTAGACCCTTAAAACTCTGTTTGCATTCAGTAACTTAAAATGTGAGCTATTTTGGTCAAATGCAGATCACATCTATAAAGATGGCCTCATTAGATTTTGTCTCCAAATGACATGGTTGCTAATTCTTAAATAGCAACATATTAAGCAAGGAAACAAATAAAAAATATTTGCATCAAGTTCATTTAATGTGTATTTGCACACACACCAACACACAGAGGAATAGAAATAAACAAGAAGAAAAAAATAGAAGAAATGATAGTTAAATCATGACTATTGTTAGGTCTCTTTTATACTCAAACATAAATTTAGAATAATTATCATGGTAATAAAATACTTCCTATTATTTTGTAAAAATTAAAAATCTTTCTACTTTATGTAGAAACATGAGTGGTTAACCACTACATTGACTTAACCAATTTCTTGTCTCACCAAGCTGATATTGGGTCAACTCTGAGAACTTTCTTTGTGCCTCAGACAGAACCTTGGCCTTAGTATGTTTTAGTTACCTTGGGTATTGCTGGGAAAACAAAACACAAACAGTCTTTCTTTTGCCAAGACCTCTAGAGCTCTAGAGTAGGAACTGAGGAAAGCCTATGGTGAGGTCCTCAGAGTTTATTCTTTGTTTTCAGCTACAGGGAGGGAGTAGATGCCCTGGAAAGACATCCTAGAGACAGAGGTTGGAGCATTGTCACCTTAGGTGTGGAGTCTGGCACTTACCCACAAAAACACAAAGCTTTGCAGAGAGACCCAGCTTGATCTGAGGAGAATGTAAAAAGAGGCTGCTTACTTTACAGTGGCAATTTTCTGTGCATTTTTTTGCTCTATGAGTGGAGTTTCTGAGAATAATAGTGGGTTGAAATTGTCTCTTAGCAAGATAGAGGCACACAGGATACCTGCTTAATAAATAGCTGTCTCTGGAGAGAGAGCACTTTTACAGGGTTCAGTTGAGTTCTCCATATAAACTTTGTTGTTATATTAATGACTAATTTTAACTTAAATCATGCTACTACAATCTTTAAATCAAAACATAATTGAAATGATTACAGTTTGACATTAAAATTTGAGTGTACTAAATGGATTTTAGAGGCTGAAGGTGTTGGTTTCGAACTCACTGAGTAGACTGTATGTATGCCTTGTATACCTATAATTTGGAAGGTAAAGTCATGCCTGAAGTTTTTTTTTTTTTTTTTTTAGAAAGTTTGTGTTGGCTGCAGATGGAACAAAGGCCTTCTGACTCCCAGGTGACAGCTCCTTCCATTATATTACACTCTGCTGTGATGATCTGTCAGAGCGACTCAGGCACAAGTACATTGACTGTCAGTCAAGCCAAGCACAATCTAGTAAGTTATGCTAATTCCCGTACAAACCGAGATGACACACGGCTGAAGGAATCCCCCCTAGGATTTTGTTCACATAAATTTGCCCATTTATGGGAAATTTATCCTGCTCCATGGAATCTTTTGTTCTCTTTGTGCTATTCCTATTGTCAGGAACTCAGGACTCTTAAGGATTCAGGGAAGACCTGGTGGGGAAAAATACATGTCAATGAAAGACTTGTCTCCTCTACATGAAAGTAGTTCTTCCTGTCGAAGTAAGTGAAATCGGGGGAGGCCTGAGGTGACTTTTCCCAAGTGTCACAAAGTAGGGATGGAATCTGTTATTAAGCAGGACAGAGGCAAAGGAAGTTTGCATGTGATAAGATTCCAGCAACAAGAGCAGGAAACCCAAAGTCATCTAGTAAAGGCACGATTTTCATGGCTCCATGGGGCCTTAACCTTTCACCAAAAGGCACAAAGATAAAACCCCCAGTACCAGCTATTAAATAGCTGTCTTTACTACCAGTTTAAGGTCCGCTTTGGCAAAGGTGCCTGACACACACAGAAAAAGACCAAAAGTTCTTGCTTCATTTGGGGAAAATGTAGATTAAAGACAGTAACGCTGGGGAGAAAATTTCCTGGTGATGAAGTGGCTATCAGATACTGCCTGGAATACTTGAGTCAGTAGGGACTTTTGCTGAGTAATCAAAAGCTGCATTTAGAAATGAACAAGGAGTAGCAGTTTAAGAAATCTCTAAATGAAGTACTTAGAGATGCCCTCTCCTGCTCAGGAAGAAAAATAAGGTTTACAGGAAGGTTTCCTTGTAAGCCAGCCCTAATATTCCTTCAGTGCTCTTTTATAAGTTACATTTATTTGTAAAAGTGTGTGTGTGTATTTATGTGTTTGTATGTGCATACCTGTGTGTGTTTGTGTGTGCGTGTATTTGTGTGTTTTGTGTGTCTATGTGTGTGTTTGTGCTTGTATGTGTGTGTGTGTATGTGTATGTATTTGTCTATTTGTGTATGTGTGTGTGTGTGTGTCTATCTGTGTGTGTTTGTGTGTGTTCCTGTGTACATTTGTGTGTTTATTTGTATTTGTGTGTGCGCATGTGTGTATGTGTGTGTGTATTTGCACACATCTGAGTTCACATGTGGAGATCAGAAGAATTGATGGAATCAGTTCTCTCATTACAAAACATGTATAATCAGGTTCTCTGGGTTGGTGGCAAGCACCTTTTATCTCATCAACTGTTGTTTTTTCCTGATATATAGATTTCATTATCTATCCATTGTCACAATTTTAATTTTTTATGGATTATATGCAAAATCAAAGTGAAATGTAAATACAATATCAATAAAACTTTGCAGCTGACAATATGCCATTCCATTCTTTCCTCTGAATTAGGGTGTCTTGCATGATGATATGACATGTGGATTTCTGACATATTCGTCTCTTATTGGCCTTTGATATAAAATATTTTCTTGTTGCACTGACTTGAGGTGTAAACTTTCAAACATCCTCTACCACATTCATTTTATGCCTAGTGACACTTTCTGAAAAAATTTCATTTCCTTGTGCAAGCATCTCTCATTCATTAGACTCTTTCTTCTGTGTGTTTGTACTTCTACCCTCTGTGAGAAGACCTCCTGACAAGGGATTCTAGCTTGTGAGAACAGAAGCAACGTCTGGAGTGGAATTACAAGACATAGCAAATAAGTGTTTTAAGAATGAATGGATGGGGTTGAGGAAGCTACTCTATTGTTATAATGATTTCTGTGCAAGCATGAGAACTCTAATTATATTCCCCAAACTGGCATGAAATTCCAGGCAGGGTAGCATGGGCTTTATTCCCAGAGATGGGGAGATGGAAACAGATGGATCACTGGTTCTTACTGGCCAGCCAGCCAGCCTAGCCTAATTGACAAGCTTTGGGTAAGAAAAGAATCCCTAATACCAAGAGGAAGAGGATAGCTTCCAAGCCACAATGTTTAAGACTGGGCTTTGACTTGCACACACAGAGGTACACTTGTGCAGGAAGACACACACACACACACACACACACACACACACACACACACACACACCATGAATGAATGAATACAATTGCTGAAACCACATCTCATGCACAGAAAAATCTTTAGGAGCAAGTTGGCACTGTGTGTTTTCTGTGGGTGTTTGCTGCTCCAAGCAGCCAAAACTCAGGAGAAATACTAGTTCACAGGTAGAGAGTTCACACCCAAACAGACATGAAGAAAATGACAACTGCTTCTGCATTTCTGTCTTGAGCATGAATATAATCACGGGCTGGTCATGTGTCCTTGAACTTAGGCTTTTATTTTTTCTTTTTTTAAAGCAAATTTTAAAAGAAGTATATCCATCTTCTCTTGGCCATTCATTTTTTTTATGGCCAAATATACCTCTGACTCTCTAAAGTCTCTTCAGATTCACTGGCTCAAATTATTCATTTTGACTATTGCTCTGTGTAGAAAAATGTAGTTGGCCACAGTAGAATAATGCTTTGGGAACAGAAAATGTGATTAGACTCAGTATCCTATGTCTGCCTTTACAAACAAGTGATAAATTCACATGAGTTCTCAGAACACTAGCACTAAACGGTGTCTTTTTGATACATTTTGCTTCATATCATGGAATATGCACACAAAATCACTCCACAAGCTAAGTATTATTCATGCCTTATATGAAACAATTAGAAAGATGGCACTGCATTCATTAGTCAGAGACGTTAAAGACCAAGACTGGGCCCTGCTTGTCTTCTTTTGTCTATTTTCTGGACATTGCTCTTTCATCATGATGTGGAGGATAAATTACCTCAAGAAGCTTGTTCAAATATTATGACCACCGAGGATCAGAAAACTGGACTGAAACTTTTGCTGTGTCAGTACTAGAAATAAAACCTATTTGTGCCAGGCAGTGGTGGAGCATACTGTTAATTCTGATACTCAGGAGGCAGAGGCAAGAGGATCCCTGGCAACTCAAGGCCAGCCTGCCCTACAGAGTGACTTCCAGGACAATGGAGGCTACACAGTTAAAGCTGTCTCAAAAGAAAACAAAAAAAAAAAAAAGCAGACAATCAAAGTAACAAACAAAAACCCATTTGGTGTTTTTAGATAAACTAAACTACAGTGTCACCTTTACAGGGAGTTTGCAGAAGCACAGACATATCCCTTGGCAGATAATGGTGGTATTTTGTAAATATAAAGCATTTTCACTCTGTTGATTGTAGAATAAGATGACACAGGAATCTGAGCTTTCATTTACAGCTAGAGTATGACCTGAAAGGGGTAGGTATATGAAAAGAACTTTTACATCAGTTGTTTTGCAAAAGTGAAAATAATGTTGACCATAATAGTAATGACAAGCAGTAATTTAAATGTTACTGAAATTAACTAAAATGATCAGGGCATGCATTGTGCATGAAGCAATGATCAGTTCTGAGTTATTCTGTATTATTACTATTATTATAATTACTGATATTATTATTTTGTGTGTGTGTAAGGGAGAGAGAGAGTGAGAGAGAGGGAGAGGAGAGAGATTGCTGGAAGGGGACATCTGCCATTGTGCATATATGGAGTCACAGAACAACTTTGGGGAGTTTACTTTCTCCTTCTGTCATTATTTCAGTTTCAAGGACTGAAGTTATTTTTTCAACCTTGCCCGAGTGCTTGCCTGATTCACCATCTCAAGAACCATACTTTTTGTTTTTATGACAAAAGTGATAGAAAATTTGTCACAACAAAATTTCTAAAAATAACCTTCTTTCCCTTAAAATCTAAAAGCTAATTTCCAAGTTAAAAGCTGCTGATATCAATGATTTTAAATGAATCACTAAGAATGTTCAATTGATTCATTTTCAAACACTATCATTTTCTTCCCATGTACACCAAGAGCAGGATTCCAGAAGTCTAATCCACCCCGAAGATTTCTTTTAATCCCACCTGGTTCAAACATGAGAGGTCTCTCTCATCCTTCCCTTTACCTCTAGGAAGGAAGTTTTGTTTTCTTCTTCCTGCAGAGACATGACTTGGAGTAATTGCTCTGCACAGCTTGAAAGAGCAAGACCTTCACTCCTTCCTAAGTCTTCCCTCCCAAGCGGTAGCCTCTTGGCTTAATACATTGGTAATTTAACCCATTTTTTTTGAAATTTGGTTCAAGGGTGAAGGGTAAAAAGGCAAAACCCAACAGGCTATATTATTTTGTTGGTCTAAGAAATTGATCATTATAATCATATATTACACTAATGAAACCCTCATAAACAACATCATACAAAAAAAAGATAGCTAACATATTATCATTTAAATATGTTGTAGAAACATCGATATAGTTCTCATTAAGAAAGCTAAACTTAGTTACCTTTATAGTGTTAAACATTAGGGCATATTAACATTAAAAAATATAGAAATGAGCCCCCATTTAAGTCAATGCTGCCCCCAGTGACTGCAAGTCAAAGAATATAACAAAAGCAAAGTTAGTGATTTTCAAAGTGAGATAATAAAAGGTTGTGTGTTTTCTGCTTGGTTTTCTTGGAACACTGCCTGTAGGGAAAGCCAGCTGTGCTCTAAGAAGTCACCTATCTAGAGACTGCCACCATAAAGGGTCACATGTGGCACTCCAGTTAGGCCTGAGAACCAGCCACACAAGTGAGTCATTGGGATATCTCAAAGACTGCAGCTCTGGCTAAGACCTGATGGCCTCCATCACCAGCCTAGGGAGTTCAGGTGAGACCTTCAGGCTAATTCCCTTCCCAGTTTCTGAGCAATGGTATCTCAGGAGTCCACACAGATGCCTGTTTTTAACTGCTAGCCCTAGAACAATTACTTTCATCTGTTTTGCAAAACACCATTAGTAGGCTCAGTTATTTGAAGTCACCATTTATAAGAAAGACAAGTTGTAATACAGATTATTCAAAATACAGACTTTATGCTAACTAAAGACAACACATTGGACTCTAGTTTAATAATGACTCAATTTAGCTTATGATTTCAGGGCAGAGAGATCTTTAATATTTTTCTTCTATATGTACAGTTAAATTCAGGCAAGTATTAAATCTTCAAAGTAGTTTGTGACACAGTAATAAGGAGAGATTATATTTCTCTTTCCTGAGTATTATCTGTGTGAGATAAAAATGGGTCAAGTATCATCATATACTCCCATTAAAAAGAGATTTTTCTATTGTTTTGCAGTCCACATATACATGCTGTTTGAAAGCTTCTGATAGCTGGTCTAATTTCAGAAACTACTTGAACAAAAACAAAGTTGAGCACAAATACTAGGAAATTGGTAAAAGGGTGATAGGATATCTTTGCAGGACCAGTAGAATGATGAGTTTCGGAAATGAAAGATTTATAAAGATCTGGAAATAGATCAGCATAACAGTGTAATTCTGTGAATTATCAGTAAAGTATAGCTGAGTGAGTATAGTGAATGTATAGTGAAAGTATAGTGAATGAGTTTTGAAACTAAGTAAATGGAAATGTAGCCTGCTATGAATAAACATACATGATGAACACTTGATAACTCTACGTTCTTATTGATCAAAACAGATTTGGAATGAAGGGGACACTTAGAAAGTAGGTTCCACTTTTGCTTTATGACATCCCTCTTGCCTACCCTCTATCTTACTGTAACTCCTTGCTTCTCTTCATTAATTTCCTTTTTTCTTCCTGTACCTTTCTGTGTTCTCCTCCTCTTTAGCCCCATCTTTTCTATAAGCTCGTACCTATGTAATTGCTATTTTCATGCCTAAGCATTTATAATTCTATTTCTTGTATTAGTTCCCTAATCGCAAACCCTTACATCAGAGGATTTTATTCTCAACAGGTTGAAAGCAAAGCTTTGTACGTTTCCCCCTGTAATCTGTTCTGCTGATAAATCATTTAACAAAATGAAACCCTCTGTCTTTTTGTGTCATCCTTTAATTGTAAGTAACAAGAATTCCAACCATATGTGAAAATAACATTGAAAGAAAGAAGAGTTTTGTTTAATCCCTTTCCTTCTCATATACCAGAAAGTATAGAGATTATTACGCGGGGAAGGAGAGTCTGAGCAATGTCCCCAGGAAGGACTCGGCAGCCTTCCATCTCTCTGCTGTACTATAAAAGACCCTCTGTCCAATCCATAGCTTTTGGCTTTGAGCCTCCTGGTCATGGGATGGCTTCATTTAGTGGCTTGATTGCATCACTGTTCCTTCCTGGAACAAGGTGAAAGGTGAATGTGAAGGGCAAACGTACAGAGAGAGCATGCCCGTTTAAGAAAGCATCCTCAAGTCCCAGGCAGAATATGCTTGTTCACAGAACTTGGATATTAGGATCACTCCAGCTACAAGAGTCTTCAGAAGTAGTGGTCACATTTGTATACAAAATCATCTTCTCTGAATCTCAGTTCCGTGGGGAAAGTAAAGCAAGTTGCAGACCACAGAGCAGCACTTTCCCTTATGTTCCTCGCTTGAGAGTTGCTCTCACATTTTCTATTTACTTTAAATTGCTGGGACTGCACTCTACTTTAACCAGGCAACAAGTTTTATCAATTTCCATCAAATCTGCCATCCTCTGCCTTCCTTTCCAATGCATTGCCGCAGAGGGTTGACCCGTCGTCCCTGTAAAAGCCAGGTCTCCATTTTTATTCCCAGGATCTGTGCATGTTACCTTATTTGGAAAGGATTTTTGCTGATGTAATTAAGTTAAGGATGTTGAGAAGCAAAGATTATCCTGGATTATCCTGTTGGTCCTTAAATCCAATGATCCAGCTATTCTTGTAAGGGTCTCATGGGGTAATACAACTCAAAAACAGGCTGGGACTGGATGAAGACAGAAATCAGAGAGCTGTGCTCATAGCTATATAGGCTAAGGAGCCACTAGAGGATAGGATGATGAGGAACTTTTCTCAGAGACATCATTCACCCTGGTAGTATCTTGAATTTAGACTTGGCATCTCAATATCTAAGAGAATTAATTTCTATAGCTTTGTGTCATTAATGGTGTGTTGATTTATTATAGCAACCACAGGATAGCCCCACAATCACTGTGTTTGTTTGGTTTCTTTTGGAGGTGGTGAACTAATATTACTGCAAAAATGTTAACTGATCTCTGTCCCTCCATTCTCTCTGGTCCCATCTGTGCTCCCTACTGGTTAGTCTTTCTGCAATAAAAATTTTTTCATTCTTTGTTTCATTTCCAACAACTGCAGTTGTCTATAAGCTCGTGTGATTTCCTCATAAGTTGCATTGAAGCCTTTATCCTCAAGTAGCTGTCTGCACAGACACAAATGTTTTGGATTTGGAGCAGCACTTGATCTTCCCACTATTCTACACTCTGGTTCTGCTTCTTGTCTTCTCTGCTAGGATAACCATCTTCGTCTACCCTGGAGGCTTCTCTTCCTTATGTTCAGATAAATGTTTCCCCTGCGCTCCATACTCTAAAGCAACAATTTTAACCCAATATCTTCATATGAAGTGTACATGCTTTGCAATCTTCGTGATTTCCAACTCTGTGGAATGACAAGCATATGTATTCATTTTTTAAATGCTATAAAAGAACAGTCAGCATTGAAGTTGGTTAGTATAAAAAGTGTGAGTCTTTTGATAAGAAAAGAGACAGAGCTCACTAGGAGGAACCAATCATTTGATTATAGAGTCTTAAAATCCCTCAATGGATGATATGCAAGTTGGGAACTAGGGATGCTAGTCTAATTCCAGTGTCCTCAGCACCAAAGAACACAGTCACAGGACTTTCACTTCTGGGCAGAGACCCAAGGAAGAAAGTTCTAGATCCCGAATTCAAAGAAAATTGAATTTTGAAATCCAATAACAGAAACCAGGGTCCCTTCTTGGTGATGAATTTCTCCTTCCTTCTGCATTTGTCCTATGAGCCCCACACACCTGAGTGATCCCCACACTCACTAAACGTGGTAATTACCCATGCAAACCTCTGAGCTCCAGGAGCACCTTTCTAGGAATGCCCAGCTTGCTTGCTTTTTATGTCTCTCTGAATTCTGTCAAGTCACTACCTAAGATTAGTTACTATGGTGAATGACTCCATCTTGACAAAACAATGTTTACTGTTGGAACTTTTAGTCTTGGTGGTAAAAATGATGTGTGTTTGATCTCATGGGGATCTTTGATGAGAAGGCTGAGTGCTTCCTGACATGTAATCCATCAGAGTTGATCTTGCTCATACCCCCTTTTCACAACTGGCTTTGTCTTTCCACTAATTCTCGGAACTACCTTTCTAACAAGCCTTCTTGTTTACACAAGCCATGGTCAGTTTCTATTGCTGAGAACCAAACAGTGATAACTTCCCTAATGCTTAGACATGTTTATTTGAAATTATAAATGATATTAACATACTATAAACAAAAGTAAGGTAGGAAAAAGAGACAATGGTTTGGTGGAAACCAAATAAAATCTATGTACTGACTACCATCTGTCTCACAGTGCTCAATGCTCTGTATTAACAAAGGAAAAAAGTAGCATGACTCTGGGAGGAAATGAAGGTAAGAGTACATTAAAAATATACTTTCTGAAGTCTTTGTGAAATGTTAAATGTCAAAGATTCAAGATTATTTAAATTTACACAGAGGAGATCAACTAGGTAAAAACTGTGATGTTTGTCATGTCTAATTCCCGTAATTAAGTGCTGCTCCTTCGACTTGAAAAGGGCTCTGTGGGATTATATTAATGGCATAATGGAGAGTCAAAGAAAAAAAATCAAAACTATTATGAAAAAGAGGGATGTTGAAAAATGCATGAGCTGGAACCTTCAGGAAAGGAGAGTGTCTGCTGGTCTGCTGTGCTAAATGATCAGGATTACGGGAATGGCCTGTGGTCTTTCATCTAGGATAGGGCCCCTCCTCCATTCCAAAAATCTATACAGGCATTAGAATGGGTCTTAACATAAAGATGTCAGTGTCATAAACTCACTGTCTAATTGTTCTTTTGTGAGATGAAATTATTTCCTCTAAGGGGGAAAAATGTTTATTACTTCTTCAAAGCATGGCTGTTTTTTATTGAAAGGGATTTGATTGTTTGTTTGTTTTTGAGACAAGGGTTTAAACAGCCCAGGGTGGACTTCAGCTGTTGGTATTGTCAAGGATGACCTTGAACTCTACCTCCACCTCCCAGTGCTGAGATTATGTGTATGCTCATGTTCTGGCAAACCCAGTTCATGCTTGATGAAAGACATAACTGTATATTTCCTGTACATTAGACCAGCACCCAGTCAGCTGAGTGGCACTACCAGCCCACAGTAGGATTTTTCTTAGGGGTAAGCAAACTTAGAGTTTTGCTCAATTCTTCACCTTTCGGGATGTGAGATGTCCTTTTCCTGGGTCTTCAAGACGCCTAACAATAGGCTTTTCTGATGACTGCGCATATCAGCGCAGTCATAAACAGTGTAACACCTTTGCCAGCAATTGTGACAGGCTCATTGAAAAGTGAGAAAGGAGCTCAGAACTGGGCTTGAGGAACATAACTAAGAGGAATTGAGTTAAGTCTTAGGAAGTCAAGAAATTCTGTGTCCTTAATAAAGGTGCTTAAATATTTATGTCTCACTTTAAAAATATATATAAAACCAAGAGTATGCTTGCCATTTATCACATGGAATTTCTCTGAGGAAAAAAGTAAAGTTCAAGGGGAAAAACTAACTAGTACAAGATTCTATATAAATGTGATTCATTTCATCCAGTCAGCATTTGATTCTATATACGAACTGAAGAGGAGTATATATTGCAGAAACCTAAATATAAATACTTGCTAAAAGTCATACACTTCATAAAATATAAAGCCAAAACTTGTTGAAACTAGATATGGTTAGAGAGCCTACCATTAAGGAGGATAAAGCAGGAAAATTCTCTGGGAGGTTGAGGCCAGTCTGGCTCTGGCTACCTATAGCTTTCTGGGCAAGGCTAGACACAGGGAGAACCTGTTTGAAAAAAAAATCAGCAAAATTCCACAACAACTAAAAAAAGCATGGCCTAGTAGTGCAACCCTATGCCACATCTCCTTGGAAGTGGAGGCAGGATGATGACAAGTTTAAGGTGCTCATTTCCTACGTCACATAACTAGTAATTTTGGGCATGTAAATAGGTGTCTGATCTATCTTTGAATACATAAAATAATTTGAGTATGTATTCAAAGTTAGTACACTACTACTTAACAACTTTAAATGTTAAATTGAGGTGAAATGACTCAGCAGTTATAGGTACTTGTCTCCAAGACTAGAAGACAGCTGAGGTCCACTTTTGGTACCCATATGTTAGAAGGAAAAAAGGGACTTCTGAAAGTTGTCTTCTGGCCTCTACACTTGCCTTACAGTGTGTGTGTGTGTGTGTGTGTGTGTGTGTGTGTGTGTGTGTGTGTGCACCCACATTCATGCACACACACATGCACACGTAAATAAATAAATAAAATGTGAAAGATATTATGTGCTCCTATTCTTTCGGGTATTTAAAACCTGTCTGTCTTGCCCACTCTTAACTATTTCTAAAGTAAAGAAACTCAGCAATATTAATAACAGCATATAATAGCAATTGGCATATGTGTATACTTCAAAATTTGTGTGAGAATTCTGTGACTTTTTTCAGTACTGGATTTCTCTCTTAATGTATTTGGATGTTTCTCAATTGCTCACTATAGAGCTGAAAGTGAAAGTCATGTGGAACTGTGCCATTATTCACCCCTCTATGTGGGATTTTTATTTTTATTCTTCAGCAAGTTGTCATGTGGAATTCAGCCCTTTTTATAAGTGCGTATTTATCAAGACACACCCATACATTAAAAATTTTCCTGTGTTGGTTAACACAGAAAACTTAACAAAACTTGCTATCTTTTTTTTGCAATTGCATTTTAATTGAGCCAAATATAGAACACATGATAGCTCCACAAACACTGTCTAGTTGAAAAATAATTCAAGGTACATCTTTTAATTTTATTGGTTTTATTGATACTGCTACAGTTTGTGATTTCCCCACAGCTGTTTTTATTTCATGAAAATCATCCCTCCCACGAGCATGACTATAGCTCTAAGGCATTTTATAATAAATGGCTATAATCATTAAACATATGTAGTTAAAGACTTCTCTGCATTCATTTCCTTGTTCTTAGTTTTAATTTTTCATTATCTTTATTAATTTTATATATCACATATAGTTTTAAGCTCACAAATTAACATGCTGCATATGCTCTGCCTATCTTCACACATCCCTGTCTCACACAGGGTATATCTCTTCTTCATACAGCCTTCCAATCAGCATGTTGGCTCTCATCCTGCTTGTGTGGATGATGGCCTCCCATTTCTGTCATCCACTGTAGTCCTTGTTGGCTTTCCCTCCTGTCCTATCTTCTGGTCTCCAAAACTATGTTTCAGTTATGTCTCCAAATCAGCCTCTAAGCAGCTCTCCACACCATGTTTCCCTGTAGTCCTCCATTGAATGTCCATGATTGTCACAAGCTGTTCTCTTTTGCATTAGCACAGATTGCTATGCATGCAATTATTATTCAGACAGCCATAGGCACCTCTGAAGGGCTTACTCATTGTCACATCATGGTGGAGACTACATTGGCAAAGCTCATTTAGGGAACTCAGAGTTCTGCCTTCAAGACGGAAGACATTGGAGCTCAAGAGCCCTTAATCCTGCTTTTCATTTTACAAAAATTCAAACCATAAGAAAAATTTATTTGAACTGCATTATAAACTCCACCTGCCTTTCTTGAATTGCCAAATGAATAAAGGACAGAAGGATTGCCATGGTGAGAGATAGAATCTCATGAAACTTCAGATCAGGGCTAATGGCAGTTCTGTAACCATCTGTGAGGGAACCCTGGTCACTTTTGTGTTTAACATTGTAAGTTTTTCACAAACAATGAAAACAATCAGCAAGTTCATGCAGTCAATAAAATACAACCGTTTGTGTAGTAATTTAAAAATCCTAGTCCTCAGCTTTACTTGCAGCTTAGCTAAAAAGCATTATTACACTGAGTGATTTTGTAAAAGCTTGCACAATTTCTTGCACTGGGTGTCCCACAGGACAGTATTTCTGAGGCAATTACTGAAGAGTCTGGACCCTAGGAATTATAAAGGTACATAGAATAATCCGTAAATAAACAAATATAAAATTTAAAACAAACAACCATACAAACCACAGTGGCATGTCTGCTTCTGAATTCCAAAAGGGAAAGTGGTCCCTTCTTGTGAATCATTTCACTTCTATAGAAATAAAACTATACCTCATCGATTATAGTTCAGGCATAATGACCCCAGAATTCCTACAAACCACACAGAGATGACACTAAGTTGTTGGAATAATGTCCCTCAACATCTAAACATAACTACTTACAATATTTCTTTAAATAGTCCATGTAGGAAAATCATGTTATATATGTTTTTTCTTTTATTGAAAGTAAATTATTTTCTCATACAACATATCCTGATTATAGTTTCTCCTTCTGCTCCTTCCAGTTTCTCCTCATATGCCCCACACTCCAGATCCACCTTCTTTCTGTTTCTCATTAGAAAAAACAGGCTTCTAAGAGATAACAAACAAGCATGACAAAGTAACATATAATATGATAAATCAAAAACTATCATATCAAAGTTGGACATGGCAACCCACCAGGAAGAAAAGAGTCCCCAGGAACAGGCACACGAGTCAGAGTCCCACTCATTCTCACAGTCAGGAGTCCCATAAAAATGCTAAGTGAATAATATATATATGACCTGGTGTAAAACTCTTGTAGGCCTGTGCTTGCTGCTTCAGTCTCTGTGACCTCATATGGCTTGCTAAGTTGATTCAGAGGGCCTTGTTCTCCTGGTAGTTTATCCCTTCTAAGTCATAATATCAATTTCAGTCTCTTCTCCTGGTTTCCTGATCTCTGAGGGGAGGGGGTGATTGAAGGGAACCTCAAATATAGACTCTTTTTCCACATAACGTCTGGCTACAGGTCTCTGAATTTCTTCTCATCTGTTCCCAGAGAAAGCCTTTATGATGATGACTGGATAAGTAACTGATCTATGAGTACAGCAAAACATCATTAGGATTCATTTTATTGATTTTTTTTTTGACCAGTTGTTTTGTTTTTACCCCAAGTTTCTGGGCTATCTTCTCTCTGGTTCAGTATAGGTTCTTTTTCATGGAGTGGGCATTAAGTCAAATTAGACATTGGTTGACTACTCCCACAAGTTCTGTTCCACTCTTGCCCTAGCATAGTTTTGTAGCCAGGACAGATTGTGGGTCAAAGGTTTTGTGGCTGCATTGGTGTCTATTTAGGTTTCCTGCAGAGCACCTTCCTACACCAAAAAGACTAACTAGAGCATAGGCGCGAAGACTGCTTGTAGTGGACAGCTCAACTTCTTCATGTTCATGAGTTGTGTGATGTAGTCCTCAACAATGGGACTCCTGTTGTCAATTTTCAGGAGATCAACACTTTGTTAATGTCAGTTGGGTTTGTTTGGGGATTTTCATGGGAGCCGCACTTGGCCAACACCTCCAATGAATGCAATCCAGCCCCACCACTAGACGTCTTGCCTGTTTGTTGAAGATGCTGTTTCTTTTCCAGTGTGTATTTCCACCTTCTTTATAAAAAAAAATAGGTGTCCATATGTGTGTGGTTTTATGTCTAGATTTTTGTTTCAATCTCATTGATCAATGTGTCTGTTGTTATCACAATACCGTGGTGTTTTTTTTTTTTATTACTAAAGTTTTGTAGTACAACTTGAAGTCAGGGATAGTGATACCTTCAGAATTTCTTTTACTGTTCAGGATTATTTTAGCTATCCTTGGTTTTTTGTTTTTCAATATTAAGTTGAATTTTTTCCTTTCAAGATCTGTAAAGAATTGTGATGGATTTTTCAAAGAGATTGTGTTGGATTTGTAGATTGGTTTTTTTTTTCTTATGTTAATCCTACCCATCCATGGATGTTTATGACATAAAAAGGAAATTATATCCTTGCCTAGTGTGGATCTATAATTTCCTGTGAGGGACGACTTCACACTGTAAAGTTCATACTAAGATAATGAGAATCCAAATTATACAAATGTAGCAGATGAAGCCACTATGATGAGCAACATAATCTTACTGTGTGGTGGAAAAAATCAATTAAACATTTATACATATACGGTAACAAGGGTAGAGAGACTGGTAGTTTCAGTGGACTGAGCTGTGTGGTTTTGAGTTTTAACTGACACAACCCTGACAGATTCTAAGTAAACATTATGTAACCAAGGCCAGATAGGCAGGATGGCAAATACTTTGAAAAAAAAAATCACATCTTTGAAAGGAGCAAAGAATTGCTCACTTAGAAAACACTCTAGAAGAATTTCAAGATCTGTCTTAACATATTTGGAGGATAGTAATCTTTAAGACCACAGACTTTTTTTTCCATATTGGTGAGGGGGAGAAATCAGTTGGAGGTTTTGTTTTGTTTTTCTTACGGGATTTTAATTTACTATTAAGAGGATTCAACTGTTGGAGTGATCAAGAAAGTCTCTAGAAGGCAGATCTTGTTACCACAGGCTCCCCAGACTCATGGGGGCAGTGCCAAATTGGGGCTGAATACTCAAATGCAGAGGCCAACATTGACATATGAGGCTGTATTAAGAGGATTATTATCTGTCCAGCTGATACAGGCAAAGCCAAAGAATTTGGGCCAGTTGGTAAATAATTACTGAAAGCTGTAACAGTGACAGATTATTAATTGTTTTTTACTTGGACATTCTTTCTTATTCCTCTTTTTTATTTTGAAACATTGTGTGGATTGTTTGTTTTATACTCTGGGAACGCATATTACAAGGAAAATGTTAATTTTGTCCTCCACATGCTTTGTCTTTACAGTGTGTCCTGAAACTATTAATGATTCAAACAACAATAGAGCTAGTCAGTTAAACCTTGAAAGCATTTCATCTGCATAACAACATGCTTGTCTTTAAGAAGAGTATAATATTACCCTAAAGACCTACACGCATAAAAGAATTAAAGGTCATTGGAGGATAAATAGGAGAGAGGCCAATGGCTGTTCTTGTTTGTTTTAAGGATATCGTGTACCATTGTTGCAGGTTGGGTTTTCTAGATCCTGGCCTTTGACAGGAAGTATGGCATTTAGCTCCTTAATCGGGGACCAGCAACTTCTATGAAAGACAGATTTTGGTGAAGCTTGACAAAGAAACTCCATTGTAGGTAGGATAGACAAATCCTTATGCCTCCCTTCTGGAATCTGTCAGATTCAGTGGTTCTCAACTGTTAGCAGTACCTGAGATGGCTGACACTTTGCGTCTCTAAATAGTCAAGTGTTCATTACTGGGAGTGTGATCACTGACTGGGGTTTGGACAACTTTCTCTAGGTTCTTGGAGTCTTCTTAAGAGTTAAATAAAAGCACAGGTAGATGGTAGAATAGCAAGGGAACTTTACTCAAATCAAAGTGACTGTCAGATATGTATTTGGATTTTTCTTTGTGCTGCCAGGTCACAAATAACGACGTGAAGACTTATTACTAATTATGAAAGCTTGGCCTTAGATTAGGCTCGCCCTACTAACTCTTATAACTTAACTTAACCCATTTATTTTAATCTGTGTTGTGCCAAGTGGCTAGTGGTTCCATCTTCTCTCACACATCCTGCTTGCTCTGCATCCAGCTGGTGACTCTGCCTTCCTTCTTCCCAGAGTCCACTCGGAGCCTAAAATTCTTGCCTAATCTCTTCCTGCCAAGCTATTAGCCATTACCCCTTTATTATACCAACCACAGCAATACATTTCCATCAGTGTACAAATATCCCACAACAGAGATCTGTAAAAATATGTTGTCAAGAGTAACAGTGAGCCTCATGAGTGATGATGCTCATAAGAATTTCCGTTATGGGGTTCAAGAAAAGAAGAGATGAATTTCCAAAAAGGGTAGAGCAGCTGGTTCTCTCTTTTGAAAGTAAGGCTGGGATTGTGTAAGCATGTTCATGTGAATAACTATTCCCTTGATGCAACTGACTCTGACTTTAATCTTATGCATGTCAAATTCTTCATGGAAAGAACATGGAAAAAAGGTTTCTCTCTAAAAGTTTACTCAGGGTACACTGTTTTCCTTGTTGCACATGCACAAGTGCTGACCTAGGCTGGTATTGGTGTCCCTACCCTGCACCCAGGTATAACTGAGAATACAAAGAAATAGGAACTGTTGGATTTTGTCAAAGGCTTTTTTCAGTATCTAGTGACATGATCATGTGGTTCTTCCTTTCAGTTTTTTAAGATGGTGGATCACATTGATGGATTTTCACATGTTGAACCATCCCTGTATCCCTGGGGTGACACCTCCTAGGTCATGGTGGATAAGTTCTTTAATGTGTTCTTGGATTAGGTTTGCCAGTACTTTATTGAATAGTTTTGCATCAATGTTCATGAGGGATATTGGTCTGTAGTTCTCTTTCTTAATAATGTCTTTGTGTGGTTTGGGTACTAAAGTAATTGCAGCCTTGTAAAAAGAGTTTGGCAATGAACCTCCTGCTTCTATTGTGTGGAACACTTTGAGGAGTACTGGTATTAGCTCTTCTTTGAATTTTTGGTAGAATTCTGCACTGAATCCATGTGGCCCTGATCTTTTTTTTTTTTTTTTTGGTTGAGAGACTTCTGCTGACTGCTTCTATTTCATAAGGGGTTATAGGTCTATTTAAATTGCTTACCTGTTCTTTATTTAATTTTGGTGATATCTATCCAGAAAATTGTCTATTTCTGTTTAATTTTTGAATTTTTTGAAGTACATGTTTTCAAATTATGATCTGAAGATTCTCTGGATTTCCTCAGGTTCCGTTGTTATGTCCCCCTTTTCATTTCTGATCTTATTAATTTGCATAGACTCTCTCTGCCTTTTGGTTAGTTTGGATCAAGGTTTATGTATCTTGTTGATCTTATTGAAGAACTAATTCTTTTTTAAACTGATTCTTTATATTGTTTTCCTAGTTTTTACTTTATTGATTTCATCCCTAAATTTGATCATTTTCTGGTGTCTACTCTTCTGGGGTGAGTTTGCAGTCTGATATCTGAGAAACCAGCATAGGACCCACCCACATTCCCTGAATGTGTTGGTAGTTGGGAGGACTTGGTAGTATATGGGGCCTCTAGTAGTGGATCGATAATTATCCCTCTATACGAATAGACTTTGAGAGCCCATAGCACATAGAGAGATACTTTCTCAGCCTAGACACATGGGAGAGAGCTTGGGCTCTGTACCAAATAATATGACAGACTTTGAAGACTTTCCATGGAAGGCCTCTTCCCATGATGCCCCCACCAAATCCCATCTCCTCCCCTTTCTGCTTCCTGGGGAGGACAGCAAGAAGTAGTACTCAAAAAGAAATACTAGGATTGTGTTGAGTTTAGTTTGCTAACTATGCCAGATGATGGCTATACAGTAATGGTTAAAAGGCCACAAAGTCTTTTCGGGATTGCTTGTGGCTTGATTTTTGTGCCTCCTTTGAAGAGTGCATAGCAGACTCTGCTTTCTCTATTTCTCAGATAAAAGCATGATCATTCTTTAAATCAGATGTCAATGGCCTTCCAGACCTTTGTTTCTCCAATCTACAGTTTCAATGCCCACCTAGGAGGAATCAGGAAAGATGAGATACAAAAGAGTTGTCTCAAGAGGGTAGACCAGAGGCTACGGCAAAGTGAACTACCAAGGTCACAGATTTCACTTCTTTTACAAGGTAAGGGTGTTCATAATGTCTTAGGTATCTCCCTCACCACAGTTTAATCTTCTTTTCATTAATAAATAATGCTAGCATTAGGGTTATATTTTTCATATTGTGTGTATAACACTGTGTATAAGTTTTAGATCACAGAACAAAGGCTGTGAAGGCTCACCATCACTTAGAGAGTTATTTTTGACTTAGTTGTAATAATAAAATCTTTAAAAAAGTAAAGTCATATAAAAATAAGCCACATAAGGATAGAAAATATAACATGAGGAATTTGGTCCTTATATAGTGCTTTATTAATTTTTAATTTTTAATACTAATGAGCAGAGAAGAACAGATGCTGAGAGACACTGGATTACAGAAAGAACTATAGAATTAAACCAAACTTTTGGAATGTCTTAATTTTAAAATGGGAGTCAGAAAATGCATTGTTTTGGGGAAGAGATTATGCTTTTATTTCCACAGAAAAGGGAAGGCTGTGGATTTGTTCAAGGCTAAAATGTTTCAGGTTTGATCAGGGACTACCTGAATGTCTTGGCTACAGAAATAATGAATTAAATCTAGAAAAATTACAAGACAAGTGATATATATTTTATCTTATCAAACATAATATACCAAAAATATTTTGGCTGGCTTGTATACAATGCACAGTTAATAGATATGTTAATGCAGATGTGTATGTTACCTGTAAAGTTTGTATATTTTCAGAGAAAGTGGACCAAGGAAAAGGGGTGGCTCAAATGCTGCAACCTCTCAGAGTGCCCCTGTTGCAGTTTCCTCAAATTATATACCCTTAAGAACTTCAAGAGATAAGCCTTGTGCATTCCCATTGCACAGAGACTGGACAACAAATATTATGGCTAATATTCCCAGGACTTGACCATTACTGCAATTTTTCTCAGGTTCCCTAACATAGCCAAAAACAGTCCAGAAAACACAAGCCCACATTCCCAAGAGGGAGCATTAGGTGGTGTTTGGTCATTCGAGGGGTTATGGAGGGGGGTTAGTAATTGTTAGTGGTCATGGACACAAAGGAGATTAGATTCTGAAACATTCTGAGATTAGGTTGGCAACAGAGAGGTTGTTTTCTGAAGGGAAAAAAAGGTTATGTTATGGAAATGATGGGATAAAAGTATAGATTGTTGAGTCTATTATTGAACAACTACCAATCTCAATTTTTTATATTGATATGATACAAAGTTAAGGTTATTTTTGTTATACTGTATGTATATTTTCATTCTTGTGTAAGGTATTGCACCTATGCAACTCATTTAAATATCAAATGTAAATTTCTAGTCCTTGAAAACTATTTAGTGTAATAAAGAAATAAAGGATAGTAGTAATCGATAACAATCATGTTTATAGTCATTTTAAGTGTATTTTCCAGGTCATTTAGAAAAATATTTTAGATAGATAGGCGATCTTCAAATTCTTCAAAGACCCACAGAATATGGCATTTAAACTATCTAATAACATAACGCTTTTCACGACACTGAGACAAATCTGCTCCTGGCAACACCATCAGAAATGATGATGGGCACCCAAGAACCTTCATATGGAGTTTGCTTTCTTTGTGAAAAAAAAAAGCTATTATTGGGAAAGAAACTGAAAACTAGATAAGAAGGACACAAAAGATAGTAACTACCAACAGGTAGAACAGGGTAGGACAGTCCTTCAACAAATTTCTGCTTCACAGAAAAATTGTTCAGATAGTCTAGGCCTGTAGGCCAAATATGGGTTCCCCAATATTACAGAGGGAGCTTGGGGGACACTCCAGGCAGCCAGCTGTTTCTGTCATTGCTATAGCTTTGGAAGTTGCTTGTTTAGCACTTCCTGTTTACTCAAGTAATATCATATCCTTGGGTCTATAAAAGAGTTGAAAATCAGACATAGTTATAGTTACAGCTTTCTTTGTTATGAAATTCTAAAAAGAAACAAAAGAGGCATAAAATGTATAAGCTTGAGAGACATAAAAGCTTAAAAAGTTTATCTAAGAAAATGTATTGAGGTCTAAAAAAGATAGTATCAAGATGGTAATACAGGTTATTATAAAAAACTAGATTTTATATATATAAAACTTTAAATTCTTCAAGGTAAGTCTGATAATAAAATATTTAATTGCAATAAGCCAAATACAAATGGACTGAACATTGCAAATGTAATTCTTACCTGGTAATTGTTCTTGTTGTTTATAGTTTTATTATGTTAGAGTTAAAAAAAACTTTTCCTTTTTATTTCGACAAAAGTGGTGCATTTGGGAATATTCCTTTACCATGTGTGAATATATGTCACAGTGATTGGTTTAATAAAGATCTGAATGACCAATAGGTAGGCAGGAATTGTTAGGCAGGACTTCTGGGGACAGAGATGATTCAGAGAGGAAGAAAACAGAGTCACTTTGCAGATGCAGAGGAAGCAGGACACGTAGGAAGAGAAGTAAAAGCCATGAGCCATATGAAAGCATGTAGATTAATAAAAAAAATGGGTTAATTCAAGTCATAAGAGCTAGTTAGACACAAGTCGAAGCAAAGTCAGAGCTTTCATAATTAATCAGATGTCTCTGTGTCATGATTTGGGGGCTGGTGGCCCAAGAAAGCCTGCTCCATGAATGTGGTAATATTTTTCAAGTCTCATCGTTGGCCATATGTATAGTTCTGTGTACAGGCTTTGGATTATAGCACAATTAAGTGACACATGAGGATGTGAGGGCTCACCATCACTTAGTGATTTTTGAGTTGGGTGAAGTAAGGATGCAGACTTTGGAACTCATCCCTTAGCGAAGACAGTCTTGCTTGTTTTCTCACAAAGAAGAGCATAATACTAATCAGATGATCACAGTTTCATGGTTACACCAGAGACTTTGTGGTAGTTTGAGTTTGGGTTCTCTGACAACAAGACATCAAGAAGATAACATATTTGCAAAAGGATTTAGAGAAACAACTATACCTGATGAAGTGAAAGAAACCAGCAAAGACTGTAATGATTGCAGATTGTCATATTCCCTGCTATTGACTAAATGACAGATAGAAAGCAGCAGCACAGGGTCGGGAGATGCTTAAGACACAGTAAAGCTACATTAAGTTCCCACCAGGTCACAGAAGCACAGCCACATGAAGGATAGTCTGAGCACCCTGACTTCCCTGATGGGAGATGTTATTCTGTATATATGTTTCTCATACTGGTTAATAAAGCCCTGTGGCCAATAGGAAACAAGATAGGCAGGGCTAGGAGACCAGGAGGAAGAGAGAGGAAGTTGGTTGGAGTCGAGATGTAGCCCGGGAAGAAGCAGGAAGCCTGCCGCGCGGCTCCCCGATAAGACGACCACGTGGAAATACTTAGATAAGTATAAATGGGTTAATTATTAAGGCAGAGCTAGCCCATTAACAATAATGGTAACTGGCCAACAGGATTGTATCAAATATAAAGTCTCCTGCGTGTTATTTGGGGCCCGGCACGCTAGACCGGTGGGCTGGCGGGCTGGTGGAAACCTACAGGCTACAGATGGCGCTCAACGTGGCTGTAATTTAAAACTAATAAAAGCTTAAAAAGGGATTTTAGAAACAAGGGAACAGAGACTAGCAAGACTTCTTGGTAGTACCATTTTCTTGGTTGGATTTGTTTTGCTGTAGACAGAGATTTGCACGGCTCCTTTAAGGGAAGTTTCCAAAATTAGCATAAGCGGCAAAAAGCCGCCTGGCTTTTAAAGAGCTCTGCTAACAATTCATTGGTGTGTAGGAGAGCTGCAATAAAGGTTTACACTGTGTTTTTAAAAAGTACGCTGGTTTGGGAGAGAAAAGGAAACAGGATATAATGGTTTAAAAAGCAAAAAGAAATTAAAATGATGGTTGTGGTGGCGCATGCCATTGATCCCAGCACTTGGGAAACAGAGGCAAACAAATCTCTGTGATTTCAAAGTAAACCTGGTATGCAGTGAATTCCAGGACAGATAAAAGTTACACAGAGAAACCCTGTCTCAAAATATGTAAAAATAGAAGTAGAATAAATAGAGTAATAAAAAAGCCACGTAAAGATGGAAAGCACAGAAAAATTTTGGATACTATACGCAATTCTGTTGTCTTTAAATTATTTGATTGCTGAGAAAATAACTACTGATAAAAGAAAAGCTGCTGGATTAATTCAATTTATATATTTTAAAAATGCTTTGACTCCAAAATTTAAGCCTAAGGACAAGTTACTGGGGAAAAAGATTTCTATTTTTGTTTCCACAGAAAATGAAAAGCTATGGATTCTTTCCAGACTTATACGGTTTGATCAAGCCAGACCCCCTGAAACAGCTCCCCAGGTGATCCAACATTCAAAGCAGTTGAGACAAAGCCTTGCAGACTACAGCCAAGATTTCTGCATCTTCTTTGGACCCCCATGACAGCGCCCTCTACCAGCAGGAAGTAGTTTGGAAAGAACGACGCCCAAATTCCCAAATATTGTTTATAAATGTTTGTTTTCATTTAAATGGGCTTGGTTATAAATGGCTATAACCACAGGCAATCTTTTTAAAGGTAAAAAGGGAATTATGGTATAGATATGAATACTTTGCTTTGGAATGGATTTTCTTTTATTGATACAATTTAAGGTCAATTTTGTAATATGTATATTTCTCCTCTTGTTTAGGTATTGTGTTTATATAGCTCATTTAGAAATGTAATGTATAATTTAGTACAGATTAGAGAGTTACCTATGATAGTTAAAACTTAGAGTTAAGTTAGTTTGGATTTCAAGATATGCAGAGATGTATTTGAGATGAATAGGCATTCTTCAAACCTTTCAAAGACCTACAGAATATGGCATTTAAAATGGTTTAGGGATTTTCTTGACAGTGAGGCACAATTGCTCCTGGTAACACCACCTGTATCAGAAAGAAAGATGGATATTGAAGAAACTCGTTATGAAGTTTGCTTCTAATATGGCAAGACAAGCCATTTGGGCGAGGTCCTGCTCTTCTGGACTGTTTGAATTTATGTTGTAGAAACTGGACATGCAGGACCCACAAAAAGGTGACTGCTGATGCAAGATGGACATTGCTACAGGATTCTTGCTTCATGGAAGAGGCGGCCAGACAGCCAGACAGTCTACAGGACACAGAGAAAAGTTTCCTGCCTTGCTGAGGAGTCTGGAGATACACTATGGCCTATGGGCTGAAGATGGAACATTACAGAAGAACTTCGGGTGACTGACCAGGCAATGAGTTGTCTCTGTCATTTCTAGAGTTTATATATTATCCTTCGGTGGTCTTTGAAGGAGTTGAAGACAGATAGTTATGATTATAGTTTTCCTTAGTTAGGATTAAAAATAAGTTACATATAGGACTTTAGACTCACAAAGATAGGATATATGATATTTTCTTTAAGTCTTACAAAATGTTAATGGACTAAATATTGTTAACTGTGATTCTTATTTGATAACTGTTGAATGGTATATTTTGCTATGTTAAGGTTAAACACCTTCTTTTACTTTAGACAGAAAAGAGGAGATGATGGGAGATGTTATTCTGTATATATGTTTCTCATACTGGTTAATAAAGCCCTGTGGCCAATAGGAAACAAGATAGGCAGGGCTAGGAGACCAGG
The DNA here is from genome assembly GCA_030556225.1 of Cricetiscus sungorus. Classification (NCBI taxonomy): domain Eukaryota; kingdom Metazoa; phylum Chordata; class Mammalia; order Rodentia; family Cricetidae; genus Cricetiscus; species Cricetiscus sungorus. Next base: position 9,236,016 of record JANBXA010000737.1, on the reverse strand, counting down.
AGGAAGAGAGAGGAAGTTGGTTGGAGTCGAGATGTAGCCCGGGAAGAAGCAGGAAGCCTGCCGCGCGGCTCCCCGATAAGACGACCACGTGGAAATACTTAGATAAGTAGAAATGGGTTAATTATTAAGGCAGAGCTAGCCCATTAACAATAATGGTAACTGGCCAACAGGATTGTATCAAATATAGAGTCTCCTACGCGTTATTGGGGGCCAGGACGCCAGACCAGCGGCGGGTGGGCGGAAACTTACATGCTACACTTCCCTTCTTGGTTCTTTCTGGGAGGAGCCCTGGTGAATGCTCTTTGGTTCTAAGGCTGTGGTGTGTCGAAAAGCATAGCAAAGAACTCAAGAAACTAGTCAACAAAACACCAAATAGCCCTATTAAAAATGGGGTACAGAATTGAAGAAAGAATTCTCAATAGAGGAAATCAAAGAGAATGAAAGACACTTAAGAAAGTGTTCAACATCCTTAGCTATCAGGGAAATGTAAATGAAAACAACTTTGAGATACCATCTTACTCCTGCCTGAATGGCTAAAATTAGAAACACCAATGACAACTTATGGTGGAGAGGATGTGGAGAAATGGGAACACTCCTTCACTGATGGTGGGAGTGCAATCTCGTACAGCCATTTTGGAGATCAGTATGGCAGTTCCTCAGGAAAATGGGAATTAGATTACCACAGGACCCAGCAATTCCACTCTTAGGTATATACCCAAATGACCCACATCCATGCAACCAAGACATGTGCTCAACTATGTTCATAGCAGCATTATTTAATATTCATAGCAGCAGTAATAGCAAGAACCTGGAAGCAACCTAGATGCCCCTCAACTGAAGAATGGATAAAGAAGATGTGGCATATCTACACAATGGAATACTACTCTGCAGAAATAAATAACAGAATCTTGAATTCACAGGCAAGTGGATGGAATTTGAAGAAACCATCCTGAATGAGGTAACCCATTCACAAAAAGAGGAACGTGGTATGTACTCACTCATATATGGATTTTAGAGGTAGAGCAAAGGATCACCAGCCTATAATACACACCACCAGACAAACTGGGATACAAGGTATATTCTAAGAGATTCATATATGGTCCCTCACAAAAGGGGGAAGGGACAAGTTCCCCAGAGCACACGGGAAATGGGGGGCAGTGAATGAAGAGAGAACTATGAGAAAGAGAAGGGGAGGAGAGGAAAGCACATGTGACTAGATAGAGTCAGGGTGATAGAGAGAGAGGGAGGGGAACATAAAAGAGGGAGCCATTATTGGTTTGAAGAGAAAACTGAACATAAAGAAAGGTCTAGAAAACTACAAGACTGACTCCAAATAGCAATTCAAGCAACCATGAAAAGGCTACTATAAATGCCTTTCCCTGATAGTGAGATCATCAACTAAATTATCCACCATCATGGAGTCCTCATCTAGTACCTGTAGGAAAAAGAAGCAAACACCCATAACCAAACACTGAGTCAAATGAGAATCCAAATGCAGAGAGAGGGGACAAGACCAGGTTGCAGAAACACAAAGACAGCTGACCTGAACAAGGAGGAGATAATGCCCCCCCTGATGGCTAGGAACCCATCAAGGGACTGACTCAGTACCCTGAACATGGGTCTCAGATAGAAGGACTGAACATTCTGGGGTACCTCAGACAGTAGAAACAGGATGGATTCCTGGTGCACAAAAGGACCTTGCGGACACATTCCCCATGAAGGGTTACCCTCTTAACCTAGATACAGGAGAGAAATCCTAGTCCCTACTTCAAATAACTTGACAGGTTTACATGACCCAACCTGGACAGCATAGCCCTACAAGTGGAATGCGGGTGGGGGAGGGGAGGGGAGGGTGGCCAGAGTGCATGTCACAGGGGAAAGAGGGTAAGAGGGAGGGAGGGTTGGAGGAAAAAATAGAAAAAAGAAAAAAAAAAAGAAAAAAATATTTAAAAAAATTTAAAAAAAAGAAGAAAAGCATAGCAAGAGACCAACATTTTGTTGTTATTGTTATTCCCTGGTCCAGGAGACCTGAACATTCAAACTCCCTGCCTGTGGCTCTCTGTTTCTGCTTAGTGAGTGATATGCAGCAGGACCTTGTGGATCTTGGGGCCCCTGTTAAGAATAGCAACTTCCTGTGAATCTGCATCAAAACTGCTTGGGGTTTGGTAGAGTGTGTGTAGAACTGAGGCATAGATTTTAGGTTTGACTGCACAAACTTAACCCTCACAGACATTCATTTCCTTTTTCTTTTTCAGGATACCCTTGAAAATCACAAGCGGAAGGTGATAAAAATCCGTTTTACAGAAACTAGAATGTTACAGGGATCAGTGCAGCCTGCCTAGCAGAACTGATTTTGAAGGTAAATACAGGTCTTTATATCTAAGTTATAATATATTTCATCTATTTGAAACTACCATCTATATTCAGTGTATATAATTCTAATAGCATCTAGTATTATTATTATTGAATGGGGAATCTTGTTTTCATTCTTTCCAGAAGAGGGGCTCTTCTTTGGTTGCCCTGACTACTCATTGCAATTGTTGCATATCTGTATTTTTGCAGTGCATATGGCTCATTCTTTGTTTGGGAGATGTACCATATCAGAATACATAAATAACATATAACAGGGTTTTAGGAGCTGCAGGTTAATATAAGTCTACCGCCTATGTATTGGTCATTCCAAAATACCCCAGGCAGCAGTCTGTCAAGTGAATGAAGGTCATTTTGAGGGCTATAGAAAAAGACCTTTAAGAGGTAATGCTGCCAATCTCAGTCTGCCCCATGAACTTTACCAGATTTAAACACTTCTGCAAAGCAATCGATTCCAATGGAGCAACTCCAAATTAAACCGAAAGACCTAGTCATATTCACCGAGACCTCAGAAACACATTAACACATTGGTAATAATTATTCACATCATGTGATCATGAATCGCAATGTGTTTGCTTAGAAATTATCTGGAGGTCCTTCCCTACCCCACACAGTCCTTGCCACATATCCCCGTAAAAGCAGAGTGAATCATCTGTTTTAGCTTGAAACAGAAATGAAGTCTGAGAACTTATAATAATGGTAGGATTGTGCATCCTAACTATTGATTAAGATTGTAAATATAGAAGTTCAGAATAGACCAAATCAAAAATGAGCAAATGCCAGAAGTGTTGGTGCATGTTCAACTCAGGACTACATAGTGAGATGATGTTGAGAACGACAGAGACAGAGTCAGACAGACAGAGAGCACAAACATGAAAAACACTGTCCTGGAACTCTTCTGATCAAGGTTTATGGAACAATTTTGAACCACTAAGAAGAATACACCCAGAGTCAAGGCAATTTAAATAAATTAATACCTTAAAATGATAAGAAAATTAAGAAATAATCCAGATTATGACAACAGTAACAAAATGCAGGCCTTTAGAGAGTAATACTTTCATTGTCTGTCTTGAACAGAAAACACAAAGAATATGCTAAGGAAAAAAAAATGTTTTCAAAAACAGACTTTTAGGTGGGGTGCAAATGACATACATTTTAATGAATATCTCATAAACCACATTGCTGTATAATTTATCACAGAATATATTTTTGAATATGCACATACATAGGTCTAACTTTAAATAGGAGACCTGATTCAAGCTTGTTTGTTTTGTGGCCATTTCCAGAGATGGCTCAGTAGATAAGGGACTTGCTTTTTGGGCATATGGACTGGGGTTCATCCCTGGTAACCTTTCACCCATATGAAAACTGGGCTTCCCACTTAGAATCCTAGCACAAAAACGCTACAGTCAGGGGTTGACTCCCCATTGACTCAATATAAAAGCTGGAAAGAGACTGCAGAAGACTTTTGAGCCAATCTCTGCCCTTTAAACATGTACTCACACATGCACATAGGTCCCTGCACTCACACATGCGAGCATGCATGTAAACATGCCAACCATTCATTTTCTCTCTCTCTCTCTCTCTCTCTCTCTCTCTCTCTCTCTCTCTCTCTGTATCTCTCTCTCTCTCTCTCTCTCTCTCACACACACACACACACACACACGACACATGAGCTCATGCACCTGATTGCATGCATGTTTGTGTGGTATACCAATCAGAATGATTTTCAGAAGTCTATCTGCAGTATTTCATATGCTGACCATAACCATAAACTTAATCTCCTCACACATGGAAATCCTGCCAATGTAATCGTGCTCTAGAACATACACTTGGCTCATGTGTGCTTCAGACTCCATTCACACATCCATAAACCTGATTCCTAACACTTAACTCAAAAAATATGAATCTGATCCAAACTAAATTAAGAAGATGAGCCTTTATTCTTAGTGTTGCTGTAAGCAACTCCAGAGAGAGAGCGAGCGCCCCGTGCTTTTTCTTCAGAAAAGTGAGTTTGCACCATGTCTCCCCTTAACAACTAAGTCCTGCCCTGATTGTACTTTGATTTTGTTTCAGTTTGAAATGGCTGATTAGCAACTGGCTTATTTCTCCTGTTCTGGTATGACCACTGCCCATGATACAGTCCTTAGAAAGCTTGGGGAACACAGATACAATAGGAGGCCTTATTTCTTGCTGCCCTTTGCTCTTCTATAAGCAACTGTAAATGATACTGGAATCAGTGTGAGCTTGGGCAACATTTTGCACTCAAATTGAATTTTCTCTTCCATAATTTGACCTGGAAAAAAGACAATAGTGATGGAGATTCTACCAAGACAGATTAAGTCAGCGGTCAAGAAATAACAAAGCAGGATAAGAGAACTTAATGAATCATTACCATATGAGACAAGGTGCAGAAGGCCTTTGGACAGGCCATAAGCCTGGCAGGAAAGGCATGGGTAGTTCGTTAATGACACAAAGGTTTTGAAATTGAATTCATCTTGAACACTCAACAGTTTGGGACATATCATTTGTAAGGCAATCCTACTATTAATAGTTTCCAACCTATTTTATTCTATTGATAAACTGTATATTTTTCTTCCACCAATTAATTTTAAATTTAAAATGAACATATGGTAACTTCATTCATCCATCTAATGTTCACCCATCAGGGCAGCCTTTGGGTTTCTTCCTTTGTCCATCTGAATAGCTAATAGGATCCTGTGTTAGACAGCTGGAGATTTATAGTCACTGAATGTTGGCGATTCATATTAGACTATGGCACTCTTTTCCTTTAGTTATCCAGGCAACCATTTGCTTATTATTAATTTACTTTAATAATGTCCCCTACAGCCGTTAGAACACAGGTTCTCATCAACTTTATTCCTCTCTTTACTGTTGTAGCAGAAATATCAGTGTGAAGGTCATAATGGGTTTATACATTTACTGGTTAGACTCTGAAACCAGTAAAACGACAGGCCAGGCTTTTTCTTACAGGGGCAGAAAGATGTTTTGTGTTACTATGAAAATAAAACTTGTTACTATCCTTTTGAATTGTCCACCAATATAAATTAACTGATTCATGCACTGTTATTTCGGGACAGCTAATTTAATTCCTTTCTCTCCTGTCTTCTTCAAAGTTTCCAGTGAGCATTTCTGAGGGATACTTTATGCCTCAATGTTGTTCCTTATAGTTCATGATCAGTGCTGAGTATCTTCTTGGTGCTCATCTGTTTTCCACGGGTAGAGACCTCTGTCTCACACTGCTCATAAACATCAAGCATATAATTGGCCTAAAGCAAAGCAGGTGAGATTTGTGTGTGTGTAAAAACACAAAGCTCATTATTTTCTTTTTCCCTTTTATGTTTTGCATAGTGTCATAGTTTGGTGACTTCACTTCAACTGAATTGTTTCTCTAGATAACACTCTTCCTTGCCTGTGTCCCCATAAACCCTGCATTGCATGTCTCTGAATCTCTTACTGGTCCTTTTCTTCGGATCCTCTAGGCTGGTCCTAGCTCCTTCTGTCAGTTAAGACAAACTGATAAAAACAGCTTGTGCTTGTACTCAAGCACTGGGTTTACCTCAGAGTCCCAACTTGGAGCTACTTAAAGACAAGCTGTGGCATGTTTCTGTAACCTATCTTGGTTCTCAGGCCATCTTCATAAGGTGGTAACTTATGTAATGATATTTAATCTAGGGTTTGATAGGCAAAAGATTCAATGTCTGCAGCTCAGTTTACAAGGAGATAGGAAGAGAAGTTTTGCTGATTTGAAAATACATGTGTATACAGTTTTTCCTAGAGTTATGAGTGTAGGGATATTTCAGAATTGTGACCTGGTAGTATCTTTATTGTCATCATAGCAAGTGAGGGTCTGGTGCAAAGCTGTCTCTGGATAACCTTCGGGAGGATGAAGTGTCATGGGTCCTTCAGTTTAAATACAAATTTCAGTTCATCAATTCACTCCTAGGTATCCCCTAAAGCAAGAGATTTACTTCACATTAATTTTGTTTTCTTATCTTTAAAATGTTGAAAAACTGCATATTAAATGGCTCCTTAGCCTTTAATATGAGGGCTCCTGCCTTGTCTTGCTGTATCTTGCTTTGTCCTATCTGTTCGTCTTCTCTTGGAGACCTGTTCTTTCTAAAAAGGAAATGGAGAGAGAGAGAATAGCTCTGGGGAAGAGGGAAGTGGAGGAGGTAAGTGAGAGGAGTAGATGACGGGAGAAATGCGGTTGGGATAAATTGCATGAGAGAATAATCTATTTTCAACAAAAGAGAAGAAATAAAAAGTGTAACATACTACTAATCTAGAGCTTGAGGACAAGGGAAACACTTTCTTCAATCATTTTGTAGTTGTTGTAACAATGTTACAGAATTTCAACAAATCCAGATCTGACTGTTTTGTTGTTGTTGTTCTTTAAAATATCTCTGATATATGAAATCACTAGATTGAATTTTAAAATACAAATTTGTCATTCCGATCTTAAAACTTCATGCCACTTCCTTTCATAGAACATATATACAATTACTAAGAATCTTCAACACAAATAGAATGAACTACTGGTGATTAACACTTCTTTTGTTTATCTCCCACACTTATTTTGTTTTAAGGCCCAGTGACACCCCCAAACAAAGAACGAAGGTGTGTGTGTGTGTGTGTGTGTGTGTGTGTGTGTGTGTGTGTGTGTGTGTGTGTGTGCGTGTGTGTGATTATTTAATACTTTTGATGTCAGAACTCTTTAATGTGGTACTGGATACTTTGGATCCTTAGTGGAAAGTCCACATCTTAGGCACAAAATCTCTAATAGGAGCAGAGTAAGCGGTTACTCTCTCAAAGCATTAAATCCATCTATGAAGCCTAGGCTCCTTTTTTTTTCTGGGTTTCCCGAACGCATCCCAGAACAGAGCTGGGGCTGGAAGACAGAATCTTGGGGAGTAGGCCACTTATGTTTGGCATCTTCCACTGATTTGTGAATATTTATGTGCGCAGGGTGCCTTTCTGGGAGAGCCAGTGTGACATTTTATTTCTACTGGCCACATTTCCAATTGTGTTACTCATGTATCATGCTTCCTTTGAGAAAGTTTTTGGACAGTGCTTAGCAGCAAGTTACACATAGCTTTGAAAGTACGTTGAAAGTTTGTAATTCCTTTAATTACCTTATACAGCCTGCAGGTGAAAACATTCAGTCCTGTTCATGTTTATCACTTACCACAGGGTTAAGACTGAGATCCTGCTATTACTTTTTCCTTCAGTTCCTGGTGGGGATGAAAACTCTCAGATGGCTGAGGTCTTTGCTCAGTACATTTCTGTGTGAGTGCACATTTGCCTCTTTCCAGAGCATATTTAGCCCTCTTAATTTGTAGTTGTCATTTTAGAAATGTTAATCTCAGATTTCTTTATTCACACAGAAAAAGAACATTTGTGTTTTATGCAAAAATAAAAACAGTGCCCGAACTTTATTAACAATTGTGTTCTTCCACTTTAGGAATAATGAAAGAACTCTCCTCAGGTACAGCTTTGAAAATCTGAATTTCTCCAAAGCACATTGTCTCAAAGGCTGTTAATTCGTGGAAAGCTGGCGGTCAATGGAGTTATCTTAATCCAACACTGAGCCACTGGTATTACACAACTCCTAAGAGTCTCAAGGAGCAAATTTTTTTAACCTTAAAGAATTGGAATCCCTCTTTCTAAATACCATATTTTTATTGAGTGTCAAATAGCAAGGTAATTTGTTCAAAAGTGCTACCTAACTCATAAACATCTTTGAACAAATATTCCCCAAATCCAAACACCCCCTTAATTCATATCACTTTCACTAAAATTCAAGTCCATTAGGCACAGGAGAAGACAGAACATCCCACTAATGTGTCCCTGGGTTTTACTGAGAATACCCCATGTCTGCAAAGGGGATTGGCTGCTTCAGATAATTTTCCTAAATGGGATGTTATTGTTGTCTTAATTTTCATATGTTCTCCATTAAGAGGCTTGCTTTATTTACGAGAGTCATCTCTGTGTTTTGCAATGGCTCCTACTTAGCTCCTAAGTACAAGATGCTTGCACTTAAATATTGATTTGAGTCCATAAAGTCCTGATGGTTTGGGTGTTGTCTACATTCACTAATTTTACTTTCTAGCATGAAACTTCACTTTGTCATACATACATACCTACATACATACATACACATATATATACATATATATACATACAAACATACATATGTGTGTATTATATGCCAATTGTTTATCTTTCCATCATCTTCATGTATATTGACCAGTGTATCCTAAAGAAGAAGAAGGAAGCTGAAGAGTGTGTGTGTGATTTTCTAGGCCCTCTAAAATACAAATGTATACATACCAGAACATATACAACTTGAGAAATGAATTTGAGAATGAAAACTACACATTTTAAAGAAGCACTACAATATCATATAGTATAAATAATTTTTAAATGTATAACTTGTCTGAAATATTCTTGCTATATATTTTATTTAATTTTTAAACGTTTGAAGTATATGCTTATCATGTAGCCATATGCAGTTGCTCTTTATTATTTGTGTAGAATATTAACTCTAAATTTTCTTAGATAAATATAATTTCAGGTGTTTTGTTTTGGTGAGAATTATAAAATCTATATCAGCTTTTTATCTTACTATGATGTGCTGAAGGTGAAATTAAGTTAATGGATCTCTGGTTTAGGTTTGATCATCAACATCACCTCTGGGTTGTATTGATTAGTCTTGATTTCAATCTGATTGGGTTGAAACCCTATATGTATAGGGTTTTTAGGATTATTATCAAATTTGGAAAAATATCCCCCAATATTCTTTCATATATGTTCTACCAAATAGAAGGAACTTTGTTAAATACCTTCTAGACCAATTATTCTTAGTGTGGTTTAATGCTGAGGACAGTCATCATGGTACAGTAACTTGTGTCTGATCTCTCACTTTTAAGTGTCAGTCATTACTTGTGGGTGTGAACTGGCTGTTAGAATATCAGAAAACCATCTTGGATACCTGTTTATTGGTTTCTGAAGTGCATCTATGCTTGACCTCATAGCTGAGAAAAGTTATTCAGAAACAGGAGGCTTGGTTCAGCTTACAGTTCGAGGGAATTCAGTCCATTCTGTCTGGGCAGGTATGACAGCAACCATAGTAGATGTGAGTCTCTTTTCGCCTTCATTCAGAAAGTAAAGAGTGGCAGAAGCTTGTACAAGCTCACTTTCTTCTATATTTACTTTGGGCCCAAGACTCACCTAATGGAATTGACCATATTTACAATGGGTCTCTAGATAATCCCATATGAGCACGCTCAGCTAATGAATTTCCAAGGTGGAATTCCCGATCAGGTTGAAATCAAGACTAATCAATACAACCCAGAGGCAGTGTTGATGATCAAACCTAAACCAGAGATCCATTAACTTCAGCACATTGTAGTGACAGAACATGATGTGAAATACAACTGAGAGGGCTCAGGGGGAGAGTGGCAAAGTAATGGCAAACAGAAGCATTTGAGCAAGAGAAGATAAGATTACACTTTCACAAATGAAACTGTGTACCACGTAAACACCTTGCTGGATATTTTGCAAAGACCTCTGAATTACAATTTGTACACGTGGGACTGCATACTTAAGGTAGTTGTGGCCAGAAAGTTGTTTTAATAAATCCCTCCAACCATTGTTGCAGATTAGTTATACATCTAAGTATAGGTTCCCCTCTGCTGAGGGTAAAACTGATAAACAAATATTGAGGCAATGGGCTGTTCAGTAATCTCTTCCATCAAAAGTACAGATGTCCATCCTCTTCCTACCTTCAGGGGAGTGGAGAGAGGTGCTCCTGCACAAATCCAACCATTGGGGACACTGGGAAACCACAAAACAGAAGTGAAGTTCTCCCTAAAGGGGCAGATCTACTGCAGAAGCTGTTCTACTGCAGAAGCATGCATGCTTTAATGTCCTAGAGCTCCACTAAGGTGACAGCTAACATTGGCAACTTGACGGCTCTGCAGTCACCTAGGAGACAAATATCTGGTTAGGAAGAGCAGATGACCACCCTAAATATGGCTGCACCATTCTATGGGCTGGGTCCTGAACTCAATCAAAAGGAGAAAGCAAGCTGAGCACCAGCATTCATCATTAATGACAAGTGTCTGAATGGATATACTGTAACCAATTAACCCAAACTTCATTTACATGATAGACTGTACACACACAGCACTGGCAGACACAAATCCTTTTTTAAGTTGCTTTTCTCAGATATTTTGCCATAGCACCAAGGCAAGTAACTGGTGTGAAGCTATGGGACATTTACATGGGTTCTGAGGATCTGAATTCTCATGCTTATGTGGAAAAGAGTTTATTTGCCCCCAAAATTATCCCCACCCCATCTCTCTTTTCCTTTTTTGATCTTTCCACTCTTTCTTATCTAGTTGTCTTAGTTAGGATTTCTACTGTGTTAAAGGCCATGATCAAAAGCAAATTGTGGAGAAAAGGGTTTGTTTCATTTTATAGCTCTTAGTTCACACACTATCACCGAAGGAAGTCAGGACAGGAACTCAAAGGAGAAACCTTCATGCAGTAACTGATAGAGAGGACACAGAGAAACGATGCCTTCTGGCCCAATCAGCCTGCTTTTTTACATACTCCATCGTCACCTGCTTAAGGGTTAGCACAACTCAGTGTGAACTACGCTCTCCCATCCATCACTAAGAAAATTCTCCCAAAGTCTTGTCTACAGACCTATCATATGGAAGTATTTTTTTATCTAAGATTCCATTTTCCCAGATGTATCTATGTTTATGTCAAGTTGACTAAAGACAACCAGGACATCAGGTCAGGCGCAAAATTGGGATTTAGTTCTCAGAGAAGAAGAAAATCTTCAGTCTGATGCAAAAACAAAACAAAACAAACAAAAAAAAACAAAACCAAAACAACCAAACAAACAAACAACAAAAAAAACCAAAAAGCAAAACAAAACAGAAAGAAAGAAAGAAAGGAAAGAAATAGAGTTCATTAATGAATGGATTTAAACATGTAATGAATATTCTTTCAACACCTGAAAGTGAGACAGTCAACAGTAGACATCAGTAGTGGGTAGGATAAAAATGAAGAAGAAAATGGACTTAAAAACAAAATAAAGGTCCTTTTTGCCATCTCCCAAGTACATCATATTATATTCATCATCTAGATGGGTGGTACTCCAATTTTCTTGAATCAAAAGAGCATGTAGAAGGGTAAAAGGTGAGATCTAGTGGCGAAGATAAGGGGAAAAGTTTTACTCTAATAAGTCAATTTTTGTGAGTGAGAAAAAACAAAAGACAAAGGTAAATGAAATAGAGTGGAAATGCAAAGTTGCACAAATAAAGCTTTGATGTTACTCTGTGGTGGGTACAAGATCTACACATGCAGGAGCACGATAAATTGTGTAAAGCTAGAGTGCAAAATGTGTACACACATATACATTGGTTTACAACTTGTCCTGCCAGTTCTCTACGAAGAAACACAACTGAGCCATGAGATGTAATCTGGACGAGAAACTGCACTGCACCCTAGTGTAGGCTGGCCCTACTTCATTCCAGTTGAACTGAAAGATGATGGCACCCATGGGGGATATGTCAAGTGGGATGGCCATAGCTCTGTAAAACAACACACTCTACCTTGCTTATGTGTATAGTTATGACCATAGATAACTTCTGCTTTAAACCATGGAGTTCATTATAATTTTCTTTAATAATAAGTGATAAACAAAATAAGCACTAACATACATTTATCTTAGATATTATCTCTTGTTATTTTCAAATCTTTATTTCAGTAAGGTGTAAGCCACAAACCATATTGAACCTGAAAATGGAATCCTATCACCCGATCGAAAGGCCAATTACATCCATTTTCTACAAGCTGGAGCCCTGAACACACATTCCAGGGATCTTGATGGCTAACTGATATACCCAAATGAACTCTAGATTCAGGAATAGACTGTGTCTTAAACAAAATAAGGTAGAGAATGAGGCCGATCTCCATTGTCTACACATGTAGGCACAGCGAAGCACAACTGCATATGCACATCTAAGATTCCTCCCCTCACGATTTTGTGCCAATGTAGCTGTGACCACCCATTTCATTGTGAATTGTGGAACTGTGTCTTCTAATTGTAACAGACAGGCACAGGATATTTCCTGATTCAAGAGCACAGCTCTTTGGTCCACAGGTGGTGTATAGGTAGCAAGTGACTGAGAAAAATGAAGGATACAAACATTTCAGAAACTGCATGTAATAAGAAAAGTTCATTTATAGAGTTGTTGCACATAATTCCTGAATGTTTTGTGAATAACAATCCTTGAAAAAGCCTTGCTAAAAATGAAGGAGTTTCTTTCTACACAAAACAGTAGACTTTTCTCCAAGGGCATCATTGGATACACTTGTGATATTTTGAGGTACAGTGGGAATCAAGATGTGGGGACATACCCAGCTGGTGAAGTTGTCTGCATCTCGGTCTCTCTAGAGGAAATTGCCATTCTGATCACAAACAATTTTTTCTTTAAGTTAAACATTTCATTCTCTTGGGCGTTTGTTGCCATTGGAGACAGAAATACCACGTTCATCTGGATTTAATACATTTCACACACATCTTGTCAAGTGCACTATTTTCTCAGCAGAAGTAGGATTTTAACAGTTTTTTGTGACTTTTGACACATCATCACTTAAGAAGCCTTCCTTTCAGGGACTGAGAGGGGTCTGGTGCAAATGCTGGCTTTGTCTTGTTCACAAATGGATAAACAGATGTCATTTGTAGATTTTTCTGAACAAAAACCAAATGACATCATGCAAAGGAAGCACGAAGCAGTTTCTCTTCTTGCCTGTCTCTGCTAACCATCTTATCTTTGACTTGAACAGACAGCAAAATGATGCTGTGGCCTTCTCATTTTCTGCCTGCCCATAAATAATTACAGTAAAACATTTTTTTTGGAATGTTCTCCTCACAATTCACAAGACTTCTTTACCCAGGAGAAGTTCTAAGCAGCCCCCAACTCCCACCCTGGGGTTTACTTTTGTGAATTTTAGTGAATGAGCTCATTTCCTAGGAATGGTGAGAACAATGATTGGTGAGTGAAATCTCAGTGATTTGAGGGGATTGTTGACTTTATTGTTCAAAGCCAATGTGCTATAGCATAAAAAAAATGTAACTTAATGAGAGAGGCAACTTGAGGTTAACTCTGTGTGGGTTTTCACGCTACATGAAGCCCATATTCGAGAATATAGTATCTCTGTCTCTGACTTACTTCGTTCCTTTCATTCTTCCTTCCTTCCTTCGTTCCATTCTTCCTTCCTCATTTCTCCCTCCCTCCTTCCTTCCTCCCTCCCTCTTTCCCACCATCTCTTTCTTCTTTTCTTTTTATTAAATTCCTATGTGGGTGGGAGGGTAGATTCATCTACTTTGAAAGTTGGATTGTGAAGATGAAACTCTATAGAGAAGAAAAAGTCATATCTCATGCACTTAGAATGTGATCAGGAAATGTCAGTCATCATTATTACATAAAGAGTTGGTTGATATTTAATAACAGCAAAAAAGCAATAATTAAATCCATTGTTTTAATTCCACCAATGTGTTTAAATTATCTGGCTCTGTGGACATATCATCAATCATTACTGAAGATTGTTAAAAATGATCGTCTTTCCATAGCTACTTGCAGGCTTGCTGTTATGTCAGTTCCTGTTAACTGTCCCTAACACGTCAGGAGGCTGAGCATTTGGACAAGGTCAGTTCTGCTCTGAAGTCTTTCCTTTCTTTGCTGGTCAGGAGCCTGTTGAAGAAGCTATAACACATGATGACAGGCTCTTGATTTGGCTAATCTAGACTGTGTTGCTTTTCCAGCCTCATTTCATCCTTGTGAGAGCAGTGGTGACAAGTGTGAGAGGAAATGTGTTTTAGGAAGGTTATGGAACTTCTTCAATATTGCTCAGACCCTATTTCAGTACTTACATAATAGTGAATGGTGAACTTCCAATAGGAGATTGCTGACACATTAGCATTTGTCACATGATGCATGGAATTTGGAAATAATTTTACCTCTTTTCCATTTCACACTGTCATTTAGAGTTGTAATAAATGGGGGCACTGATATGTGCTATGTCTGGAATAAATCAGGACGACGAGAGCTTAAGTTTCATGGCACTCAGGAAAAAATGGAGAAAACAAAAGCACACAGCATAATGTTCGCTCTTCTAAAATTTTCATCTGTCGTATGGAGAAGAATCTTTTTAATATTATGAACTCCCCTGGAATATGCAGTTACAGAATTGTAGGTATGGTGTAACAGTGACTTAATGATTATTTTTAAGTATCTGGATGTTTCTTGGTGGCTTGTGTATCTCTGTGACTGGCTCTGCTTTGGGTTTCTTGCCTAAGATGTGTCTGAAGTGCTTATCCATTCAGGAGTGGAAGCAGAGGAAGGAGTTTCTAGGTAATTTGTCAGGAAGTTGCATGCCCATAACAATGCTGTTAATTTCTTGCCCTAGGCAAGAGTAGTCTATTCTTTCTTTTCATTAGTAATTCCCAGTACTTGGTCTTGGATGCAAAGTTTTCCTGGAGATTGAGCACATATCTATTTAAACATTTTCTTCCACTCAGCAGGTTCTAAAAATCCTTGAAAGAAAAATAGAAAGTTTTCTGAGAAATTTAGTAAGATCTACCGAACATTCTAGATCAATGTAATAAGTGAACACGGGAAATGGTTTAGGCAACATGCTTTTCTTTTTATCTCAGTTTAATATGGATGGTGAGACAGTAGGGAAGGAAGGTGTCTATGGGGGATTTGGATTTGACCTGAGCCAACAGCAGTCTCTCATCTTAACAGAAATTCCAAGGTCACTGTAGAGTTTGTCCTGTCTTCATTCAGCCAGGTACAAAGGAAGTGATTACGAACTTTTTTTCACCTCCTTGGATAAACCATTCCTGTGGCTGCTGCTGCAAGGAAGGCTGGGAAATACTATGTGTCTTCCTTGAAAATGATGCAAGCTGCATCTGGTGTACATTGGACCCCAGTTTTCATTTGTGTTGTTCTTTTCTGGTGGTGTTTCTCTAGTACCTGTGGACCTCCTGTGAATACTTGGCTTGCTTCCTGAAGAGCATAACTTATATATATATGTCAGTTCTTCTCAGGTTGATGCGCTTCTCTCTAGGCATACGTATGGCTTTAATGTATTAGTGCAGCATTTTGATCACACACTATATTATTTTCCTCCAATTTGGAAAATAGGCTTTTGTTAAATACAGGAAGCTATAGGGATGAGACAATTGTTGCAGAGCCCCTGAATCTCTGATAATACCTAGCCAACATTCCTGGACTGTAGAAGCATTTCACAGATTGCTTTTCTACATTTGTTGAATTTTAAGCGTTGCAGAACCTGTCTTTTGCTAATAAGAACTTATCAGCTTAGCTCATTTGCATAAAGAAACTAAATATGCAGTTAATTTGCACATTTAAAATGTATAAAAAAGGCATTTTTCCTTGCACACCGGGGGGCTTGAAGTTGCAGAAATAATAAAATTTAACTCAAAGACAACCAGAAAAGCCCATGGATATACAAATAGGACTAATTGGTATTTGGTTTATAGCTACATGCTGACAACGATTAAGTTAATTATAAGGCACATAGTGCTAAATTACCATCTTTTTCATCCGTTTGCTGTAATAGTAAGTGCCCCAGAGAGTTCTGGTTCAAACTCTAGTTAGTCCAAACAAGAATCAAGTTGAACCCATTTTTAAAGTTAACCAGCTAACACATTTCAAAAAAATTAATGTCATATTCACAAAATATATGAGATCGAGAGAAGATATACTTAGTTGTTTAAATAATCACATGATCTCCAAATTTCAGTCTTGATAAAATAAAATGACATTGCTGTGTTCTAAGGCAACATTTTATGAATACATAAGGTTTACTTAGTTCTGGAAGCAACAATGCCAGTATCTATTGGTCATACAGGAGAGAAATTAGGCTTGAAGCCTAATTTGTTAGATGGGAGGTGGAAAGCAAATGATATGGCTACAAGAGCAGGTTGTTTGTAAATTAAAACAATGTGTAGCCACATAGATGATAACGCTGTCCTTTGAGTTCTAGAGAACAAAATTAGTAACCACCAAGACCTTTGTTTCCTTTTAAATTACAAGAGATGTATTCTAAAGTCACTGATGAGCCTGTTTTATTTGGATTATTGAAACGATAAAAGAAATCAAATCTATTCAACTAAGGAAATTTACCAAAAGCAGAAAGGGAGAGAGAAGAGCAGTTCCTCTCATGCTTTTTGAAGAAATTAGTTTTCAGAACTGCATTTCTTCTCTGCTTGGAGTATCATCCTTCCAATGAAGAGCTAGTGCAGTCATCTGTACTGTGTAAGGTCTGGATCATCAATCAATACCACAGAAAGGTATGATCAGTACACACAGGCATCCTCAATGGTAGGTAGATTATGAAGCATCATAGGAAGGGGCTGATTAAATTCACTTTCGCAGAAAGATTTGTGGTATTTATAACAATTGCATCCCTTGACTGAGCCCCAAGATTTTTTAAAGACCAACATCTTTTATTGACTGGCAATGAAATGAGTTTTTTTTAAGAGAGTAAAAGAAAGATGAAAGCAAATGTGAAAACAAGTTGACTCTTTTTCCTTTTGTTTTCACTTCTTGCTTCCTGTATGAACCTTGACCAATCACCAGCTTCTATGTCCTGATATAACAGATATAAATTGAAGTACCCAGCAATTAGTTGAGTGGGTTTATACCAGTTGGACTGAGCAAGAGGAAAGAAAGACTGGAAAAATTTCCAGCTGTCATGATCACAAATTTTGGAGATGAGACAGAAAAAATAAAACTATGCCAAACCACAAATGTTGATAGCACTCTGTTCTCTTTAAATCATAAAACTCCATTTGCTTCAACTGGAGAATTACCTTATGTTGCTAAGGCATTATCTTATACACAGTAGAAGCATAAAGCCTAAAATCTCTTTCTGGAGCACATATATTGAAAGGACCAAGTTATCAGGCCAGAAGAAGACTAGGGGTGCTTTAACCATGTTATGATGTTATTTTTGTTTTCTGTTGTTGTGCTATCCATTTTTCATGTAAGTTCTGGAGGCCTGCAATTATATATGGCTAACACTACTGATTTTTTTAATTTATTTTTTATTATTTTTGTTTTACATGTTGATCCCAGTTCCCCCCTCCCACTCTCCCTCCCCTTCTCTTACCCTCTCTCCCATCACAAGCACCCTGACCACCCTCCCCTCCCATCCCCCTACCCCCATTCCACCTGTAGGGCTATGTTATCCAATATTACTGATTTTTAAGGCAGTATTAAATTTGTGTCTGCTTTGAAGCCATGGACATTGAAACCATTGAAGCACAATTTATTTAAATTGGCAGACTACCAATGAGATCCTGAGAATTTACTCCTAAGGCTCCTTAAGTATTAAGTATTTTATCAAGGAGTCCCCTTAAAATTCAGCTAGATTATTGAAAACACAAGAAAATTTTTCTTGCTTATTTTTCTCTGCGTTATCCAAGCTTCTTTCTTGTTTTTTATTTTTTTTCATTTTACATACCAACACCAACCCTAGTTCTCTTCCCTCAACTTCTCCCACACCTACCTCCACACATCCCATCCCCCTCATCCACTCCTCAGAGGGATATGCTACAAGCAAGACAAAGAAACAAAGCCCCATTCCATTCATAAATAAATCACCATAAAAGGCTTGTGGGGAAATCTAGAACTCACGGAGTGTAGAAAAGCATTCAGAGGAATTCTTGGTGGAAAGGACATCTCCACTAACTGCATTTTGTCCCCAAAGAACACTAATTATAGGGACTGTGAGCCATCACTCAGCTCTTTTTGGTTTGAGGCTATTTGGGAATACACAGTCCTGTGTGGTTACTGTCAGGATTTTGTCAGGTTCCTTGTCCTCTTCCCTCTTTCATGCATATAGACATGTCAAAAGCCAAGCAAGGCACAATCAGTTCTAAATACGTGCTGTATATCACACACAAACTTAAAGTTCATAAGCGTGAAGTTTTTTTATTTCATTACTTCCTCTTGAAGAATTAAGCACTTGCTATATAAAGGCTTGTCCAAGTCATCTACGGACTACAGAGGAGTCAATGCTATTATCAGAATGAAATTTCTCATGTCACTACTAATGAAAGATTCGCCCTCCCACTGATAATAAATATCGCATCAAACCATGTGCTTTTAACAGCAAGTGAACTATTTTTTTTTAAACTCGTACAGCTTTTTTTTTTAGGGCTATAAAGGATTAATGAATTGTAAACAAAACAGGAAACAGATATATACCCCAAAGATTTGTTACAACTAAAAACTTATTGGGGAAAATATTCTCAATTTTCCCCAACCTTTGCATGGTACCTGCTGGTCTTAATGAAAATGTGGTTTGATGAAGTAGTCTACCCTGCTGAAATCATAGCAAATGTTCCATTTCATTTTCATATTCAACTACTTGTATTGTGTTGCAGTGTACCATGGAGAGCCAGTAATTGAAGAATCCTCATTTGGCAGTGTGCTTAAATGTTATGCTAGTCAGGAGTAAATCTGAGTTAGGGCACATGGCAAGTCCAAATAGATTATGACTATTGCTGTAAGACACACTTTTATTACTTAAACAATTAGCTATGTGATTCCATTCCCCAGAATGCATTCTTTGGTTGACTGAATAATTTCTATTGCAATATGCCTAAGAAGAACTAAATTAAACCTCAGAATGTTAATGACAGCAGAGGTAGAGAACTGAAAGTTAGGAGACGATTACAATTCGCACTAAAATTTATGTATGCAAATTTTTTACTTAATTTCTTGGAACATAAATTAGTGTAGAGTTCTACATTTTACAAAAAAAATCCTTTGGAAGATGCTACATTAAATTAAATGATAAGGTCCTCACATTGCCTGTTCTCAGCAAGGCAGAATGATATTTTAATTCCAATACATTTCTCTGTGTTTTAATTTATAAGTATATGCTGAGTAGAAGAGGAAAATTGGCAGCAGATAAATAGACAAACACAGCATGGTGTTTCTATGTGTTCTTAAAAATGAATTAAAGCACCTAGTTTTATGTATATAAAGATTTATTCAGTGATTATGAAAGAATACATTTAGAAGACTTAAATTCTATTTTCCAGGATATAAGGGGAGGGATCATTTAAGGGGAGGGATCATTCAAGGACAGCATGTCCTCTAGGAAGAAGCAAAAAACCATCCTTAGACATTGCAGATATTGGGGATTCCTCATTGTTCATATGTTTTCTAGATATTCTGGTAGAGGAATGGTAGTCTCTTTGTAGTCATTCTATTTTCTACTCATCAGTACAACCAGGGGTAAAGATTGAGGTCTTTTCCATAATAACCAGGGGAGTACTACTGAAAGCTAATACATCTTTTTTTTTAATGACACAGTAGAACCATTGAGTGGGGTAGAAGGGTATTCAAATGCTTCTGCACACACTAATTAGGGGCTACTGACTCAAAGAGCAGACAGGCTCCTTGCTAACTGGGAAAAATAGTTTTCAGTTTCTAAGTATGGATTTAGATCACCCCTTGAGCAAAATGTAGCATCTATCCTTCACTTATGAACCTACTTTAATAGTTCCATTTTTAAAGGATAGAACACAGCAGAGTTAACTGGTAAGAATCTTTCTCAGGAAATGCTAATTATATGCTTTCCTTCCTTTGTGTGCTACGCACATGTTCGTTGTCTTTGACAGTCAGTAGTGACAGATTTCCATTGTGATTTGGCAAATCTGAAAGATTCTTAAATTTACAAGATTTTAAGTGGAGTGGTGTCTGTGGATTAGTATCAGTTCCTACTAGATGGCAAAAATGTTTCACAGAGTTTCAAAGAACAATCTCTTTAATCTTTATAAGTGTTTCCTTATATAGGCACCATTACTATATTCATTTCACAAATTAAAAATAAATGGCAAAGACAGGTTAAATAGGTATAAAATGGCTACTTCATTGAAAAGCCTGGATATTTACTGAAGTGGTTATAACCTGAGTGTATGCTTTTCATTTGGTGTGTACAATTATGAAGGAATTCTAACAATAATGAGAATGGCAGTGAGTGAGGTGATGATGGTACCATCTGTTGAACACTTACTGTGTACAAATATTGCACAAAACCATTTGGATATGTTAATTTATTTTATTCTTATCTTAACTGGCCTATAAAAAGCTGAAATAAATTGATACAAATACTTAGTAATTCTAGAATGAGGTTTCATACCAAGTAGAGTCTGAAGGTTTTCAAAGGGAATTTAGAGGGAATGATCTGAATCAGGAAGTTCTTGAAAAATGTTTATGTACTTGTGAGGAAAGCAGAGCCTGAGGCTGAGAGTAGGTGAGCACAGAAGACTTTCTTTCTTGACCAAGTGCCTGGAAATTAAAAGTCTTCCATGTTTGGACATTTAAAAGAAAAGTTGGCAATAATACTGATTTTGCCAGCTTATAAAAAATGTCTTCTGAAATTACTTAAATTCTTCATTAAAGATACATACATGGATATGAAATCATATATGCTTAGCATGTGAAAACAAAAGGGACAGTTTTATTGTAGTTTATGTATTCTTAAAGGCATGCACAGTGGGATGAGTACATATCATATTGGCCCTGGTATGACTCTGCTGTTCTTGGGAGGTAGCTAGGATATACAGAGAAGAATTATAACATTAACAAATAAGAATAAGGAAGAACACATCAACCTTGTTTGAGAAAGTATCTTAAAGCACTTGATAGTTGAGTGCCATAGTGTTTACCTCGCATCCCAGCACTACAAGGCAAAGACAGTTTGATTTCTGTGATTCCAGGTTGTCCTGGTATACACAGTTAGGACCAGGCCCACTGTCATAGTTAGGATTTATATTGTTGTGAAGAAACACTATGAGCATGGTAACTGTGACAAAATAAGATATTTGATTTGTGTTGCTCCCTTACAGTTTCAGAGTTTTAGTCCTTATCATCATGATGGAGAACATAGTGGCATACAGGCAGATGTGGTACAGGAGTTAGAGCTGAGAGTCCTGTATCTTACAAACAACAAGAAGTCCACTGAGATATTGGGCAGTGTGCTGAGCATAGGAAATTTCACAGCCCACCCCAACAGTGACATGCTTCATCCAACAAGGTCATACCCACTCCAACAAATCCACACTTTCTAATAGTGCCACTCCCTATGAGATTAGGGGGCCTTTACATTCAAACTACAATGTCTACCAAGACCACATACTGAGAAAACTTCTAAACTAATAAAAAAAGTAATAAAGAAGACTCATATCTGAGTCATCTGTATTCCCCAGTACTCATGAAAGTAACCCCGCTAAATTAATTGGTAGATATGTGTGGGGTTTCTTTCTTTGGTACACTGTTAGTTCCCTACGTGGATTCTACTTAGATGTTGATTCCTTCCCAGGAAAAGTCAGTTAACTTGGTCAGTTAAATGTAGGTAAGAAAGTGGGGTTGAGCAGTTTTAGAGTCATATTGGTATATCTTGGTATAGAAGAGAAGAAGCACCCAGAAAACATGGGGGTTGAGTCAAGAGGAAACAACTCGTAAATTTATCAGTGTATTAAGAAGTACCATTGTTTTTACATGCACTTTGCTTCACAAAGATACCTATATCACATTTGCTCCCAGCGAATACCCAGAGGACTAATCCATCAAAGTGTATGCATGGGCTTTTATGATTTTACTGCCTACCTAGAACTGAGATGTGCATTTTGAACATGGTATTAGGCATGTGCTGATGCAAAAGGGCTTTATAATTTCAGTAAAAATGATAATTATAGCTACATGAGGTTGATTAACGTTTTGACCAGAAAGTATTCACTCTATTTCTCCATTGGAGACAAATAGTAACCTATCCTACAGATCCTGGTCTTTTACATGTGTCCTCTTTTGAAACATATTTTTAATGAATGGTATTTGAGTAGGGGCCTGAAATGTGCTTGTATGAGGGGTCACACACACCTGTGCTTCTGCCTCTCCCTGTAATAACAGCATGATTTTGTGTTCAATTTTAAAGTTATGAAAGACTTGAGAGCAAGTAATGTGTTATGAATGAATATTCTTTTTGTTTGTTTTTCAAATTCTAATTATTATTACCATTATTATTTCTCTTTCTCTCTTGCTATGTCTCTGTGTGTGTGTGTATGTGTGTGTGTGAGATTGTGTGTGTGTTTGTGTGTGTGTGCATAGATCAGAGGACATCTGTCAGAAGTCACTTCCATCCTTCTACTATCAAATCTCAAGTTTAAACTTAAGTATTTATGCCTGTGTATTGTAGCTAGTTGTTTTCTGCCAGCCCACCTGGTCCCATCGCAGCACCAGCCCCAAATAACATGAAGAGACTCTGTATTTGATACAAGCCTGTTGGCCAGTTAATAGTTTCTTACTGGCTAGCTCTGTCTTAATTATTAACCCATTTCTACTAAACTAAGTATTTCCACGTGGTCTCATCTTACTGGCCAGAGTGGCTGTAGTTTTACCTCTCCGGGCTCTCCATGTTGACTCCTCCTAACTACTTTCTCTTTCCTCCTTGTCTCCTAGTCCCTCCTATCTTCCTTTTTTATAGGCCTACACAGTGCTTTATTCATTAACCAACTTCCTCTTTCCTCCTTGTCTCCTAGTCCCTCCTATCTTCCTTTTCTATAGGTCTACAGTGCTTTATTCATTAACCAATAAGAAAAACATATTTACAGAACGGTATCTCCCATCAGTGTATGTAGTGCGTTTACTAACAGAAATGTCACAATAGCCCTGAATACTCATGTGTGCATTCATATAAAATGACCAGCATACTACCTGCTTGTATGCCATTAGGATGTTATTTATTTAATGTATTACATACTTTGCACATACAAAACGTTTAGTGTCCAGATTTTTTTATATGTAGATTTCTGACTTTTTGTATCATCTCTCAGACATGAATGCATTCAACTCTGAATTCAATACATTGTTATTCCAATAGACATCCCTTTTTCTTTCCAATTGCCTATAAACCACAACCAGCTCAAATTCCAGTGAATGGCAATGATTGAGGTTTGCTGGATTGATACCTGAATATGAATTCAATGCTACTTCAGAATTATAACAATATATTTTCCCAACTGCATTTCAAGCACTCACATTTACAACAGCTAATAAGTTTGAAAATAGTTCCAAAGAATATAAGGTTACACAGATGTAGTTGAATGAGAAAATATAAACACTTTTTAAATTAATTGTTTCTTGGAGGCATGTGGAAATTAGAGGATAACTTGTTTGAGTCAATTCTGTACATCCACCATATAGTTTATGTACATTGATCTCAGCTATTCAAGCTTCCTAGCGAACATCCTGATCTACTGAGTTTAGTTGCCAGGGGTGGAATGACTGACCCAGGACACTTTTGATTAAGATTTTATTTCACTTTGCGAATATGAGTGTTAGTGAGCATGTCTGTTTGTGCAGTGCTTGTGGAGGTCCTCTTTTAGTTGTAGATATCTTTAAGCTGCCATCTTGGTGTTGGCAACTGGACCAGGGTCCTTTCCAAGACCAGTACATACTCATAGCTATTGATAGCTATTTATCCATCTCTCCAGCCCCTAGTACTCACTTGTAAATAATTGTAAACACAACTTGCTAATGAAAAAAATCTTCTAAAAGTAGCTGTTAATGAAATAATATTATAGAAATATTTTACATATACTAATATCTTCAAATATTACATAACAAAATATTTACAGTCTGTAGGGCTCTGAATTTTTATGTCACAAAAAGTACCTTAGGGTGCAGTGAATGATACATAAGTAACAGTAATATCACTTTGCTCCAAGATTATTTTGACATTGGAGCAAAAACACTAATGATAACAAGAGCTACCAAATCCCTAAGAAAATACCTGCTTCTCTCACCAGATTTGCCTGGCTATGTGGAGTTGACTCTAGATTTTCAGCTCAGTTTTCTGAAATTGGAAGCTTGGAAATCTTTATTCAAAATAATTTGAATTGGATGCTTAGAAATGAGCACCAATTGCCATATTAAGAGAAATGGCTTGTTTTCTTCTTCTTCTGGAATTTAAGCCTGATGCAGAAAGTACAGGAAGACAATGCAAAAATCTACCCAAAACAGCAGAAGTACTTTAGAATGAGTATCATCAACAGTACACATGTATTCTAAATGCATCCAGAGACAATGCTATTTCCCTCATTCCTTTCTATGCCCAAGCAGCCACACTTAAAGGCATAGCCATATGTATGCCTGCAAGATCAATTCTTAAAATTCTGTGATTTTTTTCCAACAGTATCTGACCATTAGGGAGCAACAACACCCTTGTAGTTGCCAGGGAAACAATGACAAGACTCAAGCCAGGAATCAATTATACTAAGGAGACTGTTGGATATCTTTGTTTTCTGGGAAGAGAACAGGTGTTTAATAATTTACATAAATTATGCAAAATCTAAAGCATTTACAGTAACTAGACACTTAGCAACAGACACAAATGAGGAAGTAAATTGGCTGATGATGTCCTTTACTACAGCCTCGCCTACTCATGTTGCTACAATTCTGAATCTGTCAGCATTTTCACTATTAACACTATTTTTCATAGACTTACCTTTCAAAGTTCTCCCTCAGATAATTTTCAAAAGCTCATAGTAGATGTGGCCATTGGCTAGTAATGGATCTCTTTTCTAAATTAATTATTTTGGGTGCATAAAATCATAATTTGAATTATATTTAATGTGTTGAAACAAGGTAATAAGGAAATAATTTTGTGTGTGTGTATGTAGGCAATACTTAGAAATGCATCCAATCCAAAAATTTTCTCTAAAGATCATTCAAAACCCTGCAAGATAAATTGGAATCTTTTCACAATATTATGTGAGCTGCATGAAGTGTTCATCTGGAGACACAAACACAGTATGCAGAAGACTGAAAAGTTCATGCTTTATAATCAATAAGCATTTTCTTCTTATATCTGGAGATTTTTCTATGTGCATTGCCATATGCCAAGTTCACCAGGGAGTAAAAAGACTAAAACTGAGTGTCTGACTAAAATAAGCAGCCAGTCTAGTTGGGAAATAAAACACAGGCACTTGTAACAATAAATAAAAATGACAGCTTTGTGTATCTACATCTTATGTTGGTGTGGCAATAGAATTCTGAATTGTCTGTCAGGTTAAAATGCTCCATCTCTACACAGCACCCACCCTCCCCCATGCTAAAAAAAACAGTATGCTTTCCAAGTAGTAAACTAATATATGAACTGTTAAAGTGTAAATCACAGTTAATATATGCTACTGAATCTTGTCAGATATGTGGGAGCCTCATAAACCCCCTATACATTAGGTGTTGCAAATAAGGCATTTTGATTACATTATATGCTTGGGACAAGCAAGTTAAACATATGCCTTATGGCCTGAAATTTTAAAGTCATTTTGCCAAACTAAAACCCAAGACAAACTCGTCACCCTACTTGTGTCAGTGGAACTAATGCAGTTTATCAATGGGGATATATCTACAACTGTGTTGACTAGTCTCATTTCAAATCCAGAGCTGTGAATCCCACAAAGGTTAATATAGTTAGGCATTGCCACACACTTCTCAAAGCCTTTTATTTTTCCCAGACTTGAAACCTCCTTTCTTCCCTCCAATTTAACTAAATTTCTTGTTTCTTTTTTTTCTCACTGGAACAAAAGTAAAGAAAAAAAGCATAAAAAGCAGTCAGAAAATTAGTATTATCTATTATACCCAATTGCCTGTGCCATTTCTGCACTCACACAATTTTCAACACAGTATGTAAGTGAATAACATTGTAACCTCGTAAGGTAATTCATTCTTGAGCATGATAAATTCACATATATAGTGTTCTTTGGATTCCAGTATCAGGAAACCCTCAGCATTCATTGAGGCCTGGTTTTATAACTCCTCTTAGATGATGGGTTAGTTTCCTTTTTACTTCTGTGATTAAACACCTACAAAAATCAACCAATGCAGGAAAGAAAGAGTTTATTTTGGCCCAGAATTCCAGGTTTTGGTCTAATACTGCAGGGGGTTCACAGTGTCATGGACTTGAGACAGCTCATACTGCCACATCTCCAGTTAAGAGCAGAAAGAGTATGCATGTATATGCACACTCATCTCTTACATAGCTCCATTCTTATATAGCTTAGGATTCCACGCCTACGTAGTCATGCTATCTGCAATTATCGTGTCACAATAATCAACTTAATTAAAATGATTTCCTTCATATATACAAAGCCAACCTAATGGAAACAACTTGTGCTAGCACTGGTCTTCCCAGGTGATTCCAGTTTTTGTCACACTGATAATTAAAACATCATGAATACCGAAATTTGTGGAGGCCAGAGGCTTTTGTATAAGATGGTTTTGTGGTTGCATGTTGTCTTCATAAATCATCTTATCTTTAAATCATTTCTGGACTATTTGCAATTCTAATTTAATATAAATGCTATGCATGAATTATCATACTGTATTGCTTAGGTAATAATGCTAAGAGAAGGTGGTTACATGTTCAATCCATACATTTTTTTTGTTGTTCACGTCTTTACTTTCTGTGGCTGGTTGACCTCATATTATAGAACCCATGGATACTGAAGCCAACTGTAGTAAATTAAGTATCTTCAATTCTACTCAAATAAACAGTTTCACATCCTCTTCTCCCAGTTTAACATCAGCTCTCCTACCGTAACAGGTTTGGAAGCTGTAGGATGCTGCTACAGTTTGAAAGCCTCCTAAAAGCAGACAACAGAAACTAACATCCAGAATAACAATATTGGGAGGTGGCCCAAATGGGGCGTCCTGAGACTAGCGGGCTCTACATGCTAGATGGTTTATAGCTAATTATGAATGGGCTTTTGGCCACAGTATTGCCTTTTGTTGTCTCTTATATTTTGCTGACTCCAGTCTTCCACAATAGGATGACAAATTCATCAGCAGATATAGATCTCTAAATACTGGGCATCCTAGTTCTTAGAACTGTAAGGAAGGAAAACAACCTACCCATTATAGATTATCCAGTCCAACGTAATTTGTTTCATCTGACCATAATTTTTTGAGTATATCTGACCAAGTATAGACATATATTCATATTTATATTTATTTAAGCCAAAAAATTCCTAAAACATTTCTTTGGTACCATCACTTCCCAGGGTTCTTTTGTAACAACAGTAAAAATTTTATCAAATCTTGATATATAAGATATATTCCACTACTCCAACAAACTTCTCTCCTCATTGAAATTAGATCAGTAGCTAATTTGTAGCTAAACACAACTTTTGACTCCTGTTCCTATTTGACCCAGCTGATTATTTTTTTTTGTAGCACAGTTTTCATTGGTGTTATTAAACCATACTGGACTTCCTGCAATCTAGCTCTTTTGTGTACATAGCTAGTCTTTGTCTTTTTTAGTTTCTTGATGTTTGAATGAATGTTATCAATTATCTTCGTATGAATTCTTGCTCCTTTGCTGATAATATCTAGTCTTTAGATAAAATATGTGTTGATGGCGTGTGCACACCTATATTCCAGGGTGCCATTCTAAACTGCAAACTCATTCAACTGACTCTGTAGTTGATTTCATTGTCTGCTTGTCTCAGGGCAACTCAAATTCAGCAACAGGAGATAATATTTACATGTTTTGTTCCCATGTTCCCAATTCTGAAGTGGATCACATTTTTTATTTCAGAAAATACTATGGAATCATAATTGAACCTTTTGTTTCCTTCATACTATGTACAAGACATCAGAGCATTTAGTGGAATAAAAACTCATTTGTCTTTCTACACGAAACATCTCCCAATGCTTTCCCTCTCTTCTCCAGCCATTCCTGGAAAATTTCCTTAATTTACCCATAGCAGAGCCTTCATTATTACTCTGGATTTCTCTTCCAAAAATGCTTCACACATACCCACCAATCTCCTCTACTTTTGTTCAAATCCCATATCCTGAGAGGGCCATAGTCTCTACATAAATGCTATAGGATGCTCTCACTTCTGGTTATCTTAATTCATCTACTTCATCTTTTCTCTTAACGTTAGATTTGCCATTGTGTAAAATGCTATATGATTCCTTTATTTATTTTTTACTACTAGGAATCTGTGTCCTCAATAAAACCTGCAGTTCACACATAGAAGGTGCTTTGATTTGTTAATGTTCACCAAGTTTCTTCATAATGCATCACAATACATTATTGATATGGAATTCACATTTGTTTGAATGAGTGCTGAACTTGACTAATACAGTGGGACAGAGTGTCTGCATTGAGGTACATATGTAGAAATCCAGTGGTATAAAGATGCAACATGCACATTTTTTCTCATGTATAATATCTCTGAGAGTTAGCCACCATGGAATAAAACAGAAACAATTCCTTCCATAAAGGAATTTTCTGAGCAATGCCATTCAGCTGTACCCAAAGCCAGGAATCTGCAGAGCACACTGAGACAAAAGACACTGGGTAACTTCTCCTATTTCTTTTCTCTCCTCCTTCACTTTTTGATCTTCTTTTAAGTGGAGATAGACTTCCATCACTTATATTGAAAGGAAAAAAGAGAAATGTTTAAGAAAGGTTAAAAATTTACAACTAGCTAAGAGATATAAAAATGAACATGGATAAAAGATTTTATTTAACTCATTAACGAGAAAGCTGCTGAGGCGTTACAGGCAATTCAAAGCAGAATCCAAAGAACAAATAAGTTTCTAGAGTGGGAATATTTAACTGCATATATGAATTGAAGCAAAGGAAAATTAATCAAACCTTACTAGACAAAGCGAGACAATAAACTACCTTGGATCTGGTTATCTAGACCTTGGAGTTGCAAAGTTGCTCTCACAGAATGATCAGCAAGGAACCCTGCAAACCTGTACTATTACATATTTCCATTGAAGCACACACTTCTCCATGCTTCCAAGGTGTTTTAGACCATCTGCCACACTCATAAAATAGATTCATTCTGGTTGAGTCCTTGTGTTCACTTCCTATCGCTGCTGTAATGTGTTTGTGTAATTTAACTGGCCATAAACAAAACAGATTTATTATTGAAGAATTCTAGAGGTAGGATACTGGATCCCATACTGCTGGGTCTGAGAAACCTGAGTGTGAGTAATGGGAGCCTAAGGAAGACAGACACAAGCAATGCCATCTGGGTTTGGCTGGGTGATGCATTTGGGTGGAGATGGCAGAAGTCTGGACACTCAGATATATTTCAAGGAGATGGGTTAGCCAATCTCTAGGAAGTCACTACAGGAATGTGATCCCACAGTCATTGAGAACAAAGACATTGCAGTTAATAATCTTTGCCTTTACTGTTTTTAGCTAAAGGCCAATGGTCTGTCAACATTCTTCCTAGGAGATGTCTTGCCATTGCCTAAGGCCATGCTCATGCCAATACTATACATTCACTCAGGGCTTTATCTGCTTTCTACAGAAGAAATGTCAGTATATGTATCTCCACCTTAAAATAATAAATATAATTTTTTTCTCAGTGAGGAGACAGATTTTCTTTACTTTTACAGATTATTTAAACTTTACTCTTTGTCTTCCTCCTCAACCTTCACCCCAACAGCATAACATCTTTACATTTCTGATTTTCATATCTAGTCTACCCTCTTTTGTTGTACTTCATGGGATTTATTTTTATCAAGGGCTTCCTTGGGGAATATAGTATCCTCTCCTTATGTAAATGTCTGTCAAGGAACCACCTTCAACCCACACATAGCTCTTATTTCTCCTTCCAGGTAAAAGAGTACATCACAGATTCTGAAGATGAGAATGTAACTGTCTTCAGCAGATATTATTCTACCACGTTAAACTAGAAATATCTGCCCTTTATCCCTCTCTTCGGCAGGATTTCCCGAGCTTTGTCAAATGCTTGGCTGTGGGTCTCTGCATCTATTTCTATCAGTTGCTAAATGAAGTCTCTCTGATAACAATTGGGGTAGTCACCAATCTATAATCATATCAGAATATAGTTAGGCATCATTACGTTGACTTGCTTTTCTCCTTTCAGTTTGTTCTGTCCTAGGTCTCTGATCCATCCAGCTTCTGCGTCCTGGCACTCTAGATAGTGTCAAGGGTGGGTTCACTCTTGTGACATGGGTCTGAGGCTGGTCCAGTCATTGATTGTTCACTGTGGGGGGTCAAAGATATCACAGGGGAACCCACAGAAACAGGAAAGTTGGGCTCTCAGAGCTCACAGAGACTGGATCAACAACCAGGGAACCTTCATGGGATCAACCAATGAACTTTGCTTATGTGTGGGAGTTGTATAGTTTGGTCTACATGTGGGACTCATTGCAATGGGAGCTTTGCCTGCCTTTTGATAACCAATTCTTCATACTGGGTTTCCTTGTCTAGCCTTAATAAAAGGGGAGGAGCTTAGTAACTCCTCAACTTAAAATGCTGTGCTTTGTTGATACCCATGGGAAGCCTGCCTCTTTCTGAACAGAAACAGAGAAGTCTATGGGTGGAGAAAGGTGACATGTGTGTGTGGGGGGGAGGGACAGGAGAAGAGAAGGGAGGAAAAACTGTGGTTGGAATGTAAAATAAATGAATAAATTAATTAATAAAAGAGAAAAAAATGAAAAGTATCTTACATTTCAGGAAGCCCCAGGGATCTTTCTGTTTCTGCTTTTCTAGTGCTGGGATTGCCAGCAACAAGCCCACAAGCCATATTTTACATCTAGTGCCTGAGTTCAGGTCCTCATGGCTGAGAGGTGAACATTTTATAAATGGGTTAAATCCTCACTGCTATTTTCTTATTTTAAAATTAGTTCCTGAATTCTACAGATAGGCCTTCATTTCTCTTCTATTACCTATGGAAATAATTTTCCTTAGAATAGCTATCTTTTATGAAATGTCATTACCTTTCCCAAAAGAAGCAACTTTGGTTAGATTTTTTTCAAGGATATGCAACACGTATTTCACCTATATAATGATCTTACTTGTCTCCTTTGCAACTTAAATTGCCATTTAGAATAAGCATCTATGTTCCTTACTCTTAATTTTAAATATTTATTTTATAATTGGATGAGACATATGAATTTAAGGATATTGTAAAATAATCCCTTGAATACTTGAAGGGGTTGCTCAATGGTTAAGAGCACAGGCTGCTTCTCTAGAGTTCAATTTCCAGATTTTACATCTAGGCTCACCCCATCTGAATGTCCTGGTGAATCTGACACTATCTTCTGCCTCCTACAACAGACAAAATACCCATACATGTGAAAATCAATAAACCAGTTAAAGCACCAGATACTTAAAAAAGGTAGCTGAAAGGTAGTTATTAGAATATTTTGTGAAAAAAAATGATGAGTCATGTTGACCCAAGTTTTTCTTTGGGTAACTGTTGGAGGACAATGGTATTATATAGGAGTTGATTTTACTTTCCATGGGCTTTCCCAAATGTAGCTGTGAAATTCATGTTTGTGTTGATAGTTCATAAAATAACTATTGAGATTAAGAAAGAAGTAACTATTGTTTTGAGACATTTACTTATGATAAGAAATATTATGGCTAATTATGAGAATAGAGTAAAGAGGGAAAGAGGACTGCGTTCTATTTATTTAACATGAAGTAGCACAGTGGCTAAATGGATTTTCATAAAGAGACAAGTTTCAATTTTTGCTTTTTGCTACTTTAGGAACAAAGCTTACTCCATTGTATACACTGGAGTGTTGGTACTCGAACCAAGCTCCATTGAGTGTACAGATTCACTCAGATTGTGCTGTCTACAAATACTCATTCTCTCATTACTTTAATTCATTTGGATTGAAGCACAAAGGCAACTTTTTTCTGGCTATATTTTCCTCCACTTCTTTCGTATGGTAGTGCAGTGAGGTATCCATTTAAACACTGTTTTGAAGTTTGGGTAATATCCTCAAGGTAGCAATGTGAAGGGCATGAATTGGATACTATGTTCTTTATTTAATGAGCTCCAAATTCCAAGGACTCCAAAGCAGCTTTCAGTCAGTGCAAATATGGTCATTCAGGATAAGGATGGTGTGGGCTGGATGAAATTTTTATGTCTATATCCAATTATGTCATGCACAAGTACCAACCAAAAATAAACATTATTATTTTCTGAACTTGAAATTCCTGTTGTCTTTGAGTGTGCAGCATTCTCCTCGTGTATTTAACACTTAGTCCCCAGCTGCTGGCAGTGTGCAGGATGCTTTGAAACCTTTAAGAGGTGAAACCTTGGTTAAGGTACCAGGACAAGCCCTGGGTTGCCATAGCACATGTCACCTCCTGTTTATTCTCTGATTATAGATACAGAGTAACTAGAGACCTCGTTTGCCTGCCTCTATGCTTCCCCTTTCAAGAAGAGCCCTATCTAGTCAAACTCTAAACCAAAACTAGCCTTCTGTCCCTTAAGTTACTTGTCAGGTAGATTTTTATAACAATGAGAGTGTTGACTGATGAGGGTGTGCAGAGCTAATCACAAGCCCCAGGAAACTGATGCTCTGTGGAATCTCTCTTCCTGTTCATCATGCTTATAATTTGCAGCTGAAAAATCTTCTAAGGTTCTCAAATCAGGGTAAAGATTCATGTCTCTAAAATAAGTTGAAAACAAGAGGGAAAAAGAAAACCATAAAAGTAGCCCCAGAAGTCCTTCCTCAGATATTCATTTAGAGATGTAGTTTTAATGTCTCTTTGTCAAACTAGAAAATAGTTCTTTACCAGGTAAGAAGAAAATATTATCCTTTTAAAAATTTCTACTAAAATTTAATATTTCAGCTCTAAGACGTCACAACATCAAACACACCCACTTGGAAAACTTTTGACACTTTGAGAATATTTAATAATAGAGTAATTCTTCCTAGTATATGCAATAGATACATCCATAAATGCTCAATTTATCAAGTTTGCCTTCAAATCCACTGTGGTCAGGAGGCTTGGAATGCCATTGTGTTGGTAAACACATCAACACTGCCTTCCCTCTTACCCCTCTTTCTTCTTGCTCAAGTGTTTCATTATGCAGAGTTCTATCCAAAGAGTTGTTGTAACAAGTTCAGATTTGTAGGTTGTTGGTTGACAACAGCTTTTTGAGCTTCTCATATTCACTCATGAATAAGATGAGGCAGACATAAGGGTTTAACAGCAGCACACTTGTATTTCCCTGTGCAACTAATGAAGGCAGAGATAATACATGGCTTGTTTTAGACCCTTGCTCAGGAAAAGAAAAATAAGTGAGAATATCCATTCCACTTTACAGCTTGCTCGTGCTCCTGGCTGGTCTCCTGCCCACGACTCTTGATCTGTTTCATACCGTGTTTCCATTCACTGAAGATATCTTCTGGTTGTAATTCTTCTTATGCTTTTCTTATATTTTGGGTTGTGAGCCTAGTCTTTAATGGCCGAGCCATCTCTCCAGCCCTCTACTTATGCTTTTCAAAATTCAGGATGGATTCTGCCTCCTGCTCATGGCTGTTAGATCAGGCTGCCTCTATGGTCAAACCAGAGATAAGCTCCAGACTAAGTTGTGTATGTGAGACATGGGCTCTGGAAGCAGTCAGAAAATGGGAAAGTGACAGAGGACAGAGACTGAAATTAAGTCACGAAGATAAATGAGCAAGCATCTCGTTGGAAAACTGAGGTTCAGTTTCCTTACCTGTTTATCTGGAGAAAAGGAAAGTGTCAGATATGTCTTAAACCATACCTGCCTTGAGAAGTGTGTTTTAACCCAAAATATATCTGGTCTCACTATTCCCACATGAGATATTCCTGTGTCCATGATGTCAATGTTGTTGACAGTCAAAGGACATGGGAGAGGGTAGGTAGACATACTCCTGAAGAAATCAAGGCAGAACATTATGAACATGTGACATGTTCCAACTACTTCCATGTATGCATTTTGCAGAAGTGAAAAAAATTAGAAAAATTCCAGCCTGAAGATACAATTGAATAAGGCATTTCCTTCAGATCCACTCTTTATACATTCTAGTTCCTCTGTTGCAAAAGTAGCCTGTCACTTGGAGAAGAACCAGTTGTAAAGGAAACTTCCTTATGCCTTGTGTTGTGAAATTCTAGATTTTTCAATATTTTAGTTTTCAGGTGGTAGGGTGGCCTTGGGGGCTTTAGTGGCTAACCTAACGAGCCCAACAGAGAAATTCGAAGACATAGTTGTCCATGTAATGATCAGTCTGTCAATTCTGTGAACACAAGAATGCTGGGTTCACTGGCCACTTTTTCTCTCACACATTTTGCTTAGTATTTTTATTTTGAGGTCATGCATATGGGTTCCAATAACATATGGACCCTGTGCCTTTTTCAAAGCTGTAGGAAGCTGAAAAAGTATCCAGTATCTTCAGTCATAAAAAGAGGATAATGGTATCCATTCTGAAAGCTTATGGCAAACATTACATGCAAAATGTTCATCATGATAAATAATAGCAGCTGGTGGTAGTGAGATACCTGGAATTACAACGTGAGAGGTGGAGGCAAGAGGAGTAGGAACTCAAGGTTATCTTTGGTGACATAAGGAGTTCAAGGTCAGGCTGTGCTACCTAGCACCCTACCTCATAAACATCGTAGTATATATCCATCTACAATAGCATGATCAGCCGTTAACATTAGCTTTCTCCCTGCTCAACTTTTAAGGCTGCTTCCAGAAGAATAATAATTGCAGTTTATGAGAGTTTCTGTTTGTTTCTTTGAAGACTCTGTGATCTCTGCTGCATTTAGTTTATGAAAAACAGAAATGCCTGGCTGGTGAGCACTGTATACTCTGATGGCTTTTATTTTATTTTTCCGATGATATCTCTTATCCCATTAGTGCAAAACTCACTTCAAAATGCTCACAGAGTCTTTTGCAGCCTATAATGATTTTTTTAAAAGAACGTTTAAGTTAATTTTTTTTAAAAAAAACAGGAGATTGTGGAGCTGAATAAAAGCTATCCTTAGAAATGTGGTTTCAACTGAAAAAAAAATCTACATGGAAGTGTTTACTGGTAAAGCTGGTTTGATTATCCTCACCTGATGTGTCTCACCGTGTGGTCACCACAGGGTAGATTACATAATGCACACAGGTTTTGAAAACATATAATCCATTCTCCCTTGCCACAATGTTTCATGCTGACACATTCAGCTAAAATCCTGTCTGATATATCAAGCTCTTTATTTTGGTCTACTTGATGGTCTGTGAAGGGAAAAACTGGGCATTAGTATCTCCTTTTCAGCTCTCTTGGGTCTCTTTTAGAGTAATTTATTTTCAGCAGCAAACAAATGTGTGTAAGTGCCTGGCACATCATTTTTGTCTTGGATAACCATCCCCAGTACAAAAAAATTAATGAAATAGCATGCTGGTCACTCTCAGGAGGAATGAGGCATTGTTGTTCTTGATAACAATATCTGCTGTTCTGAAGTCTTTCTCATTTTTATTCACTCTCGATGTCCGCGTGGAAAGGCACCGATTGTCCCCATTTTCATGGCCTCAACATGAAATGCCCTACTGTGAGATGCTGTTCAAGTCATTGTGATATTTTCATTAATGTACAGATTTTACTTCATGAGGTACAAAAAGGGAACAAATTAAATTGCTACTTATCCAGTCTCACTTTATCTGAGCATACCATGGAACACTCAAGACTGTAGTTGTGTTCACTCGGGGATGATGCCATCAAAGAGGTGAACCTCTTAGTCAGTTATAAAACATTAGTAAGCTACAAAGTTAATACAGGATAAAACCTTAAAAATATGAATCAGGACCATAGTGGGGAAACCCACAGGAACAGCTGACTGAGCCAGTGGGAGCTCACTGACTCCAGACCGACAGCTGAGGAATCTGCATAGAGCTGAACTAGCCCCTCTCAGTGCTGGTGACTGTTCATGGCCCAATTGGCAATGAGACTAGAATTCATCCCTAGTGCATGAACTGTTTTTTTTGTTTTTTGTTATTTTTTTTTTTTGAGCCCATTTCCTATGGGGGGGATACCTTGCTCATTTTAGATACAGAGGAGACGCCTCACACTCTCAGAGGAGTGGATGAAGTATTGAAGTATGGGATGGGGGAAGGATTGGGAAGAGGGAAAGGGAACTGAGATTAGCATGTAAAATTAATATATATATATATATATAGTACACATATACATATATATATATATTGTCTAAAATGAAAAAATGAGAATCAAACCAAGGATCTTGAAAGTGGATTTTCACAACACCATGATGCTTCCTCATTATACAGGGCTTTGTATTAATAATACTTTGCTTTTATTTGAGGAGTAATAGAGGCACAGCTTTACGATGCTGCATATGAAGTAAGTAGGCCATGTCTTGAGAGCTCTCCAAGAACCTGTGAACTACAGGCCTGAGAAGACACACAGAGATTCTGTTCACTTCTGGAATCTTTTCCTAGCAGGCATTGACTGGTGAAAAGAACTTGGCCCTGTTACACTTATTAGCAAGGGAAGGAGAATCCCCCTGTGCCTGCTATTGTCATATAGTTAACTTTGCCAAAGCCATCTTCTTAATCTACTTAGGGAATATGGAACCTCCTTGATAACATCTTCGCAGGTTATTATTTTTAGATTAATTTCTTTATGGAAGGATGGTTTCTGCATAAAATATATTGCTTTTCAAATTGGTGGAGATGAGGAATGCTTCTGTTATTTCATTACTAGACTTCATGATTCTGTTCTCTTTCTCCTAACTGTGCATTAGCCTATATTCTTCCTACTGGATATAAAGGAAATTTGAAGATAAGCATTTTATCAATTATTTTCTTCTTGTTTCTCTCCTTCTCCAGTCCCTCAAATTACTATACTACTACATATAAGGTTGATTACAAAAGTTTTTACTGTAGAAAACCTGTTCTGTCCAGATAGACATAACTTCACACATGGAAATTGTTAAATTCTGATACAGGCCATCACTTCTTCAGTTACTGGTATATCCAACATTCAAAAAGTCCTTACTTAAATATGGAGGGATGGTTCTTGCTGGAAGCATAAAATTATGGTGAACTGAAGAGGTCTGAAAGTACAGTCAGTTTTTAATCTATTGTCTACAGTCCATGTAGACTTAATATTCCATCCTACATGAGCATTGTGCAAAACAGATCTGTTACTTAAGTGTAGTGGCAGATATTTCTGGCACAAGTAAGCATATCACTGATCATTCTATGTTAGTTCCTATAATTGTATACTTTTGTATAATTCCTGCCTACAGAGTGCAAATTTTTATGAACTTTCTGCAAAAACAGAGAGATGTAAACCCCTAATTCTTTCTAGTTTGAAAGAGGTTCTGTCAATATTCCTTTAAGTTGGAATCAGAGTGTGGGAGCAGATGGCTGTGGCAGAAAGCACTTTAGGATTGGGCAGCAGTAGGCAGGTACTAGTGAATACGACATTTGGTATTCCATAACAGTCTTGAAAATTAATTTTAAATTAGGCTTCAAAATCATAATAAAGAGCAGCTCATATATAATTCATTTCTTTATTCCAAGGGCTAATGTTCAGAGCATTAAGTACAATATATGCTGAAAGAAGGCAAAGAAGTGTGATTTTCAATTAAATATATAAAGTGTGTTTAAAAGCCACTAACACAACCTTAGTTATTTTCCTAGGATCATTCGGTAAGTTTCTCAGCACCCTGAGATTCTTAGCCCCAAGGATTTCTTAAAATTAAAAGAGAATATGAAGTGAAAGATTGCAAGGAAACTATTTTGAAAGTTTTAATTTTATATTTTATGCAGACTCTAGTTGAATTTTTGAAGATAATTAGTTGGTCAGATGCCAGAAGTGGTAAATATTTTATACTTGTTCACTGAAACAGGTAGTGGGAATGTCAAACTCACACACACCATCAAAAACCAGGCAATTATCATCTATGCTAATGTGTACATGGCTGTCTCTGGGGTTCACAGGTAATCAGAACTTTTATGAAGAGTTCAGCACATATTTCTATTTCTGCTTAAAATAAATACGGCTGTCTGAATAAAAAAAATTACTGACGTGTTTGGAGAATGGTCATATTATGATGAGAAGGTGAACTGTGACAATATCATCCTTTCTGGTTATCACTTCAGATTATCTTAGTGGTATTTCAAGAAAAATATTTTTCAAATTAATACTTTCCTAATAGAAACACTCAAAATGCTGTACGTTTGAAAATGAAGGTGATAAGGCAAGAAATTATTACTTGAGAAGTAGCTCCATAAACAGAGATTTCAGAACAGACAGGCATTGTTGTGGTGAGGCTCATTAAGTTATCTGTCTGTCTGCCTGTTTGTCTGTCCATCTGTCTCTCCCTCCCTCCTTGCCCCTATTTTTTTGTATATTAGCCTTTACAAAAGATTTCAGATGCTCAAGAATTATAGTAGCTACAGTTTCTGACTTGAGGATATCTCCTTTAAAAAAATCAGAGAAAAATTCAATGTAAACAGGAGAGATATTTCATGATGTAAGTGATGCAGATATTGATGCCTGGTAGAACTAGAACTGTGTTGGCTTCTATATCAACTACTTATAAATCTCTACAAGTGGTTATGTAGCCTCTACACTCATCATATGTGAAGTGAGCACAGAAAGGATGGAAGCCATGCAGTGTTGCAGAAAGTTTCTAAGCACTGTAAAAAATTGAGATACTTTATTTACTTTTATTATTAGACCTTTGCTAATTTGGCTAATATATATATATACATATATATGTGTGTGTATATGTATATATATATATATATATATATATATATATATATATATATATATTGTTGTAGAAAGGGTCAGTGTGGAAGAACTTAAATTTAACTGTAATACATTTCTGGATAGTATAAATCTGTATCATTTTTGAAGGGTGTGGCATAGATTTTCTTTTGAGTCTCACTATTTTCTTGAAGTAAATATGCTAAGAAAAACCTTTAACTTGGATGGTATTGTGAGTATTCCTCAAGGTACATGGCAAATGTACATGGCAAATACCCCAAATGCTACTTTGGGGTATTTACTACAATAAATGTGAAAACCTGTGAATCTAATTAAAAGTGAAAATTCTCCTACATTCACTCCACAATCACACAATGTTCCCATATACTGTGCTTCCATCATGGGTCCACTGTAATAATCACGTTAATTGTTTATACTCATGTATTACTTCTTGACTCCCTTCTCTATCCATTATTCTGTGTTGTAGGCTGTCTGGCAGCAACTTTCATGAAGCAGGAATCCTGTAGCAATGTCCATCTTGTTTCAGCAGTCACTTTTCTGTGGGTCATGCACATCCAGTTTATATAGCATAAAGTCTAACAGTCTAGGCAAGAGCAGTATCTTGTCCAAATGGCTAGTCTTACCATATTAGAAGCAAACTCTATAACGCATTTCTTCAATGTCCATCTTCCTTTCTGATGCAGGTGGTGTTACCGGAGCAGTTGTGCCTCACTGTTAAGAAAAACCCTAAACTATTTTAAATGCCATATTCTGTAAGTCTTTGAAAGGTTTGAAGAATGTCAATTTATCTCATATACATCTCTGCACATCTAGAAATCCTAACTAACTTAACTGCAAGTTTTGACTATCATAGGTTACTCTCTATAATCTGTACTAAATTATACATTACAGTTTTCAATGAGCTATATAAACACAATACCTAAACAACAGGAGAAATATACATATCACAAAATTGACCTTATATTGTATCAATAAATGAAAATCCATTCCAAAACAAAGCATTCATATCTACACCATGATTCCCTTTTTACCTTTAAAAAGATTGGTTGTGGTCATTAACCATTTAAAACCAAGCACACTTAAATGAAAACAAACATTTATAAACAATATTTGGGAACTTGGGCGTCATTCTTTCCAAACTATTTCCTGCTGGTAGGGGGCACTGTCATGGGGATCCTAAGAAGATGCAGAAATCTTAGCTGTAGTCTACAAGGCTGCTTTGTCCCAACTGTTTTGAATGTTGTATCACCTGGGACTCTGTTTTAGGGAGTCTGGCTTGATCAAACCATGTCAGTCTGGAAGGAATCCACAGCTTCTCATTTCCTGTGGAAAGAAATTTAGAAATCCCTTTTCCCAGTAACTTTGTCCTTGGACTTCAATTTTGGAGTCAAAGTATTTTTAAAATGTATAAATTGAATTAATCCAGCAGCATTTGTTATCAGTTGTTGTTATTTTCTTAGCAGTCAAACAATTTAAGATAACAGAACAGCATACAATATCCAAAGTTTTTCTGTGGTTTTCATCTTTACGTTGCTTTTTTATTACTACATTTTTTTATAATTCTATTTTTACATATTTTGATACAGGGTTTCTCTGTGTAACTTTTATCTGTCCTGGAATTTACCTTGCATACCAGGTTTACTTTGAAATCACAGAGATCTGCTTGCCTCTGTCTCCGGAGTGCTGGGATTAAGGCGTGTGCCACCACATCAACCACACTCAGTCTTTTAAAATCATTTTATTTCTTTTCTCTTTCTCTCCCAAGCCTACGTATATTTTAAAACCCACTCTAAACCTTCATTGCTGCTCTTGTACACACCAATGTTAATTTTGGAAACCTCTGTTAAAGGAGAGCCACGCAAATATTTACTTGTCTATCACAAAACAGAGTCCACCCAGAAAAATGCTGCTACCAAAAAGTCTTTTGTCTTTTTTCCTTTGTTTCTAAAACATTTCTTAAGCTTTTCTTAGTTTTAAGTGAAAGTTCTTACAGCCATGTTGGGCACCACTGAACATCACACAAAGAATCCATGTGTATAAGAGGTAATGTAATTAAATGAGACAGGCATTTATCTTATGCTTGCTCTGTGTAAAGACACTGCATGCTGATTGATAGTAGGTGTGCATTAATGTGTACCTCTGCAGCTGTATCACAATATTCAAGAAGGACATAGCTCTGAACTGGGAACAAAAAGAAGTCAAGATCACTGTTCATCTAGTTCATGAAGATGGAGCCTAGATGATGCCACAAAATTCTGAAGCAGAGAATACTTACAAGGGAGCTCATCATGCTGGTTGGCTTGACTCTCCCTTTATCACAACAGATTCGGTATGCCTTTTCTCTCACCTTTTCTCTTAGAATAATCCCTGTCTAGAAACACTGCTATGTTATTCTCTATTGCCCATTGTGGCAGTAAGTGATCTAGAATTTTCATGATTCTTCAAAGAAGAATAGTTAACAGTCCAAAAAATCCTTACAAGGCCTGGTTTGAAGAGCATGGACATTTTTTAAATATAGAAAATAAGTCTATTTTTATAGTAAGTTGTTGAGAATTTCAGAATGAGATTTGAAGGCTGTGGCATTTGAATCATGTGTTTAGCATTATTAGCTGTGTGACTCAGAGTTACTCAGTGTCTCTCAACCACTGGCCTTCACTTCTAAGCTGGGTATAACAATAGGTTAATACTTTATTGCTTCCTGAGAGGTATATGAATTAATATATACAAAACTTCTTGAGATAGCTAGGCTTTTAAGAAACCCTCAATGTGTTGGTTATTTTGCTATGGCTTTTAAGTCTGTGTCATGAAAAAATGCTCTTCACTGCTGGAGAAAAAGGAAAATGTGAGTGAGTTGGAGGAGAAGGCTTAGCCACTATAACATGAATAATACGAAACTAGAGACAGATACTGGGGTGCAAGCTGAAGATCACACAAGCAAAGCAGACAGCCCTTAGTGCTTACCTTTACTTCAGACTGAATTGAGTGATCTATCTCCACAAATATTCAGAGTGGAATCCTCAGTGGCAATATGCAGACTGTTCTGCTCTTCACCAATTTTTCTACTATCTGTGTCATAAGCCACTATGTACATAATACAAGAATGATCAAATTCCATATTTAATAATTCAAAGTTTTAGAATTCTTTTTGCCCATAAGGCTAATACACATATTACATACGTGTCCACACAATGATCTACTGAAGAGTCTCTATAGATTTCTATGAGAATACACATTTCCTGGACTGCGGTGGGATTACACCTGATAGTGACTGGTTTCATTTGGAATGATGAAGATTGGAACAGACTTGCTCTTGAACCTGAAAACTGACCAGTGGTTTGTTAAAACTTGGAACAGAGCATTTTGAGATGAAAAATCAAGAAAGAATATGTTAATATCCTAGCCATGTGATTTGCCTCTGCTATAGAATAGTGTTATTAAATTATTATACGCATTTTAATTTGAGTTTTTTGGTAATAGGTTCTGAGATAAACAATTGCATGTAGAGGATTTGTTGAAAACTACTTTTAGAAGAAACTTCTGTAAGCAAGTGAGAAAATAAGAAAAAGAAATACCAAGAAGCAAGATAAACTGACCCATAAAGATTGCATTATCATCTTGCATGCTTCTTGAATGGCTTTATGACTTGCCCTTGTGGGTGTGTGAGCACCACATCAACAAGCTGAAGTGTGGGCTGTGTTTTGAAAGGCGACCTTGGAGAGGCCATCTTTTACTGCCTATAATAGGTGTGTTGATGTGTTGCTTCTGCTATGACTGCTTTGATATGCTAATATATTATAACATCATCTCCAAAAACAAAAAAACAAAAACAAAAACAGGCAAATTGTATAGTCATGTTTATAATGTGATTTTGGTTACTACAAGAGGCCAACCAGTGTAGCATGGCTGGTAGTGCTTGGAGTAGCTGCCACCAGAATTACCTCAGGTGACTTTCCTAACGACTAGGGCCTGAATACTCTGAAGGAAAAATTTGGGCAGTGACATGGGGGTATAACCCATTTTGCATGTCTCAGATTTATTTGTTCTTATATGTATGGTTTCACCATCTTTTGTCACCTACCTTCATGTTTAGTTGAATAGAAAATCATATTCCCTCAGCCTTCCAAGACTCATCAAGATGGCATGTAAAGACCATCTTATTGAGGTTGATGAAGACATTACTTTTTTCAGAAAACAGACTTCTTTAGCCAAATTAACCATGAGTTAGTTACAGTGGCTGTTTACCATTCCTTTTTTGATTCAGTGTCCTGGGGACCTAACTTCAAGCATACTTTTTGTATGAACTTGGCAGCTTGGTTATACCATTTCTTTCTGGCTTTATCCATTTTCTTCTATCATGTTTGGGAAGACCCTAACAAAAGCTATGCTAGGATTTTATTTTGATTAATAGTCTGGTTCCCAGACCAATTACAATACATAGGGTTTACATTCACATTTTTTGTTATTATTAGAGCATCTGTAAATTGTCATCTTATCATAGCATTCTAAAATTCTCATTTAATCTTATGAGAAAGCCATGAAGTGCCTATTGTGAAAACATATTTTGACTAGTGTAAGGAGTGTATCTTCTACATTGCATATGATTTGGACTTTGGAATGGATGTATTTAATGTAATGACAAAAATCAACTTAACATAACCCTGAATCTTTAAATCAATCAAGATCTTACTGGTTACTAGTAGCTGTAAGACTCACAGAGGATACAAAGAGAATGGGCATGTATCAGTCAGAACAGCATCATCTGAGAGCCACTGATTCGATTACCAGGTGCAATAAGAATGTCTTAGAATTCAAGAGGCTGTTGACTTAGTGGTTAACATCACTGAATGAGGATAGTAGGAACCCAAGCAATGAGGTCCCAGTGTACTGTTGATGCTTACTCCCTGTTCTTATGAAGTTTTGTTTGTTTGCTTCGGTTTTCGAGACAAGGTGTCTCTATATCACTTTGTAGCCTGTCCTGGAACTAGCTCTGTAGAGTAGGGTGGCCTTGAACTCACAGAGATATGCCTGGCTCTTACTCCCTGTTTTTAATGTTTCCTTGTAAGTCAATGAAGCCTTGAAAAGATGGGTCTAACCAGTTGTGGTAGCCCACACTGGTAGAATTTGCTAAAGAAAAGATGCTTCTGGTCTCTCTTATCCAAATCTATCATTTTTTCCCAATAGAATATGAGTAACATCTGACTGTGGATAGGAAATGAAAGGACATGTTCAGACCAGCTCGTTTTCTCCTTTCCCCCATGAATGAGCTGGCTGAAGGGAGTCATGTGTCTTTCTTGGTGTTCATTGTGGTAGATGAGCATCACATTGCCCAGAGTAGGTAATTCTACATCATTTGGCAGTTTATTTTGAGGAAGTCCATGGATTATATTGTAGTAATTTTCTAGATAAAACATATATCCAATAAGGTATACATAAGAAGTATGTTGAATTATTATATTTACATTTCATCCTATCAAGAAATATATTGCTAGAACCTTTCTGGAGATTTTTTTGTTTGTCCCAATTGCCATAGTCTAAGCCAGTTAATG
Source organism: Cricetiscus sungorus (assembly GCA_030556225.1). Taxonomy (NCBI): domain Eukaryota; kingdom Metazoa; phylum Chordata; class Mammalia; order Rodentia; family Cricetidae; genus Cricetiscus; species Cricetiscus sungorus. The sequence goes on along the minus strand of JANBXA010000737.1, from coordinate 9,191,375 downwards.
TAGATCTATGATGTTGCCCCTTTACTATCTGACTTCTGTTACTCAACAATCACTCATGCTTTTTCCTTATTGAATAAAATTTTAGTTTATGGTCATGTTTCAAATAGATTTCACAGCATGCATGTTAAATTTACCAACATAGTCAAGTTTGTTCTTTCGCTATCTCTTTTCAATATGTCTAGGAAGCCAGTCAAACTGTGTTGCACTGACCATTAATCCTAGTATTATTTCAGGCTCTCCCTCTTCACATGAAGTGGGATGACTGCATGCACAATTTAAAGATCTACACACTGTGAGGATTTCCTCTCATTATGCTTTTTTCAAGCCCATCCCCAAGTGAGGCTTCAGTTTAGCTGTCATTCTTGTTCAGCATGCACAGACAACCCAAGCCAACAAAACTGCATTAATCATGGCTCTTCTGTTTCTATCGTATTATTCAGTTCTTTCTAACACCTCCTCAGAAGTACATTTGGCTTTCATATCCCTGACAATATGCTCTTAATGAAAATAGCTATATATTGCTGAGACAATAGTCATTTTCTCTATAGTGCACCCATCTTTTTCAGAGTTCTGCATGGAATCATATCTCTGTTCATTTTTACCAACAATCTCAGCAAAAGTTTGTTTTTCTCAACTTTTTTGAAACTCTTCCAGCATCTACCCTTATTTCATTCCAAAGCCGCATTATGTTTTTAGTAACTGTTAGAATGTCTGTTTTTGTCTTGTGGTCTTCATTTCTTCTTTTCTATACATTATGTTCTTTGATAATTTCTTAAATGTATATAATTTTGTTTATGTCCTAATATATAATCTAAAGAAGTGGTCCTCAAACTATGGTTAGTGACCCCTTTGGGAGTCACAAATCATATTTTATGCATACTACATATCTACATTACTATTATTACAATAGTTAAATTACAAATATGATGTTGGAACAAAATAACTTTATGGTGAGGGGTCATCACAAAATGAAGAACTGTACAAAAAGGGACAACTAATTAGGAAGGTTGAGAACCACTGTTCTAAGAGCATTACTTGCAGTAGAAAAGGAACACAAACTATCTTGTTTTACATTATTATCTTCTTGAAGCCTGTCTCCAACTCTGGTATCTCACTACAGGAATTTTAGATGGCACATAACTCAGCCCATCACATCACACAGGTCCCAAGTTCAAAGTCTCCAACTGTCAATTACTAGAGTGTGCAATTTGATAGTAAGTTGGGAGTTTTTATTTTTTTTCCCAAAGTCCACAGTGTTCAAAGTTGTCAACTTAACACCTTTGACATTCAACTAGTATATCAAGACTTGCATATGATTACATATAGGGGGTTATAGGGAAGAAGGATATTGATGAAGGAGCGCTTACACTAAGTCATTTGAAAAAGTGATAGAAAGCTACTGCAACTCTACTGCTCTCTCTCTCTCTCTCTCTCTCTCTCTCTCTCTCTCTCTCTCACACACACACACACACACACACACACACACAAGTGCATACATATGTTCACACATTTATGGTCCTTAAAGGTATTCTTTGCATTATTGAGTTTGAACATCTCCCAGCTACAAAACCTGCAACCTACCAACAGAGACATGCCTGTAAGATATGCTTGTATAATAGCTGTACAAATGTAGGGTATAACCTATTATTTTCTTATTATATGTGAATCAATTTCCATGATCTGGAGCCTATACCTGATACTGCTAAAAACTAAACACTTAGATCTCAGGTCTAGGGACAAACCTAGTATTATCATACTGCTACAGCAACATAACAATAAAATAATTCCTAACAATATTGTGCAATGCCCACTGGTCAACATTTTGGTCAAACCACATCACAAGAGCTTCTTCTTGCATTAGATGGAAATTAGTACAGAGACCCACATTTGGAAATGTATAGCCTTTGAGACTTTTGAATACTCAGTCCTCCATGGAATGTTTTCATCAAACTCCTTCCTTAAGGCTCAGGAATCTATCCAGAAAAGGAGAAATGCTTGTAAGAGCTGGAGAAGATAGGTGTCAAAAAACTCACTGGCTTCCAAACACAGTAGGACTATTATTTTTTTTGCCAATACCAAGCTGTTTTCAGTTCTATAGTAGAGCTGGAAGTCGGGAAGGGTGTTGCCTCCTGAAGTTTCTTTATTGTACAGGGTTGTTTTGGCTATCCTGGGTCTTCTATTTTTCTTTTTAAAGTTGAGTATTTTTCTTTCAAGGTCAGTGAAGAATTTTGCTGGGGTTTTGATGGGAAAGTACATTAAATCTGTAGATTGATTTGGCAAGATTCCCATTTTACTATATTTATCCTACACATCCAAGAGCGTAAGAGATCTTTCAAATTTCTGGCATCTTCTTTAATTTCTTTCTTTAAAGACACACAGTTCTTGCTATATAGGTCTTTCATTTGTTTGACAAGCGTTACTCTAAGATAATTTGTATTGTTTGTGGCTATTGTAAAGGGTGATATTTCTCTGATTCCTTTCTCAGCCCTTTATCTTCTGTATATAGTAAAGCTACTGATTTTTTTTTTAGTTAATCTTGTATCCTGCTAATTTGCTGAATGTATTTATCAGCTGTCGGAGTTTCCTGGTAGAGATTTTTCTGGTCACTTTTGTAAACTATCATATCATCTGCAAATCTTGACAGCTAGACTTCTTCCTTTCCAATTGGCATCCCCTTGATATCCTTTTCTTGTCTTATTGCTCTAGCAAGAACTTCAAGTACAATATTGAAGAGATGTGGAGAGAGAGGGCAGCCTTGTTTTGTTTCTGATTTTAGAGGAATCGACTTAAGCTTCTCCCCATTCAGTCTGATGTTGGTATACTGTATGTTGCTTTTATTATGTCTAGGTATGTTCCTGTTATTCCTGATCTCTCTAAAACCTTTATCATGAAAACCAACACCATGAAAGGGTGTTGAATTTTGAGGCTTTTTTTAGCAACTAGTGAGATGATCATGTAGTTTATCTTTTTCAGTTTATTTATATGGTGGATCACATTAATAGAATTTCATATGTTGAACCATCTCTGCATCCCTAGGATGAAGCCTACTTTGTCATGTTGGATAATTTTTGATGCATATTGGATTTGATTGCCAATATTTTATTGAGTATTTTTGCATCAAATGTTCTGTAGTCCTCTTTCTCAATTTTGTCTTTGTGTGACTTGTACACCAAGGTAATTGTAACCTCATAAAAAGAGTTTTCTCCTATTTTGTGGAACAATTTAAGGAGTATTGGTATTAGCTCTTCTTTGAATTTCTGGTAGAATTCTACACTGAAGCCATCTGGCCCTCTTTTTGTTTTGGTTTTTTGTTTGTTTGTTTGTTTGGTTTGGTTTTTTGTTGGAAGGCTTTGATGACTGCTTCTATTTCATTTGGGGTTATATGTCTATTTAAATTGCTTATCTGTTGTTGATTGAATTTTGGTAAGTGATGGATATCCAGAAATTTGTTCATTTCCTTAGAATTTTCCAATTTTGTGGAGTATAGGTTTTCAAAGTATGACATGAAAATTCTCTGGATTTCCTCAGTGTCTGTTGTTATGTCCTCCTTTTAATTTCTGATTTTGTTGATGTGCATGTTCTTTCTCTACTTTTTGGTTAGTTTGGTTAAAAGTTTGTCTATCTTGTTGATGTTCTCACAAAACCAACTGTTTGTTACAATGAATCTTTGTATTGTTTTCCTAGTTTCTACTTTATTGATTTCAGCCCTCAAATTGATTATTTTCTGGTGTCAGTTTGTGTTGTTGAATTCTAACTTTAAAGCATGTGGTCTGATAAGATACAGGGGATTATTCCAAAGTTTTTGTATCTGTTGAGGTTTGTTATGTGTCCTAGTATGTTGTTAATTTTAGAGAAGGTTCCATGTGGAGCTGAGAGGAAGGTATATTCTTTTGTGTTTGGATGGAATGTTCTATAAATGTCTGTTAAACCACCCAATTGGGACATAACATGTTAATTCTTTTGTTTCTTTGTTAAGTTTCTGACTGGTGGTTCTGTCTAGTGGTGAAAATAGGGTGGTGAAGTATCCCACTATGAGAGTATGAGGTTTCAGGTGAATTTTGAGTTTTAGTAGGGTTTCTTTTATGAATGTGGTGCCTTTATATTTGGGGCATAGATGTGCAGAATTGAGACTCTGTACTGATGGATTTCTCCTGTGATAAATCTCTTTTGATTGATTTTGATTTGAAGTCTAACTTGTTATATATTAGAATAGATACAGCTGCTTTCTTCTTGGGTCCATTTGATTGGAAGATATTTTCCCTATTATTTACCCTGAGGTCATGTCTTTTTGAAGCTTAGATGTGTTTCTTGTATGCAGCAGAAGTATGGATTCTGTCTTTGTATCCATTCTGTTACCCTGTGTATTTTTATAGATGAGTTAAGACCATTAATGTTGAGGCAAAGTAAAGACAATTGATTGTTAATTCTTGTTTGATTTAGAATTTTTGTTAGTGGTGGTATTGTGAGTATATTGGCTTGCTTTTTCTTTGTGGTTCTGGTAAAGTGAGATCTATTGCCCATGTCTTTGTGAGTATAGTAAACTTCCTTGGTTTGCAGATTTTCTTCCAGAACTTTCTGTAGGCCGGATTTGTGGATATGTATTGTGAAAATCAGGCTTTGTCGTTGAATATCTTGTTCTCTACATCTGCAGTGATTGAGAGTTTTGCTGGGTATAGTGGCCTGGGCTAGCTTTCATGAACCCTTAGTATTTGTAGAACATCTACCCAGGACCTTCTGGCCTTGAGAGTTTCCTTGGAGAAGTCAGGTATAATTTTGATAGATTTGTCTTTATATATTACCTGGCCTTTTTCTTTTGGTGCCCTCAATATTCTTTCTTTTTATGTATGTTAGGTGTTTTGATTATTATGTGGTAAGTGGAGGGTTTTTATTTGTTTATTTGTTTGTTTTTTTGTTTCTGTTTTTATTTTTATTTATTTATTTATTTTGGTCCAGTCTATTTGATACCCAGTAGGCTTCTTGTACTACAAGCATGGCCTTCTTCAGATTGGGAAAGTTTTCTTCAATGATTTTGTTGAATATGTTTACTACATCTTTGAGCTGGGCTTCTTTGCCTACCTCTATGCCTATTATTCTTGGGTTTGGCCTTTTCATGGGGTCCCAAATTTTCTGGATGTTTCTTGTTAAGGATTGGTTGGATTTAAGACTTTCTTTGGTCAATGAATCTACTTCCTCTAGTTTATCTTCAGCGCCTGAGATTCTTTCTTTGATCTCTTATATTCTGTTGGCTATGCTTGCATATGTAGTACCTAATAGTTTACCCAGTTTTTCTATTTCCAGCATTCCCTCAGTTTGTGTTTTATTTATTGCCTCTATTTCAGTGTGCAGGTATTGAACTGTTTGAATTTGTTTTCTTCATCTGCTTGATTGTTTTGTCTTGGCTTTCCTTACTTTCTTTAAGAGAGTTATTCATTTCTTCCATTTATGTTTGGTCTCTTCCTTTATTTCTTTCAATTTTTTGTTTCTTTTTTTCTTCCATTTCTTTAAGGGATTTTCTTATATCATCTTTGAGGGCCTCTATCATTTTTTATGAAGTTATTTTTGAAGTTGTTCTCTTCTGCTTCATTTTCCTTGCTGCGTTCAGGTCTAGTTGGTGTAGTGTTCCTAGATGTTTCTGGTGTCATGCTTGTTTTTCTATTGCTGGGTGTTTTCTTGTATTGTAGTCTTCTAATTGCTTCTTCCAGTGTGTGAAGTTGGAGTCTCTTTCTCTCCACCCTGCTCTCCTGATGGGTGTAGGTGGGTCAGGTGTTTGATGTCTATAACTCTGGATGATCCACACTCTCTTGGAGGTTTCTTCTCCAGCAGAGGACAGGTGTTTGGGCCCAAAGATCAGGTGATTTTGGCCTAAAGGTGGTAGTCCCACATGTATATGTGGGTGAAGTGTGCTCAGACCTGGCCCATGGAGTTCCAAGGAGGTGGAGGGGGTATTGGACCTGCACTCTAGTCCCATGCTCACCCCTAGCAGTGTGCCCAGCAGAGCCAAGGGTGAGGGAAAGCAGATTCTAGGTAATGTATGGACCGGAGTACCAGAACTGTACCCCTCACCACAAGGTTATAGGGGGCAGTGAGATGCAGAGTTAGCCTAGGGAGTTCCCATGGAAGGATATGGTGGGGGGATGGATTTGGCCTGCACTGGTCACTGACTCTCCTCTGGTAAAAGGCAGGCAATGGTGCCCAAAGTTCAGGTGATTATGGCCTCAAGGTGGTCCTCTGTTGATAGATGGGTTTAATGTGCTCACAGAAGACCCAGGAAGTTCCACGAAGGTGTAGGGGGAGTTGGACCTGCACTCAGGCCCAATGCTCACCTTGAGCAGTGGTCCCAGTGTTACGGGCATGTTTTTCCATGCCTGTTGGGTCCCGCTGCCTCTCCAGCCCCCAAAACACGCTGAGACTCTGTATTTAATATAAGGCTGTTGGCCAGTCAATAATTCCTTATCGGCTAGCTCTGTCTTAATTATTAACCCATTTCTACTATTCTAAGTATTTCCATGTGGCTCACTTTACCAGCCAGAGCGGCTGGCATTCTACCTCTTCGGGCTCTCCATGTTAAATCCTTCTTACTTCTCCCCCTCTCCTCCTTGTATCCTAGTCCTGCCTGTCTTGCTTTCCTTTTGGCCAACAGTGCTTTATTGATTAAGCAGTATGGAAAACATATTTACAGAAAAACATCTCGCATCAGCCCAGCAGGACCAAGGGTGAGGCAAAGGCAACACTGATGTCTTAGTGATAGTAAAAAAAGGAGAAAGCAAATTCAAGCAAATTCAAATCTTGAACTTTCTGATTTCAAGTCATTCATCAATTCATTTTACATTGGTCACAGTTTGCATCTGGTAAGAAAATCAACCATTTATTTTTGGTTGATTATTATTTTCATACAAAAATGAAAACAAAATTTGTTGAACATTAACACATTGTATCACATGCCTGTATAGTTCAAATGTGCTTGTCTAAGCCTAGATATCTTTTTTGTCCACTTTTTCCTGGTATCACTATAATAATCTTTGGAGATTTACATATCTAACCAACAAACATGAATTTCTGCATTTTTGCTCTATCCCCAGGTCTTACCATTGCTTTTAATCCCATCACTCTTGCATTTTCTTTAAAAATTGTATTTTGATGGTTCTAGTAAAACCAAGTACTGACTTGTACTGTAATTGAAATGTTATTGATCCAACGATCCCTAAAGTTTTTCTGAAATTAATTTTCATTGTTCTTTTCATCTAGATATAGTAAAGTAACATCTGTACAAATAAACACACAATATATCAGACATACGCATTGTATATTAGCATGTAAACTAAACAGTGTCCTGCATTGTGAATGTATGATAAATGTGGTTGTGATGAGTTACAAGCACTTGTCAGATTTACTGTGAGTATAGGATTGGATGCCAGAATATTTGACAGTAACATCACTAGGTATGGACTGAGAGCATTTCCACTACTATAGGAGTGATGAGAGATGTTATTCTGTAAATATGTTTCTCATACTGGTTAATTAATAAAGCACCGTGGCCAATAGGAAACAAGATAGGTGGGGCTAGGAGACCAGGAGGAGGAAAGAGGAAGTAGGGAGGAGGAGTCAGCATGTAGAGCATGGAGGAAGGAAGACGCCCGCAGCGGCTCTCTGATAAGACAACCACGTGGAAATAATTAGATAAGTAGAAATGGGTTAATAATTAAGACAGAGCTAGCCCATAAACAATAATGGTAATTGGCCAACAGGATTATATCAAATACAGAGTCTCTGAATGTTATTTGGTGCGCACGTGGTGGCGGGACCATGGTGGCAGGAGCGGGAGGCAGGTGGGTAGGAAAAACCTGCCATAACAATAGGAGTCCAATTCCAAACTCTTTGGGATAAAAAATAAAAAGTGTGAAGTGATAAATGCAAAGGGTGGCATAAAACAAAACAAAAAATAAAGGGAACAAACTATTCTAATGATTGACAATAGTGATGTTCCTAGAGAAGCTAGGATGTGAGGACACTCCCTAATGAACAGTCAGTAACTGTGTAGAAATATCTTCAGGGCCATGCACTCTGATCTAGATCTACCACCACTTCTTTTTCAACCATCCGTGTAGCTTATTTGCGGAGTTTCATGTTGAAAACCCTAATCATTTATATTGTGGAATTTCTTCTTCCTTCAGATTACAAATTCTAGGACAGGGAAAAGTGTGACAGCTACATTTATTGCAACAAGTACAAATTTATAAAATGGTTTATAATTAAAATTCTCTTTGCTGAATTTCAAATCATACATCCACAGAAAACCTATTGTGACTGAATAGTGAAAAGAAATAGTGGAGGAGTGGATGGGAGGGCAGAGTAGAGGCAGGGGGAAGGATCAGAGGAGAGGAGGGAGGAGTAACTGCAGTTGGGGTATAAAATAAATGAAGAAAATCATTAATAACAAGAGACATAATTTGCAGAGCTTTAAAAAATCTCTCATTTCTTATTTTGTACCAGGGGAATTAATTATAAAACATTATAAGAGAATATTAAGGGCAAGCTTTCTAAATTTGTAAGTCAAAAATTTCAAGTTATATTTCCTTAAGTAATTGCAATGAATATCTGTGTGCAAATAATAAGCCACAACACTAACATGATATGCTATTGTGAAAAATAAATATAAAAGCCAATTCATACCCCCTGCAAGCCACATTGATTTTTTTAAAATTCTGGTATATTTTAAAGTACTAAGATGTAATTTGAAATATAATAATATAAAATATTTCAGGTCATTTTCATGTGTAAATCACTTTCTTTTCATCTCTACTTAAGTCACCTCTTCAATTTCAATATCACCTCTAGATTTCAAGTTCTTATAATGTAGCATAGTTTGAATATTTAAATAATAATTTACATATTCATATAAAACTAATTTTAGAGAAAAAAATCAATTTTTGCATTGTCCATATTGCTAGAAAATTGGGAATATAACTGACTATGTGTTATAGCTTTTCTTCAAACAGCAGAGTTAAAAAGTCTCAGTTTTTCTATTTAGTTTTATACTATTTGGTAGAGACTGTTCCTTATCAGTGTTTAACATTGGTCTGAATGAGAACTAGCAAAACACTACAAACAGATTAATAAATATGTATGCTTAATAAGCAGCAACAAGGAGAACACAGTATATGGCCCAGTGCTCAATGGAATCATTCTTAAGGTAAAGCCCTCCCTCCTGCAGAAGATACCATCTTTCTGTAGCTCTTTAGCTAGGGGTGGGAGCTTATGAACCCCTTCGACTCCACACTGGTATGTTGACTAGATGGAGAGTCATTTTCTTGTTTTTTGTTTTGGTGTTTTTTTGTTTTTTTTTTTTTTTTCAGATGTGGATTCTGCTAGACTGACAATGCACCAGTGGCTGGTCCCACACTCCAGAGTTTATGGACAGCTTATACTATAGAGCATGAAGTGGGGAATGTGGGTCAGGAGGTGAAAGCTGATTTGGGGAGAGGCACAGAGAAGACTCAGGGGTGACTATTATCAAAATGCATTGTAGACAGTTCTGAAATAATAGTAAAATCTTTTTAAAGTATTCATTTTCACATACTAACACAATTTGTCATGGGTATTGCAGAATACAATAAGTTTATGCATAGAGACCCACAGAAAAGAGCTATTAGGTTCAAGGACTCATGAAGAAATCAGATGGTGCCTGAATACATTTCCTTTTTAGGGATTTTTTTTCTTTTTGTTATGTTTATATTTGCTTTCTTTATCCTTTCTTGGTTATGGTATTATTTGTCTTTTTAAAACAAACTTTAATGTCAGTTGGTGCCTTACCCATGGCCCAACTTTAAGCTACCTTTTAGTTCTTTCTTAGTCAGCTGTCCAGTTTTTACCATGCTTATCTTGGGGCCATGTGTGTGCTTTTCCTTTCATTTACATCTTCTCTTCCTTCCAGAGCAACAATCCTGAGCCCAGATTCATGGATATTATCTTAGTGATGTCATACTAAATGCACTGTGCCTTTGTGATATTTTCTTGTGATACTTACATCATGTACCAATGTGACTAGGACATAGCACTCAAATATTGGGTCAAAATAGTCTAGAAATTTCTGTGAATTTATTTTTATATGCCAGTGATATTTGTATTGGTAGACTCATGGTAAAGCAGATTATACTCTATTGCATGGCTAGTTACAATCCAAACTGATGAAGTATTTACAGACAAAGACTTCTGCCCCAAAAGACAAGGGGACTTGATCAGCTGACACTTTTAAACTTAAACTGGAATTCTTCTCTGAGCCACTACTTAGCTGTGTAACCAAGAGATGTTGATCTTAATAAATCTCCCCATTTTCAGGATAAAACTACTTAAAATAAATTCCTTAATGCCCTTGTGTGCTGTAGGCCCTCCATGTCTGTAGGTTGTGTCTGCATGGATTTAACCATTTGTGGTCTTATAATACTTAGAAAGGGGAAAGTACAAGACAATCAGTTGTTTCTATAAGGAATTTTACACACAGTTTTTGTTCCAAATATTCTACAAACAACTATTTACATTGTATGTTCATTGTGAAAGAAAATGATAAGTAATCTAAGTATGGCTTAAATACACACTGAAGAATATGTATAGGACATATGTAAATACTACATCAACTTATTTAAGAGATTCAGCATACACAGATTTTGGTATCAAGGAGAGTCTGAGAGCCAATTCTCCCTGGGTTCCGAGGGATAACTGTGTCCTCCACCCCTTGGTGTTGTTTTCTGAAGAGCTGTGGCATATCCTGATTTAGCTTAGTATTTAGCCTATGCTCTGATCTCAAACTTCAGGGCTGAAGAGGTGATTGTCTCAGATCAGTGCTGGGAATGAGTTTTCCTTAACAATTGAGGTCTTTGGACAGCCCTGACAATGAGTCCATTGCCAATAATAGAAGCACCATTAGGCTTGCCAATGAGTCTGCACTCTCAATGTAGGACAAGGAGCAATGTACACAAATAACCCTGTCCATCATATGTGCCCACATAAACTGCTGTCTCTTTGTATGATGTTTATGAAGCAAGTAGCAGGGCCTCCTGAAAAGCCTAGAATATTCACTTCTTTTCATAAATAGCAAAATTAAAGGCAACTTTATGATATAGACAATCCTATCAGTTATATTTTACATCTATATTTGTGGGCAGCTTGCATATTAAATTTAAACACATTATCAGAAGCAGCATTCAAACTATTGTTACTCCAGGTAGCTACCCACATTTACATCAGGAAAGTGAATTGTATTTGCCAATACAAATATCACTGGCATCTAAAGAAAAAACTTCACAGAAATCTCTAGACTATTTTGACCCAATCATGACCTGTTTTCTGTTTTGTCCTGGTCTCTTATACCTTCCCGCTTTTTCTACATGAATGTTTTAAGAAGAGCAAATGTTCAAATGTTCCAAGTTAATGAACTTCAGACTATAAATTAAATTGTTTTAAAACTGAGGAAAGTCTAGAATAAATTCAATTTACTGATTTTCATAGCATTATTTATCAAACAGTTTAATATATATGCAAACATATATATATATATGTATATACATATATATATATGTGTGTATGTATATATGTGGGAATATGTAGTTTTACAAAGTTATGAAAGAAATAATCTATCTAGTCATCACAACCTGTTAGTAGGCCTTTTCCATCATCTACACACTCTCAAAATTCCACATATCCATTTGTAGGACATAAGCCTACTACTAACCATGGACAATAAAAACATTATCTTTCTTTATTTCAATGAAGATTTTCCCTGTCTATCCATTTGCTATAGGTGAAATTGCACGCAGAGTCTTTTGCATGTGACCTTTTCCACTTAGTATCATGATCTTGAGGTTCATCCAGTTAGTATTCTGTGTCAATGACTCCTTTTTTATGGTTAATGTTCCAAACTGTGGATATATAGCTTCTAACTTTCCAAGTAGGTTGTTGTGCCTTTTCCACGTTTAAGCTGCTGTGGATATTGAACTCTAAACCTAAATTTTATTTTATGTATTTTATCTCTTTCTAGCAATAGTATCTCTGAGTCACATAACAAATCTATGTATGTCTTTTTCAGAATGTCAACACATTGTACCAAATTGCTTTAACATTTTACATTTCAGAAACAGAAGCAGATGCTCCATGTCCCTCTGACCCAATCCCTATTTTTTCTTTGTCTGAGAATAATCACCTAAATAGACATAATGGAGTATTGATTTAAAATTTAAAATCTGTATCCTTCTAATGATGAGTGTAGCTTACCACTTTTTTATGTGCTTACTGACCTTGGGCTTAGTTTTAGTGAAATGTTTAATCAAGTCTTTTCCTAATTATTAAATTTGATAATGTGTCCTAACATTTTGTAGGATTTTTAACTCAAAGATATAGTTTGCTATGATTTTCATCCAATCTATGCTTACTTTACCTTTTAAGAATATTTTTTAATGGAAAAGTTCAAATTTTAATTGGAAAGTTTTAAATTTGTTTAATTTGTTTCTGAAATATTATTTAAGAACTCTGCATGGAACTCAAGGTCATAAAGATTTTTTTTTTATGTTTTCTGCACAGGCTTGTAGTTTCTCCTCTTACTCTTAAGTCTATTATGTACTATGACTTAATTACCATATATGGTGTGCAGGAAGGTTTTAATTTATACTCTTGGATATCAAATTGACTATCCTTTCACCATTGATTCCCTTGGCACATTTACACAAGATCAATTGACCATAAACATGAGGGTTTATTTCTGGACTTGATTCTGTTCCGTTAATCTCTGTCTATCCCTTGCCAGTACCATCTGTGATGACTGTATTTTATAAAGTTTTGAAATTGCAACATTTATTTACTATGAGTTTGACTCAAAAATCATTTTCACTCTTCTAAAAACTTTGCATTTCCACATGTATTTTAGGATCAGCTTAAAAATTTCTGCAGATCAAAAAGAGTCCACATGGGTTTCATTAATTGTTATGATCTTCAGTTCAGTTTGAGAAACCACCATATTAATGACACTGAGTTTTCCAATATGTGGACACATGCTATCACTGCATTTGTCTAATTTATTATGATCTTCTTTAATTAGTTTGAAACTTATTTGAAGTCTTAATACTTAAAATTTAAATTTTATATGATTCTATTTCTCATTGTTTTGTTCTTATCAATGTTCTTTTGAAATGTTCTTTTGAAAAAATACTTTAATACAAAATATTAACTTTTCTGATTATGATATAATTTCATTTCTCCTTTCCCTTTTCTCTTTCAAACTATGTACATGTCTATCCTTGCTCTTGGTCAAACTCATGGCTTAATTTTTCACTGAGATATTATATATATATGTATATATATATATGTATATATATATATTACAAAATATAACCTGCTCAGTTTTTATAATGTTACATCTCTTTTTAGGGCTGACCATTTGATAATGGATAATCAGTTGGTATGTTCTTCCTTAGGAAAGACTATTTCTTCCTTTTACATGATTCTTTAGTTGCCTTCTATTCTTTGTTTAGGACTGAGTAGAGTAGTCTGGGGTCTTTCTCCCATTTTCAAATTATCTGTTGCCCATGGACCTGCAGTTCATGTCTTCTTCTTTTTGTGGTGGACTTTGAATCCTACAAAACCTTCTTGAATGTTTACTTGTACTACTAGGTATTAGATATATATTTGTGTGTGCATTCATGCATTCCAACATGTGAGCATGGATTCAAAGGACACTTTGTGGGAGTGGTTCTCCTCACATTGTTCTTGAGGCAGAGGGGCAACATGAGCTCTAATAATTCTTAACAATAACATCCCTGAGTCAGATAAAGGGGGAAATACTGAGAGATTAGAGAGACAGAAGGTTAAATCCATACTCATCTTACTTACTCAACTTCCTAGAGGAAAAGAGAGTGAGACCTCTCTCCTCCCGTAGTAATATTTCCTCTCTTCCCACAGTCATATCACTTCCTGTCTGAAAAGCAGCAGACATCTGTGGTTAACTAGCAGCTGAATGCATCCTCTGATATTCAGGCATGCTTTATTTATTTATTTATTTATTTATTTATTTATTTATTCATTATTTATTCATTCACTCATTCATTCATCTATTTATGTATTTTAGAGTATAAACAAGGTTTTACTGCAAAGAGGATCTCTTCTCTCTTCTCTCTCTCTCTCTCTCTCTCTCTCTCTCTCTCTCTCTCTCTCTCTCCCACCACTGTGCTGCTTATTCATACCCTCTGTGTTCTCCTGTCTCTAGTTCCCATACACATAGAAATGTTCACAGACAGAAGCAGGGCTGCCTCATCTCACATTTTTGAATGAGTTCTGGTCATCAAACTTAAGCAGTCAAGCTTGTACAGGACTTGTTCATAACCACTGAGGTATCACACAGGTACTCAGTAGGTATTCTGAAAATTTGTTTGGTTGGATACTTTTGTTTTAATACAGAGGATCAAGCTACATGGTAAGAGATTTATTTCTTCCTTTCCAATTCGATTGAATACATTTTGTCTCTTTTGGTAACCTGATTGCACAGATAAGGACACTGCATGTAATCTAACAAGAGCCAACAAGAGCCAGCCTGGCCTTGTCATTTGTCTCAGAGGAGAGCCCTCCTCATTCACCAGTGAGTATGATCTTAGATACAGTGTTTCCGAGCTGCCTTCCCATTGAGAATATAAATCAGGATGAGGATTCACTTGAGAAAAACCTGTTCTGCATCTATTGGGTTGATTGAATGTTTGCTGTCTTCTATTTTACAGAAATTATCCATGAAATAATTGATTTTTAGATGATAAATCACCCATGTATTGTACAGATGACCTTTGTCTGGTCACAGTCACCACTGATTTCTTTCACTATTTTACCCTTTTCTATGTTTTTATTTTCACACTAATTAATTCCTTACTTCCATCTGCTTTTGAATCATTTTCACCCTGATTTTAAGGTACAGATTAAGATTATTGTTTTTCTATTTTATCACTTTATATCTTCAATGATATAGTTGTGTGAGGGTAGCATTGAAATAACCTTAGCATAAAATAATTTAAATTACTTTGTTTTCACCCAAAATTCAAACTCTTCTTTCAATCTTCCCTTGAGTGAGAAACCTGGTATATATTTTGATTAATATGTTTTGGATACAGCACTGAAAATGTCCCTTAACATTATTTCGAACACTTTTATTCCTGCTTTTATGACAGAAAATTCTGGACTTCACAATGCCTTTTTAAGTGTGATATCATTTTCATCAGCTGTGGCATTGACTTTTAATTATACTTCCTCTAACTAAGCTCTCTGTGGCTTATTTATGGTGCAAGGAAACCTAGGATGTAGACCTAATCTGCTTTGGTGTTTTCTTTACAGTTAAATCAGCCAGGTGGGGGACTTGCACTTTTGTGGTTTTAGAGGGAAAGCCATGGTAATGAAGACTTGAAAATGTGCTTCCCTGAAGTCAGACCTACAGGAGTCTTCCTTTTAACACCATTGACTATTCACTCAAGCGACTACAAAACATTAATTTTTCTAGGGTTGTAGATGCAGAGGAGAGAGGAAGAAACTTAGTTATCTGTGAATTGTGAATTCTATGGCTAAAATGTGTGGGGTTTGAAGTCTTGGCCTTGGACGAGCATTGTGTCAAACTAGTCACTTAGCTTCTCTGAGACTTGTCCAAGTCCTCATTGGATCTGTGTGGGTAGTGTACACTCTTTCCCCTAGAGTTGCAGCAAAGACTAAGTGACTGTGGAGTACTCTGCTCAGTGTCAGCCTCACAGCTACTTGCTACCAAATGTTCAGTTCCTGTGCTCAGGGACCAATTCTAGAAAATCTGCCCCAATATAAAATGCAATGCTGCCCTTCCACAGCATTGTTTCTGTTGTTATAAAATAATACAGAAAAATTACCTTTAATTTTGTGACAGTAGGCTTCAAACACAAGACCTCAAAAAGGCTATGAGGAGGCAATTGTTTTGGTGCTTTAAACAAAAAGTAGGTACTTGCCTAACCCACACCACAGTCATAAGTCTTTGTCCTTCTAGGACTGAGTCAAGAATAAAAATCATCACCTCTAAATGAGCCATAATTTCATCTGAGCTGCTTAGGTTGTGAGATTAGAAAGAAGAATAAAACTTAGCTGATTAAAATATATCAATAAAACATATTGGAAGGTTTGTTTACTATATATTTGTATATCAAGCATGCAGAGTGTATATTTCTCATTGTGTTCAAACATACATCTCTGATGTTAGAAAATGTCAGTTTGCTCATAGATAGTTGTGAAGAAAATGAAAAATAAATGAGATTTCATGAATACACAGACTATCTGCTAGAAAAGTCAATAAACATGAACACACATATATATTTATACATGTATACATATGTGCATAATGTAATTTTGCTTTTACACAGTCAACAATCAAGAATAAAATTAGTTCCAACAGAAATGACTATTAGTGGTAATATTTTTTTGTGTTTGTGGTAAGTTATCCCCTGACAGAGGATTATGGAACAATTTCTACAGTGACTTAAAGCCAAAAGTCTCACCCAGTCTTGAGTTGTAAGAGATGCAGAAAAGAAAGAGAAACCTACTTTTCTGTGCCATCACTCTGAGGACACACAATGTATGGGTTTTTTTTTTATTTAACCACGTCTCATACTTTGTTCTAGTTTGAGAAATAAATGAAAACTGTGACACAGTGTTGTCTAAAAGACTTGTAGGGAGATGCAGCTTTTCTGAGAAGCCAGGATTAGAAACAAAGCTACCTGGAACCAGCTAAACATGAAGCAATCAGAAGCATCTTTTGTTTAGATTACAGCAATTATCATAGCTCTTGCCAAATTATCTATTCACTGCTTACTTATTATCTCATTATTTCTCCAGAGAAGCTAAGGTTGAGTGTATCATTGCTGACAACAGAGTCAGTGTGAAGACATTTGTTCTTTTCAGGGGTTAAGAGTGGAGGAGGCAGGTCCATGGTGTCTATGGTGACTGGATGTTGTCTGGGATGACAGGCATGGTGTGTGTCTATAACTGGTCCTTGGAAATGAGGTCATTGTTGGTGCTCTGTATTGCTTTTATTTTTCTGAATTCATTGCTGAAAATTGTTGGGCACCTTTCTACTGCATCTCCTTCCCTTATAATAGCTAAACTGTAACTTCTGTGTTTCCTTTGCCTGAAACTGAGACCAGGATTGCTACCTAATAAATCCTGCACCCCTGACTGCTGGTGTACAGGCACATGGTAACTTCAGGAAAACTAGTCAAAACCCATGAATGGTAAAAGTATGCAGACCTTTCAACAAAACTCATTACCTGGGGAAAATCTTCAGTAAGACATATAAAGATCATGGCCTGCTAAAGCTGTTACATTGTGCAGGAATATCCAATGTGTAATACTCTCTCAGACAATTTGCATAGAGGATTAGCAGAAGTCCTATTAATTCTTGTAGAGGCTGTAATATAAAAGCAAAGGCAACTGAGGCTGAGGTTATGGAGTAACATAGAATAAATGGAAATTACAGAAAAGGCAAAAGTAAATAATTTCCATGTAGGCAATTGCTTTACATAGCAAATATAAAAGGCACTTGGTAGTGAACACCATGTAATTTCTATTTAGTAAAACTCTCAGTTTGTTAAGTATTTATTTTTCTAGAAATTTTGATTATTGTTAGTAATTATCTTTCTGGAATTGTTATCTATCAATTTATAGCTCATTAAGAAGATATCTTTTTCTCCCTCTGGAAGGATTGTTTTTCTTAACGCTGCCTATCATTGTTGCCATGAGAAACATTCTGTTTGTCCAATTCTGCTTTATACCTGAAGCTTGTGTGTGTATGTGTTTTTGTGAGTGTGTGTGTGTGTGTGTGTGTGTGTGTGTGTGTGTGTATGTGTGTACATTTGTGAATCTGTGGTGTGTGTGCCCCTGTGAAGAAACAGTTCCCTCTTCCAACTGCATTCCTTATATAGCTCAACACTATTTTCACTAGACACTTACTAAGTAAGTGTTTCTTTGGTACAACCAGACAGATGGAGCTGGGTGGGCATCTTCCATTTTCTAGTTCAGGAGCAGAGTTTGTGGGTGTCATACTGGAGGAGCAAGAGGGCATGAGCTGTGCTTGGTCCCTGGAAAGGCAGCACTACTTCTGGTCCACAGTTGACTCGGGCTTTTGCTGGGCCACAGTTAGGTCTCTGGTAGCAAAGCTTTACTTATAATGTGGGTGGGTGGTTGTGGCAAGTCTCCATTCTGGGGGACAGACAGGACTTCCTCCAGAGCTGATGGTAAACCAGGTGGAAAAGAGTTTAGAAGAAGAAGGGACCCGTTCCAAGTCTGGTAGATCCTCCCAGGCAGTCCTGCACTGGGAAATGGATCTACATTGTCAAAGTAGTTTTCAATTGTCAGTAATTTCCTAGATATGCAAATATTTAACAAATACTGACATTTAGAGTTCTCCACACACTCTCGAACTTAATACACAAAGAAACAATATTCCATTAAAATCTTTGCTTTCAGGTTCATTCAGGTGTCACTTTCTCCAAATGGCATCTTGGTCATAGTGTTTGTTTTGAATAGTAGTTTTGATTTGTTCTTTGAGAATTTCACACTCACATATATCTATCTTGGTCATATTCATGACTCACTCTATTCCTCCTTTCCTCCTGAGAGCCTCCAGCACATCTACTTCCTCTGCATGCTTTGTTTTTCATAGTGTCACTAATAAAAAGACAATACACCTCAGCCTTGGTGAGCTAAGAGGCAGATGATGCAGAGAAGAAGGAGGAAAACACTTGATATGTTTGTGTTAAGAAATAAATATATGGAAGTAGCTGAAAATATACTCTTCTATGCAGTTTTGTTTATAGACACATTCATTTAAATTATTTTGCAGGAGATTTCATTTCCATAAATCACCACTATGTCTCACTACATTTTGGTGATTGGATCAAAACATAAACACCCATGGACAGACCTGAAGAAGACATTGAAAATAATAGTTATATTATTAACCTATTCTACTCGATCACTTTGAACTCAGAGAAATGCAATATTAGCATTAGCTAATTTTCAAATTGTACCTGTTTTTAAAAATTACAGACTTCAGCAAGATTGCGTATTCATTAAGCAAATTGTTTTGCAGAAATCGTTTAGTGCATGAATAGACACATTTGAGATTCTTGAACACAATATAATAGAAGAAGAAAGCTGTAGCTATGTGAAAACATAGCAGGAGAGGCACCCTCTCTGTGCAGGCATGGAAGGCATTGGTGTTTCCTCTTTACCTTCTCGGTGTTGAGAGACACTCAAGAGCATCATGAGGGTGCAAGTCTTAAAAGCAGTAATGAAATAACTCAATTAAACGGGACACACTGTATGGATTTTCAAGTACAATATTCAAATTAGCTAACAGCCTATCACGCTACAAAAACTTTTTTTTTTGCATTTAAATATAATTTCATGATTCCTGCCAGTTGAAAAGTCTTCCTGCCCATTCATTACAAAGTTTTTCTTGACTGAACTTCATGTGCCAAGAAGTACTTACTCCTTTTACTTCATCGAAAGAAAGCCATTGAGTTAGGGAGATAGCTCGATCAAGATGAGGCTTGTGTTTTATGCCCAAGTCCCATGTAGAAAACACGCAAAGGGTGTGGTGGATGACTTGTTGTTTCAGTGGTGTGCAGGAAAACAACAGTGTGTCTCTCAAGTGTCTGGCTGATAGCCTAGCCTATTTGGCCAACTCCAGGCCAGAGGGATTTAAAAAAATGACAGACAATATCAAAGAAATGATATCCAACCTAGACATTTGGATCTCTTCTCTCTCTCTCTCTCTCTCTCTCTCTCTCTCTCTCTCTCTCTCTCTCTCTTGTCAAACACACACACATACACACACACACACACACAAACCTACCAGCACCTACACATACATGTACTCCGACATACACAAACATGCTCATTTAACACAAAACATTATTCTTCTCTTCAAATAGTTTATGTCTACCAAGTGAAATAGGTATAAATATGTATTATTATATAGTTAGTATAATCTTAGTAAGGTCTCTTTGCCATTTAGTTTCATTTTCTACATTGTTTAATTTTACCTTTTCATTTTAATGTTATTATTTGTAAGTACTTTCTATCACAATGCAGGGAAGATTTTGAGAAGAATTTCCTCAAATTATGCAGTGAGTATTTAAAAAGATACTTTTCTATTTTTTGTTTTTTACTTTAAAGGAAAAACAGCATCTTATTTTTCCCCACATATGCATACAGACAAAATTCTGAAGAATGGCAAGAGACACTTCTGGCTTCCTTTACACAGGGTGTAGTCCCCTACTTCTCTTTTACCAAAGATCTCACTCTCCATCTCAGAGGTAAATGGTTTTATTTCCTTTCTGCAAGAAGAACACAGGTCTCATAGCAACCTGCCTTGCTGGCTCTAACACAACACATGAACACTTCAGTTTTTTTCAAAGGAGAAAGGGCTCATACCACATTTATCAGTAATTTCATCTCCTTTATATAACATTTAATCTCTTGATCAAAGAAAGAATGCAGGTCCTGAAAGCATCTCTTGTCTTTCAGATTACCTTTTAAACATATTTCTGACACCTGTATCTGATCCTTTACTGGTTATAAACATTTCAAAAAAGGCATTGGCAGAGCAATGGACAAATAGCTTTTAAAATTGGAAATGATCTAGAAACTCTGCTGAATTACCAAACACTGTTGAATTACCAAATCAAAATTCTAGAGATTTTGGTGTGGGAACAGGGAGTTAGATTGACTTTTTTGTCTTCAAAGTCATGGTTGTCATGTAGAAGAACTTTAATACAATACTAACATTTTATGACATAAATATTAAGTGGGGACAAAGAAGTAATGATCAGTGTAAACCAGTGCTTGGGGAGTGTCCATCAAGAAAGGAGATGCACTGAGTTAGAGAATTAGCAAATAACTGCAAACAATGGCAGAAAAGCAGACATGTCAGGGATATAAGTTGTCTAGAATACCAAGTAATCCAAGGAATAGTAAGTTAGGAACAGGAAAATAAATTTTCATGGATGTAGGATAGATCATATGGGAATAAACATGGGCATAAGAGAGGCTGGACACCAAAGAGTAAATAATAGTTTGTTATTTTTAAATGCTATTATATGGAGAAGTATTACAATATTATAAATGTCAAATTTTAGGAAGAATATGAGGAAGTGGTAGGGGAAAGAAAAATCAAGATGGAATGAGACTATACCCAAACAAGAATAAATAAATAAAACTGTGCAAAGCAAAGTCATCTGGGTAAATCAGGATACAAGTTTACAGAAATAACATAGCACTGCATTTGGTAGAACCTCAGGTCACTGATTAGATGACACTTGGAACTGGTTGCTTACCCAGTATTTAAGATGGCTGCTAATAAGCCCATTCCACATAGAGGGATTCTCCCTCAGCCAAGACACATGGGTGAGGGCCTGGTCCCTGCTACAAATGATGTGACAGTCTTTGAAGATTCCCCAAGGAAGGCATCACCCTCCCTGGGGAGCAGAAAGGAAATGGGATGGGGGTTTACAGGGAACACGGAAGGATAGGAGGGTGCTGGAACTGGGATTGATAAGTAAAACAAGCT
The DNA here is from genome assembly GCA_030556225.1 of Cricetiscus sungorus. Taxonomy (NCBI): domain Eukaryota; kingdom Metazoa; phylum Chordata; class Mammalia; order Rodentia; family Cricetidae; genus Cricetiscus; species Cricetiscus sungorus. The sequence continues at coordinate 9,169,768 of JANBXA010000737.1, read as the reverse complement.
TGTTTCAAATTTAAATTAAAAAACATTTTAAAAATTGCTGGTACTATTAATTGCAATGGCGAGGTAAATATTATGAAGAAAACTTAGCTCTCAAACACTGACTTAAAGGCATAGAATAGAAATGTCAGGAGGATAGTTAATTGGCATACAAACTTATTTCCTCTCTAGATAGTTTTGTATGCATGGCTAGTGTTCAATATAAGAGTCTGAGCTAAAGAAAAAATGGAGACATTGTATAATCATCATATTGTCTTTGGGCTAATAATATTGAATGACATTATTCAGCAGACCATACAAAAGAGAAACTTAGGAGAGAAAATAGAAGGCACACCAATATTTAAAGAATTCTCCTTGCATGTGGGTGACAATTAGGGTCCCTGGGCTGTCTATGGGGCCCCAGGCTGTCTATGGGGCACCTAGTAATGGAATAGCACTTATACCTAGTGTATGAATTGACATTTGGAGCCCACTTTCCATAGAGGGATACTCTCTCAGCCTAGACACCTTGGGGAGGGCCTAGGCCCTGCCGCAAATGCAAATGATGTGACAGACTTTGATGATCTCCCATAGAAGGCCTCACCCTTTCTATGGAACAGAAGAGGGATTGGATGGTCTGTGGGGGCATGGGAGAATGGGAGGGAGAGGGACTGGGACTGATATATAAAATAAGATTGTTTCTATTTGAAATAAAAAAGGAATTACCCAAGAAAGAAGATCATATTATGGACACTTAGTGAAAATTTAGTGAGTTTAAAGGAAGGACACTGGGCTTATAAAAGGCTAGGGATGTTTAATAGCTCTGACAAATGGCTTAAAGACTCTGGCTGTTGTGAGTACAGAAAGGGCTCTATTGTATTTGGCAGGAAGCAAATCAGTGATTAATCTATTGACAATTATTTTAGGAAAATAACAAATGTGGAAACCTTACTTACATAGCTTGCAGACTTATGGTGAGAAATTTGGCACAGAGAAGACTCTTTTCTGGCAAAGTCCTGGAAGACAGAGTGTGGTCCTCCCTTATCAAATAACACCTCAACTCAGCACTACCTGTGAATTGGTACCAGCAGATAATCAAGATTAAGAACCAATGAGAGGTCAAGCAAAGGACACCATGAACTTGATGTAGGAGTCTCAGAAATAACCAAATGAAAGAAGGAGAGAGTGGCTGTCAGGGAGATGGAAAAGGACCCCCAGCAAGCACTGGTTGCTTCTAAACTCATTCTAAACACACTTAGCTAAAGAAGACATGATCAAAGCTTCGGAGACTCCTGTCTCAGAACTCTGATTGTGCAACCCCAGCTTGGCAATTAGTAGCTGAAAAACCACATTCACTGCCTACAAACCACCCACGAGTACTTTGACATTTATTATACGTAAGAGAATACACAACCCTGATCTGAACTGAAATGAATGGGAAGCTGAAAGCTATTTGCAATCATTTCAATCAAGTTTCTCCAAACATCAGACCACAGAGTGATATTGCCAAGCCCAATAAATAATGTCTTCAGAAATAGTTCATTGCATTTTTAAAATGTCTGTGCTCCCAATTTTGTATACATACACACACACATGGTCACTCTGAAGAAAGCAGTCATCCCAACTGTTGAAAATGGCTGCATTTCACCATGGTCTAAAAGTTGCAAACAATTCAATTAACTTTTCCATTGTTGATTTTTAAATGACAAGGGAATAAGTAGTACAGAAACATTTAAATTTTAAGAGTATTATTGTAGAATGCCTTAACATATTGGATAGAGACCTAAGAAGTGAAAAATCCTAAATACTTTAAGAGAAACACATCTAAAACCTGAGTATAAAAGCAGATTGGGGGTTGGAAAGATGGTTTGGCCATTAAAATCTCAGGCTCTTCTTCCAGAGGACCCATATTTGATTCCTAGTACCCACATGGCAGCTCATACCTGTCTGCAATTTCAGTTTTGACACCCTTTTCTGGTGTCCATGAATACCAGGTAGGCAAGTTGTATATGGACAAGGAAGCAAAAAAAGTACCCATACATGTACAACATTAATAAAACAGTATGAAGAAAGTATTATAACTTGCGCTTTAACACAAAGTTAATAAATAAAAATCGCCTATCTCCCTTCATTATGAATATAAAGTGTAAAATTCCCAGCAAAGAAGTAGACAGAAGGGAGACCTCATACACTGCTAGTAGTAATGTAAATTAATCCAGTCATTACAGAAATCAGTATGGACATTTCTCCAAAAAATAAAGCTATATCTCCCACAGGGATTTGCTCTATGATTCTTGGATATTCATCTAAAGGATGCCAAGTCAACACGTCACCAAGGTCTTTGTGCACCAGTGTTTACTATAGCACTATGCACAATGGCCTCATTATGCTTCAGCCTAGGCATCAATTAACCAAAGAATGGGTACGCAAAATAAAGCCACCCTCTCTCTGTGGATGTATATGTGTGTATTTCAACCTCCAACAGAATGACATTATTTCACTTGTAGGAAAATGTGCACAAGTAGAGATAATTAAATTAAGCCAGACTCAGCCTCAGGACAGATGGCATGTTTTCTCTGATTAGGAGTTTCCAAGTTTTTATATCGATGCGTAAAGTCATAAGTATGTATTAGACATAAATGTAGAAGAAAATTGCTGAGGTGAGGTAAGGGGGCATGGTATGAAGTATAGACAAGAAAACAGGATGGGGCGAAGAGGAAAGGGTGCTCAATATAAAACATTTGCTCAATGAAGATTTTACAAAACATTAATAAAAATAAACCTGACTACTTTGTTTTAATAATGGCCAGATTTTTTTTTAATTAGTGTGCTATATCTACAGTGTAGCAGTGTTGCTTTAGCTGGCTTCCTCCAGTTGCTAGCTGTCTTTAGGTATTCATAAATATTCTTTGAAAGGAACAGTTGCCTTATGCAATGTGTTAGCCTTTTAGTAGTTCTGCAGGTTATCACTGACCACATGGTATAGCCAACAGCATTTATATTCTCATCGATCTGAAGGATGGAAATCTAAGGGCATGGTGTGGGAATGGTTGGTTTCTTCTGATGGTCTATGATAGAATTCTGTTCCAGATTCACCATTCAAGTGTCACTTCCTCACTGGGTCTTTACAATCTCCAGATGTTTGTGTCTAAATTTCATTTTCTTATAATAAAGTATGCTGATTTAAATAACCTCCATAGATTCTTACATTCAAAAGCTTTGTTAACAGTTGCTAGAGCTGTTTGGAGGAGGATAGCAAGTATGGTCTTATTGGAGGAGGTTTGTGAGTGGAATGGGCTTTGAGGTGAGCTCTCTCTTTATCATAGTCTGGTATTTGTGAATCAGATGTAAGCTTTCAGCTACTGCTTCAGATACATGTGTGTTAGCCTGTTGCCATGCTCCCTGTCATAATGGTCATGAACTCCATGTGTGTTAGCCTGTTACCATGCTCCCTGTCATGTGGGTCATGAACTCTAAGCCCCTGGAACACCGAGCCCCACATGAAATGATTTCTTCTACACATTATCTTGGTCATGGTGTTTTTTCATGGCAATAGGAATGTAACTAAGAAATTGTACAAATAATATTGCATAAGGGCTGTCCTATTATCCTTACTCAAATTTAATGCATTTATTAAAAGCCTGTCTTTGAATATAGCCACATTCTGAGATATGAGTGGTGGGGAATTTACAAACTGAGGATGGGAGAAATTATTATTATTACTAGATAATGTTATTGCACACCTAGGTCTTAAAACAATAGCTCTTTTTTCCTTCACGGTGTCTATCTATTGCTCAGGAACATCTGGTTATTTTAGTTTCTGCAAGACCTTAAGCAAGCTTTCACAAGAGTTGAGGTCTATTTTCAAACCTCTAGGAGGGAACAATTCTGAGCTCACATGTTTGTTGGCAGAAATCAGTTCTCTGGAGCTTCTTGGACTGACTTTATTTTCTTTCTGTCTGCCTGTGGCCATTTCAATACCTTGCTACATGGGTGTCACCAACATAATCAACTTGTATTATCAAAACCTGTGAAAGACACAGTCCCTAGCGGGAGTTATGCTCCAGACTTCAGTCAGGAAACAAGGTATGGCTTCCCATTACCTTATCCACAGTGGATGATTACAAATAGACTCAGTAGGTAGAAGGTACAGAAGAATTTGAGCATCAGGAGGGAGGGATGCTGAGGTTCGACTTATATTCATTCTATGACAGTCTTTCCTTGCAGAGTTACCATGGTTTAAAGATATTAAAAGCTCACAGAACACCATAGGGGGATAGTCTATTAGGCAATTAAGATAAAGTATGTTTCTCATCTCAGCATCTAAGATGGTCTACAATTTGCTTCCAACACAGTTTTGTAAATAATATTCTTGCCTACCCTTTGGTTACCATACAGCTCAGTGCTTTGCACAGCTCACTCTTTGAGGTCCCAGGATTCCATCTAAAGCTTTACTAAGTTGCCTTTCTAAATTCTTTGTAGTCTTAAATTATCCAAACGTGAAGAATGTGTCCTTGAACTTCCCCAGCTGGAATGATGTATCTCTTCAGTTTTTCATTCAAATGATAATTCTTTGAGGAAATGATAAGATGTTTGCTATGAGATTTATAGCAAGGAAGGAAAGAATCCAACTTCTTTGTCCTTCCTTCTCTTGAAATTTACATTCTAGAGGAGAAGACGAGCATTAGGAAGAGTCAATTAAAGAGCTGTAGACAGAGTAATGGATTGTACAGAAACATAACAGGGTGCTCTTTGAAAGGAAGAGTAACTTGATTTCAGTTGCAGTAGTCAGAAAAAATATGTGGCACTCCACCTTCAAAAATGGAGGGAAAAATGAGACAATGATTTCAGTGAAGGAGCAACTTGAGAAAAGCTTGAGTTAAGACAGAATGACATTCATAGATAGGAAGGAAGACTGACTTACTCAGAAGGGAATACATATTCTGCAATTTTAACAGTGCATCAGGACCCGGAAGAGGAGTAAAAGTCTTAAAGGTGGCTCGTCTCAAAGCTACCTCCATTTCTGCATAAAGTTACTGTCAGTAAACCGGGAGAGCCATTAAGAAGCAAGTGGCTCCATGACATTTAATCTTTTAAAAGACTGTTTGTGATTTGTCTCTAAATACATAGAAGATAGGGCTATCAGTTATCTTCCAGCTTTTAGTGTATAACTGGAAATTAGTTGATGATACCCAGAAGCTCAACAGTATCCATGAATCCCATTGTTATTTGCTTCACAGGACACATAAGCAAAAAATGGTTTCCATGTTTTTATAGGTTGTAAAAATGAAACAAAGTATGTGAGATTGTATATAGTCACAATACCTAACATACTTGCTATCTAGATTTTTATGAGAAAACTTACATTGCGGTAGTTCCTTAACAGTGAGCTGCTGTGTGGTTTTCATTATATTCCTCAGGAAATGTGGTCACAATTCTGAGTTTCCCAGCATCTCCTCAACAGTATATTTTCCTCATTCAGCATCCATGTCTGATTCTTGTGACTAAGAACCATGACTGATGAAGATATTTAATTTGATATGCTTGTGGAAAAGTCAAGTGAAGACATTAAACAGAGAGTCAGCTAAATGAGCCTGAAGCTCAGAGGAAAAGTCTTGGATGCAAAGAGAAATTATGGAATTGTTGGATTATAAAAGTTTTTTAACAGTACAGGAAGGGACAAGATTGTTTAGGAATAGAGTGGAAAGTGATGGAATGACATAGAACATGAAATAGTCCTACCTATAAAAAAGTAAAGCTGAAAATGAAGCTTGATGTTCCACCATTCTGTAGTCACATAGCAAATTATATTTGCAAATTTGTAATTCTCCCTTACAAGAAAAGTAGGAAAGTAATGTTGATGATTATATTCAAGTGAAGTTATTTGTTCATATGTATGGAAATGTGCAAATCTCAAAGAAAGCATGTTTTTTTTTTTTCTCTTGTGCCTCCACAGAGAAAAACTACTTTATATGTAGTAGAAACTCAATATATCTTGTTACGGCAGGTTGTTCCTACCCGCTGGCACCATCCGGCTTGCCGCCAGTCTGGGCCCACAGCCACACCAGCCCCAAATAACACTCAGAGACTCTGTATTTGATACAATCCTGTTGGCCAGTTACAATTATTGTTTATGGGCTAGCTCTGCCTTAATTATTAACCCATTTCTACTTATCTAAGTATTTCCACGTGGTCGTCTTATCGGGGAGCCGCAGGCGGGCATCTTCCTTCCTCCAGGTCTACATTGCGACTCCTCCATACTACTTCCTCTTTCCTCCTTGTCTCCTAGCCCCGCCTATCTTGCTATTTCATTGGCCACAGAGCTTTATTAACCAGTATGAGAAATGTATATACAGAATAACATCTCCCATCAATATCTCTCCATTAAAATTAACTTATGAGTCTTTAAATCTCTCCTCAAAATAAAAATAAAGCATTTGTTTTAAACAAATGAAATTCAAAGTCTTCACCCAATTGCATTTCATATTTGGTAGGTTTAGGTTATCTTTTGATAGATTGACAGGGTACTTTACAAAAATTATCAGTATTTAGTATTTATTTCAGTACCTATGTCCTAGACAATAGGACAGGTGATTATTGGTTATTGTACCATATTCTTTCACTTTATTTTATTTAATTTTTTAAAATTAAAGTTGAGAAAAGCTTGTTTTACATGTAAATCCCAGTTCCTGCACCCTCCCATATTCTCCTTGTTCCCCTCACGAAACTCCATCCAAATTCTACTCCACAGGGAGGGTGAGGCCTTCCATTGGGAATCTTCAAAGTCTATCATATCATTTTGAGTGGAGCCTAGGCCCTCCCCCTTGTGTCTAGGTTGAGGGAGTATCCCTCTCTGTGGAATGGGCTCCCAAAGTCCATTCTTATACTAGAGATAAATACTGATCCATTACTAAAGGCCCAATAGACTGCCTATTTCTCATCACTAACACCCACATTCAGAGAGTCTGGGTTGATCCTATGCTGGTTTCTCAGCTATGAGATTGGAGTCCATGAGCTCCCCGTTGTTCAGGTCAGCAGTTTCTGTGGATTTCTCCAGCCTGTTCTTGACCCATTTGCTCATTACTCCTCCCTCTCTGCAACTGGATTCCAATGATTAGTTGGTGGTGTCTGCTTCTGCTTCCATCAGCTACTAGATGAAGTTTCTATGATAGCATATAAGATAATCATCAATCTCATTATCAGGGAAGGGCATTTAAGGTAGCCTCTCTAGTATTGATTAGAGTGTTAGTTGGAGTCGTCCTTGAAGATTCCGGGAAATTTCCCTAGTGCCATATTTTTCTTTAAGCTTATAGTGGCTCCCTCTGTTATGGTAACTCTTTCTCTCTTCTATTCTTTCCCTGAATCAATCTTCCTGCTCCTGCATGCCCACCTCTCCCCTCCACTTCCTCCTAATTTCCTCTTCCTATGCTCTCAATTTGCTTGGGAGACCTTGTCCCTTTCCCCTTCTCTGAGTATATATCTTTCTTAATGTCCTCCTTGTTTCCTAGCTTTTCTGGTGGTGTGGACTGTAGGTTGTTAATTATTTGCTTTATGACTAAAAACCATATATGAGTGAGTAAATACTGTGTTTGTGTATTTATGACTGGGTTATCTCACTCAGGATGATTTGTTCCAGTTTCATCCATTTGCTTGCAAATTTCAAGATTCCATTTTTTCCCCTCTAAGTAGTACTACATTGTGTAAATGTACCGCATTTTCTCCATCCTCTCCATTTGAGTTGTATTTAGTTTGCTTTCAGGTTCTGGCTATTGCAAATAATGTTGCTAGGAACACAGTTGATAAGATGGACTTATATGAATGTTCATCTTTTGGGTATATGCCTCAGAGTGGAATTACTGGATCTTGAGGTAGACTGAGTCCCAATTTCCTGAGGAACCTCCATAATGATTTCCAAAGTGGCTGTACAAGTTTGCACTCCTATCAGCATCGGAGGAGCGTTCCCACCCCTCCACATTCTCTCCAGCAAAACCTTCTTTTGTGTTTTTGATTTTAGCCATTCTGACAGGAGTCATATGGTATCTCAGAGTTGTTCTGATTTGCATTTCTTTGATGTCTAAGTATGTTGAGCCCTTTCTTAAGTGTCTTTCAGCCATTTTAGATTCCTCTGTTGATAATTCTATATGAATTCTGTAACCCACTGTCTAATTGGATTATTTGGTGTTTTGGTAACTAGCTTCTTAAGTTCTTTGTATATTGTGGAAATCAGCCCACTGTCAGATGTAAGGTTGATGAATATCTTTTCCCATTCTGTGGGCTGCTGTTTTGTCTTGTTGACATTGTCCTTTGCCTCACAGAAGCTTTTCAATTTCAGGAGGTCCCATTTATTAATTGGTGATCTCAGTGTCTGTTTAGGAAGCAGTCTCCTGTACAAGTTCCTTCAAGAGTGCCTCCTACTTTCTTTTCTGTGTGGTTCAGTGTGGCTGGATTTATTTTGGGGTCCATGATCCATTTGGGCTTAAGATTAGTGCATGGTGATAGACACGGGTCTATGTGCAGTCTTCTACAAGTCATCATGCAGTTATGCTAGCAGTATTTGTTAAAAATGCTTAATTTTTCCCATGTATAGTTTCAAATTCTTTGTTAAAAAATCAGGTGTTCATAGGTGTTTGGGTTAATATCAGGGTTTTCAATTTGATTCCATTGGTCTGCCTGTCTATTTTTGTGACAAAACCAAGCTGTTTTAATGACTACAGCTCTATGATAGAGCTTGAAGTTGGGGCTGGTGATACCTCCAGAAATTCCTTTATTGTACAGGGTTGTTTTGCATATCCTGGGTCTTTTGTTTTTACATATAAAGTTTATAAAGTTGAGTATTGTTCTTTCAAGTTCTGTGAAGAATTGTGCTGGGATTTTGATGGGGAATGCATTGAATCTGGAGATTGCTTTTGGCAAGATTACCATTTTTACTATGTTGATCCTACCTATGCAAGAGCATGTGATATCTTTCCATTTTCTTGAATCTTTTTAATTTCATTCTTTAGAGACTCAAGGATATATATCTTTCACTTGTTTGGTTAGCCTTACCCCAAGATATTATATGTTGTTTGTGGCTATTGTAAAGGGTGATGTTTTTCTGAATTCTTGCTCAGCCCCTTTATTGTCTGTATACAGTAGGGCTATTATATTTTATTTAGTTAATCTTGTATGCTTAGCTGAAGGTGTTTATCAGCTGTGGGAGTTCCTTGGCACATTTTTTGATTCAGTTATCTAAACTATCATATCATCTGCAAATAGTGTAAGTTTGATTTCTTCATTTCCCATTAGTAGATTAGAATTTTCTTAATCTCATGTTTTTCCTTATTGCTGTAGTTAGAACTTCAATTACAATATTGAAGAGATCTGGAGACAGTGGACCTCTTGTCTTGTTCCTGATTTTAGAGGAATCCTACTGAGTTTCTCCCTGTTTAGTTTGATGTTGACTGTTGGTTTGCTGTATATTATCTTTATTATGTTTAAGTATCTTCCCCTTACCCCTGATCTCTTTAAGATCTTTATCATGAAGGGGTGTTGGAATTTTTCAAAGGCTTTTTCAGCATCAGTGAGATGATCATGTGATTTTCATCTTTCAGTTTGTTTATATGGTTGAAGGATTTTTGTATGTTGAACCATCTCTGATCCCCCAGGATGAAGGCTACTTGGTTATGGTGAATGATTTCTCTGATGTGTTCTTGGATTTGATTTGCCAGTATTTTATTGAGTAATTTTCCATCAATGTTCATGAGGGATATTGGTCTGTAGTTATCCTTTTTAATAGTGTCTTTATTAGGTTTGTGTACCAAGGTAATTGTAGCCTCATAAAAAGAGTTTGGCAATGTGGAACAATTTTAAGAGTATTGGTATTAGCTATTCTTCAGATATCTGTTAGAACTCTGCAGTGACACCATCTGGCACTGAGCTTTTAATGGTTGAGAGAATTTTGATGACTCTTTCTATTTTATTTGTGGTTATAGGTCTATTTAAATTGCTTATCTGTTCTTGATTTAATTTTGGTAAGTGATAGTTATCCATAAATTTGACCATTTCTGTTAATTTCAAATTTTGTTGAGTACAGGTTTCAAAGTATTAACTGAAGATCTCTGGATTTCCTCAATGTTCATTGTTATGCCCCCCCTTTTCATTTCTGATTTTCTTAATTTGTATGTTGTCTTTCTGTCTTCTGGCTAGTATGAATAAAGGTTTATCTATCATGTTGAATGTCTAGAAGAACCAACTATTTGTTACATTGGTTCTTGCATTGTTTTTCCAGTTTCTACTTTATTGATTTCAGCCCTCGATTATTTCCTGGCATCTGTCCCTCCAGGTTGAGTTTGCTCATTTTGTCTGGAGCATGCTGTTGTGCTGTTAATTCTCTAATATGACTATTCTCCAGTTTCTTCATGTGGCCAGTTAGTGTTATCAGTGTTATGCACTTTTCTCTTAGCACTGTTTTCAAAGTGTCCTATAAGTTTGAGTATGTTGTGTCTTCATTCTCTTTGAATTCTAGGAAGTCTTTTATTTATTTCTTTATTTCTTCCTTGACACAGGAATGGTGCAATTGCACATTGTACAATATCTATGAGTTTGTAGGGTTTCTGCAATTTGTGTTGTTGTTGAATTCTAACTTTGAAGCATGGTAGTATGATAAGATATATGGAGTTATTCCAATTTTTTTGTATCTGTTGAGGTTTGCTGTATTGCCAAGTATGTGGTCAATTTTAGAGAATGTTTCATGTGGAGTTGAGAAGAAAGTATATTCTTTTGTGTTTTATGGAATGTTCTATAGATGTCTGTTAAATCCAATTGGGTCATAACTTCTATTAGTTTCTTTGTTTATTTGTTAAGTTTCTGTCTGGTGGACCTATCTAGTGCTGTGATTGCAGTGTGCAAAGTTTTATGTGTCATTAGATTTGAGTTTTAGTGATGTTTCTTTTACAAATGTGGGTGCCTTTGTATTTGGAGCATAGATGTTCATAATTGAGACTTCCTCTTGATGGATTTCTCCTGTGATGAATAAGAAATGACTGTTTTCATCTTTGTTGATTGATTTTAGTTTAAAGTCTAATTTGTTAGATATTAGGAATACTATACCTGCTTATTTCTTGGGTCCATTTGAGTGGGAAATCTTTTCTCAACCCTTAACTGTGAGGTTACATATGTCTTAGAAGCTGAAATATGTTTCTCTTCTGCAACAGGATTATTTCTGTCTTTGGATCCATTCTGTTAGCTTGTCTCTTTTTATAAGCGAGTTAAGACCCTTCATATTGAGAAATATTAATGACCATTGATTGTTAATCTTTGCTTGTTTTGGATTTGTTGGTGGTGGTGGTATTATGTGTGGATTTTCCCCCCATTTTTCTTTTGTCTGTTGGTAAAGTGGGATTATCTATTGCCTATGCTTTTGTGGGTATATTTGACTTCTTTGGGTTGGAGTTTACCTGCCAGAACCTTCTGTAGGGCTGGATTAGTTGATAAATATTGTTTACATGTGGTTTTGTCATGGAATATCTTGGCTTTCCATTTATAGTGATTGAAAGTTTGCTGAATATAATAGTCTGGGCTGGCATCTGTGGTCTCTTAGTGTTGGTAGAACATCTATTCTGGACTGTCTGGCCTTCAGATTTTACATGGAAAAGTCAGTTGTAATTCTGATAGGTTTGCATTTATATGTTACAGGGTCCTTTTCCCTTAATGCTGTTAATATTCATTCTTTATTCTGTATGTTTGGTGTTTTGATTATTTTGTGGCCAGGGAACTTTTTTGTGGTTCAATCTTTTTGGTATTCTGTATTTTCATTGGCATGTCTTTCTTTAGGTTGGGAAAGTTTTCTTCTATGATTTTGTTGAACATATTTTTTGCACTTTGAGCTGAGTTTCTTCATCGTCTTCTATACCTATTTTTCTAAAGTTTGAACTTTTCATGGTGTCCCACATTTCTTGGATGTTTTATGTCAGTGATTTGTTGTACTTAAGATTTATTTTGGTCAATGAATCTATTTATCCTAGTGTATTTTCAAGTCTGAGATTCTCTCTTCCATCTCTTGTATTCTCGTATTCTGTTGATTATGCTTGTATCTGTAGTTCTTGATTGTTTACCCAGCTTTTCTATGTCTATCATTCCCTCAGACTGTGTTTTTTAATTGTCCCTATTTTAGCTTTTAAACATTGCACTGTTTGAATTGTTTCTTGCAATTTTTGGTTTGTCTTTTATTCCATTACTTTAGAGGATTTTCTCATTTCCTCTTTTAGGGTTTGTATCATCTTCATGAAGTGATGTTTAGGGTTTTTTTCTTCTGCTTCATTGGTGTTGGGATGTTCAGGTATGGCTGGTATGGCGTTCCTAGACTCTGGGGGTGTCATATTGATCTTTCTGTTGTTGACTGTGTTCTTATACTGTCATCTACCCATCCCTTCCTCCACTGCATACTTGTGGTGTCTCTACCTCTCCTGGTGGGTACAGGACCAAGGTACTCTTCTAGTGCATGAAAGCAGGTCCAATACTAGATCATTCTCCTCGTGGAGTTGGGGCTAGGTCACTGGCAGACTCTGGATAGGCTGGTCCACCTGAGTGGGCTCCCCCTTGAGTTCACAGGCCCTAGGCCTCAGGAGGCTCCTAGTAGGGACCTGGAAGGCAGGCTGGAAACAGTTCCAAGCTTCTCTCCTACCATGGTTGAAAGTGGAACCAGGATGCTGGCAAACTCTGGCTAGGCCAGTCCAAGGGGACACAGTCTCCCCTGCAAGCCCCATATCCTTTTCCAGAAGTCTCCTTGGTAAGATTAATTGAGAAAATCAACTTTGTATCTTTTAAGGCCATATATGTAATGTGCACATACATATGAGCATAGATATCAACCTCAAATGTCTTTTTAAGTCTTTCCCCACTTGTTTGTTTTGCCACAGGTTCTCTCATTGAACCCTGAACACTGCTACTTGGCTGGATTGGTATCTATCAGTGAACTTTGAGGATCTGCTTTTCTGCTCTCCCAGCTCCGTATTACAGATATGCCCTGCTGTGCATGAGTTTTAATATTAGTGCCGCTGTTCTAAAGTGAGGCCATCATTCTTGCTCAGAAAGCACTTCATCATCAAGTCATTATTTTCTGCCCAAAAGATGCCAGAAACTTTACAATGCTTCAGGAAAATGCATCTTACAAAGCTTATGAATGCTCAGTAGGCTTATCCATGAATTCCCTATTTTACTTACCTTTTAGAAAGGCACATTAAATAAAGTCCATATCATTCAGATACATTTAAAGTTCCCAGAGAAAATGGTCTGTGCATCCACTGCATAGGTTAGCCTAGGCAAATAACTTTGTCCTGTAAGTTTTGCATTTGCATGTGTAACAAAGTTATCTTAAATAATGATTAGTTTGAAGTCCATTACAGCCCACCCCAGAGCCAGCTATTGTATGTGAACATAAATGAAAGTTCACAGGGAACTCAGACAATGTGACTATCCATTCCTCCTCCTCCTGTTTTTCATCTACTAACATTATTCATTAAAAATATGTTTCAGTGATACAGTTGTGAAGTCTTCCTTTGATATGCAAATTGTAATTGAAAAAAAAACTGTCTGCAACTGAGAGAGATTTTAGCTGAATATCTAAAAGTTGTTATAGCACAGGATATTCATATCATCTAAAATTATGTCATCTTAAGTTATGCCATCTTAGGTTAGACCTCACTTCTGCTATAGTTTCTACACCCAGAGCACTTTCTGATGTTCCTCAATCCAAAATAGAGTCTTTCCAAATCAGTTTCCTCAGCTATGAACATTGATAAATAAAGCCTGTGTTTCCTGTGTCACCTATACTTCCAAAGCCCAGGCAAAGTTTTGTAAGAACTATTATCATAAGTCCCAAAGTCACAAGCAGAGTGACTTGCATTGTTGCCCTCTGAGGTACAATCTTCAGAGGCTCACACATCCACTCACTAATCTTTGTAATACAAGGTACACATAGGAGTTAACAGTGCTGTTTGCCACTATTGATTGTGTAAAACTTAGATATTGTGTGTTATGGAATGTCAGTTGGATGTGTGTTACATTTATTTTTGCTATGAAACATTTGTTTAATGATGCAAAGATATGCTACATTCTTTAATGTTGCATTTGTTTAATTGTGTGAAATGTGTTACTTTGTCTGTCTAAAACACCACATTGGCCTAATGAAAAGCTGAACATCCAACAGCAAAGCAGAAGAAAGTATTTGTGGGGCTGCCAGGCAGAGTGAACAAAGAGAAGGCATAAAAGAGAGTTGGGTAGAGAAGAAGGAGAGAGGGCACCAGGGTCCGTCCATAAAGCTATACAGCAGGCTATAGAATATGGAGAAAAGAACGTATATATAATAAAAAAGATAAAAGCCCAGAGACAAAAGGCAGGTGGGATAATTTAAATTAAGAAAAGCTGACTAGACCAAGCCAAGCTAAGACTAGAATTCTAAAGAAAGAATAAGCCTCCCTGTGATTATTGAATATCTGTGTGGCAGACCCCCAAAGAGCCAAAACAGTAAGAAATAAGTCAACTACAATTATGAATTGAGAAATCATTTTAAATACTAGAATTTCTGACAGCCGGGCACAGTGGTGCAAGCCTGTAGTCCCAGCTACTCGGGAGGCTGAGACAAGAGGAATTTCTGACATGAAACTTAGCCATTTCATGGCACGATTTATATATATTCTTCTCTCATGTATTATATCCCAAGTGCAGTTGGGATATAATCTTCTTCTCCCAGTTCTCCCAGCCCAACTTTTCCTTCTGACCTTTCCTCTCCCTGCTCCCACCAACTCCTTCCTCATTTCTCTTCAGAAAAGGGCAGGCCTCTGTGGGAAGCCACAGTCCCAAGATGGCGCCTGGCTGGATGCCAGGTAGTTCAAGCTTAGCTGTAAACAAGCCTTATTTGGAAGTGCTTGATGGATCTGGTGTGCTTCCTCCTTCTGTGGCCTATCCGGGATTGCCAGGTGGCATGAGCTGATTGGGCTGTGAGAGCACATTTAAGGGCTTGCTGGGGCTGGGAGAAGCCAAAGCTGATGGGAGCAGAGGAAGCTGATGTACAAGAATCATGAGTAAACTGCTTGAAGAAGAGTCGTGGTTGCGTGTTTCCTTGCCGGCCGAGGTAGGCACGCAACAGGCCTCCCAATAGTTATCAACTAAACATGGCATTATCAATTTGTGATAAGACAAGGCTCCTGTCCATGTACTAAGGCTGGGCAAGGCAATCAATCCAGTAGGAGGAAAATGGTCCCAAAAGCAAGCAAATGAGTCAGAGACAGCCCACCACCCCACTCCCACTGTTAAGAATCCAATGAAAAGACCAAGCCACACAACTTTAACATATATTTAAAGGTCCTAGGTCAGATCAATGAAGGCTCCTGTTTGTCAGTTCTGTGTTTGTGCTCTTCCATGAGTCCAGGTTAGTTGATTCTGTGGGTTTTCTTGTGGTGTCCTTGACCCCTCTGGTTCCTACAATTCTTTCTTCCCCTTCTTTCACAGGATTCTGGAAGTCCCACCTGGTGTGTGGCTGTAATACTGCATCTGTTTTAATCAGGTGCTACATAATGCCTCTCTGATGACAACTGGGTGAGTTGACCAATGACTGGTCCAACTAGTGACCTATGCCACAAAAGGGAACCCTCCCCTAAAACTGCTTGAAGGGCCTGGATCCCAGAGACTGAATAGCCCAGAGATGATAGAACCAAACACATCAGAAAAAAAAAGTCAAAGAAATGATTCCTAATGGCAATCTGTTAGAGCTCTGTTGTTGTTGTTGTTTTCCTATCATTGTTTTCATCAGATGGTTTACTGGTCCTTGACCCAGTGTGCTGGAGACAAAAGTGGGGCGCTCCACTGAATGAAAGTGTTCTGTTGAGAACTCTCTATTTAGTTCTGTTCCCCATTTTTTTAAACTGGACTATTTGGTAGTTTGATGTCTAGTTTCTTGAATTTTTTTGTATATTTTGGAAATCAGCCCTCTGTCAGATGTGGGGTTGGTGAAGATCTTTTCCTATTTTGTATGGAGCTGTTTTGTTTTATTGAGTGTGTGTTTTTTTTTTTTTTTTTTTTGCTTTACAGAAGCTTCTTGGTTTTAGGGGGTCCCATTAAGACATGTTCAACATACTTAGTCATTAGAGAAATACAAATCAAAACAACCCTGAGAAGCATCTGACACTGATCAGAATAGCTAAGACCAAAAACAACAATGACAGCTTATACTGGAGAGGATGTGGAGAAAAGGGAGCAGTCCTCCATTGCTGGTGGGAGTGCAAACTTTTACAGCCATTGTGGAAATCAGGATGGCAATTTCTCTGAAAATTAGGAATCAACCTACCTGAAGATCCTGCAATACCACTTTTGGGCATATACCAAAAGGAGGCAAATTTAGCACAAGGAAAATTGCATAACTATGTTCATAGCAACATTATTCCTAATCATCAGAACTTGGAAACAACCTAGATGCCGCTCATCTGAAGAATGGATAAAGAAAATGTAGTACATTTACACAATGGAGTACTACTCAGGAGTAAGAAACAATGACACCATAAATTTTTCAGGCAAATGGACAGAACTAGAAAACAAAACCAAAAAACATCCTGACTGAGGTAATACAGACCCAGAAAGACAAATATAGTGTGTACTCAGTCATAAATGGACACCAGACATAAAGCAAAAGATGCCCAGCCTACAAACCACAACCCCAGAGAAGCTAGAACCCTCTCACAGAAACAGATGGAGGCTGACGCAGAAATCCACAACTAACCAATGAGCCAAGAAGAGTGATAATATGAACAAAGGAGTCAAGACCATGAGGCAGAAACCCACAAAATCAGCTTAACCAAGCTAGTGAGAGATCACAGACTCAGGTATGACAAATAGGAAAGCTGCATAAGACTGAACTAAACTCCCTTAATATAGGTGACAATGGTGTGACTGAGACAATACATGAGGCCACTGGCAGTGGGTCCGAGATCTAACATGAATGCACAAACTGACTTAATGGATCCCATTCTATATTGACAGATAGCTTGCTCAGCCTAGACACAGTGGGGGTGAGGGGTGGGAAGGTGTCTTGTTCCTGCCTCAAGGAGATGATGGGACAGAATTAGTAGATTTCATAGGGGAGGCTTTGCACTCTCTGAGGAGCTGATGGGAGGTGGAGTGGAGGAAGAGGAGGAGAGGAGGGAGGGGTAACTGAGATTGGAATATAAAACATAAGTTAACAAAAAAAATAGAGTGGAAAAAAGTGAGAAGTACTGGAGACTGAGCCAAATAAAGTACTTCTACTTATGTGGGGAAAACACTACTAACTGTGATTATTTTATTTTTGTAACTATAGAATTATACCAAGTTAAACACATATGATACAGGGTGGCTGCTTAATATCTTATATTGTTTCATTGCTTTTTCTTCTGCATAATGAAGACAGTGGCGCCTTTTCATTTGTACTTTGTCGCTGACTACAGTGAGAGTGCACAGGTCTCTTTCCAAGTAAACATACCTCCTCAGATCTCCACACAACAAAGTATCCTGATGTCATGTGGCCCACATTGACATTTTTACTTCTTTTAATCCCATTCTCTTTCAAGGTATTTGAATTGATTGCATCTGATTATTGGGTCTTTTTCCTAAATTTATATCTCTTCCTATATCCTGAGCATACTGCACAATGCCAGCAAACAATTAACACAGGTAAATAGTTAATGAAAAAATAAATATGTTTGTAGCATTTATGTTTTCCGCCAATCTGCCCACCACCAGTCTGGGTCCACAGCCGTGCCAGCCCCAAATAACACACTGAGACTCTGTATTTGATACAATCCTGTTGACCAGTTACCATCATTGTTTATGGGCTAGCTCTGTCTTAATTATTAACCCATTTATACTTGTCTAAGTATTTCCACGTGGTCATCTTATCAGGGAGCGGCGGGCCTGGCATCTTGCTTCCTCTAGCTCTACATGCTGATTCCTCCTAATTACTTCCTCTTCCCTCCTCCTAGTCTCCTAGCCCCACCTATCTAGTTTCCTCTTGCCCAAAAAGGCTTTATTAATTAAACAGTATGAAAAACATATTTACAGAATAACATCTCCCATCATATGTTAATATGACAACTGTCATAATTCTGGTCAATATCCAATAAGAAATCAGTTAAAGAACTAGTTGTGGTGCTGACCACACATATTCTGCTATACTTGGAAGATGCTGTGTTGCTGGACACCAGGAACAGAGGCAAGAATGACACAAGTCAAGTCTAATTTAAAAATCTTGCCTTTCACACTAGATAATTAAGCCTCACCATGGCAGATGGGAACAGCCCCTCTTTCTAGAAAGATAAGGATTGCTTATTTTCTGTACACCATTTAGTAGCTAAAACATTGTTTTAAAGTTATGTTTGCTTATTTTTACAAGTCTCCAACGTTCTAACCCAAATATATACCAGTAGGATATACAAGACCATTCCTACCTGTTCAATAGTTGTACAAATGGAACCATTTACCACATCTAAATTCAAAGTATCAATAAATTCTTCTGGATATTTCAGAGAGAGCATAACAAACAAACAAACAAACAAATAAAATCTTTCCCTGTGAGTTATGGACTCAGAGATTCAAACTCTCTCCTGAATACCAAGGTTACCTACCATAATTATTGGTCATCATGCTTGGGTGTTTGTATTTTGGTTGTTGCTCCTTTGGAGATCAACTTGCCTTCATACATTATTTCATTAATCTTCACCCCAATTTTGTAATGGAGAACTTTTCATGCTTTAAGTGTCATTTCTTCTCAACTGTGGCCACCAGAGTCCATAGAAGTTAAGAAACTGGATAAGTGTCATACCCTTGGTCAACTGCTGGCTTAGATAGTTTTATCCTTATCTTTGCCATTGCTTTTGTGAGCCACACTGCCCTCAGACACATTCCCTCAGGCTTCACCGTATAGTATCCTGACCCATACCAGGGTTGTATTTTATTAAATAACACAAGGTGAAACCTTTTACAAAATAGGCCCGGGTCAACAGGGACTACACTACATCTTGCCTTCTACAAGGTCTTCCTCATACAAATGAACTGTCAGAATAATTTCATAATCCCTTGTTCTTCGATGTTTTCAGATAGCACTCCTCTGTTTACTGGTGAATAGAGAGCACACAAATATGTCAAGACAAAGTAAAGAAAATACAGGATCGCACTGTCAGTAGAATTAATGTTTTCTCCTAACGGCATTACTACAACATCATAACACTCAGTGACTTTGATGTCAAGAACGTAAATGAAAGGAAACATTCTGAGCTGCCTGATTGTCCTAAATCAATAGCAAACATTATTTGAATATTACACTGAACAGCTGTAATTCTAGTTTTACTTTTTAGCCCTGGGGCTACAGCTGTCTACAGCTGTTATGCTTAAAGAACAATAGTTATAAGCCATAACACTGTTTTTAAAGGCATTCTGTCAGTTTGCTTCAAAAGGTGCTTCTTGTTCTGATGAAATCTCATACAAATTGATAAATGAATTTCTCTTCTGCTATGTATAAAGAAAGGTCAACCCTACATATATGCCAAAAAGATGTTTGGCTGAGGCAGGTAAGTGAAAAACAAAAACAGCAAACAAGATGATTCTGGAAGATTTTAAGATAGTTTATAGCAGTGTTCCTTGGATACAGCTTCAACCTAAAGGTGAGGTAAACTCTAATAGGCACCCACTACTCCACCTGTAGAAGATTTCTATGACCAAGGACTCTATGGATAGCTCCCCCAAATCTTTCATTTATCTCCAAGCAATCTTTAACCCATTGGGTAATTAATTCTTTTCACTAAAATCTGATTTTAAAGCTTTGGTATTTATTTTTTCCTCACATCTATAATTTCTGGAGAGAAAACAGAAAATAAGACATTGTTCTAATGGTGTCACTGTTCAAAGATAAATATCTCCTATGTTTGGGGCTTTTCTTTCCATTTCAAAAGTAACACCCAGAAAGCCATGCAAGGCCTGAGTATAATATCCAGTTTCTCTGCTATTTTCAAAAGGCAAAACAAAAGGTAGACAGAAAAAAATCCATGCACAGCAGAAGCCATGACCCTTAGTATGAGACCACTTCTTTTTTACAACTGATTTAAAATATTTTAAAAATATATACTATTAGAATTTGACATGCAAAACAAATTGTATGTATACTGTAATTTGTTACTGAAAGATGATGCTTCTAATGAGAGAAGCATCAAATTCCGGAAGCCCACACCATAATAACCATGCCAAACTTTACCCATAGTGTACTCTAATAACCTGCAGGGATGATAGAAAAAGAATATGGAAATAGAATGGTTAGGACTTTTTTCTTATCAGTAGACCATTTTCATTTATAATCCCTTGATATATTTCTGATGTCTTCTTGTGGTTTCCTGTAATTAAGTCTAACTCATGGGTACCTTCAAATGCCTCTTATGTATCTATCAATTTTGTCTTTCCTTTTCCTTTTCTCTCTTTCTACTGCATATTGCATGATAAATATATAGTTTCATTGGAATGAATGTATATTAATTCCAGATAAGGGATGAGCTGGCCCTTCATCCAGACTTTACTGCCAATTTCAAGGGTTGTGTTCTGTGTAGAATCCTCAAACCCACCCACCTCTGCGTCTCTTTCATTTGGTTGGTGCAATGGAAACAGCTTCAGGAGACTCAGAAGGCGGCAGCAAGAGTGAAGAGGAAACATAAGACAAGCAAACTATCCTTGAGACACAGTAAGCACTATAAAATGTCAACATCAATTGGTAGCATTACCCAAAAACTTTATTTTTTCTCTTTCTAATTAACCTTTCCATTTCCCACTATTTTCTATCATTTTTTAAAAATGAGTGTCTGTACTGTAAAGAGCACTGGCCTGGCTGAAAGTCAAGGTAGTCTTCTTATTTTTATGAATGATTACTTGGGAATTTCACTCCCACTTCAGGTTTTTAATTTCCTTGCTTATGAAAATGAAGAAGATAAATTATTCCCATATTTTCAAGGCATTGAAATCAACCTATGATTAAAATGTCAAATAAAAGATACAGAATCAGTGGTCATATCTTTATTTTATTTATTTAAAAATCATAGTGTGAAATATAGGAAGATATAGGAATGATCTGCCTTTGTAGCACAAACAAGCAAACAAAGTCAAACTCCTTAAAAGGAGATTTTTTTTTTATTAAATAAATGTAAACTTTGGTAAAAGTCATGTGACAGAATGATAAAATGGAATATTTTCACATCAGTGCCAACTCACTGCTCTAGACAGTTAGTGCCTTATTATAAACTGAATTACGAGACCACCATGAAGGAACAATAGTGAAATTATGGAAACAAACTTTGTGAATCTAGACATTCTCAACCACTTTGCAAGCACAACAATTATTGAAAGTGAAGATAATTGTGAAAGTTTTGACAAAAGCCACTAGGCTACAAAATACTCCCCAGTGCCTGTCCATACCAGTTTCAAAATATTAAGAGACAAATGTTCAACTGAACCTCACTGAGTTTGTGATATGTGTCCTGGAGTTAGAGAAACATGGTGTCTTATCAATTATGGTTGCCTGAATCACTAAAAGAGAAATAGAGCAATGTTCTTTCCTGAGGGGGAGAATCGCATGTTCGGCTTCCCACAGATGTAGGAGGCAGTAGACCACACATGAGAAGTGTAGAGAGGCCATCTATCTCCCTGTGACTCAATGACTTGGAGGAAGTAAGGTTGTAGACTGAGGAAACACCAGCATAAGAAGTAGTAAGTGATGCCTTTATCTTGACAGGGTGTGAGCATATAAGAATTTATGTAGGATGGAATCAGCTCACATGCTTTGTGCAGTTTCTTCATCAGCAAGGTCAATGTCAGCATTAGACAGGCTCAGAGAAGCTAATCCATGCATCATGGCAGATTTAACTGGAGTGTTGTGGATCTTTTATTTAAATTTGTAAAATGCATTTAATTTATTTATTTTGTTATGAACATGATTGGTTTGCATGTGCCTATACCTGTGCATCACATATATGTAGTACATATGGAGGTAAGGAAAGGGCATCTGATATTCTGGAATTAGAGTTACAGTCAGCTGTGAGCTGTTATGTGAGTGCTGGGAATCAAACCACTGATCCAACTCTCCTGTTCATGGTTTCCCTCTTTTCTGTGGAAGTTGGAAAGTTTCAGAAATCAAAGTGTAGAGAAAGGGGTAAAAGAGCAGGACTGGAGGAGGGCAGATAAATGCGACATAACTTTTACAGCTGTGTCACTGGGACCCACTGTGAGGTAGCCTCGAGATGTTACCTTGAAGTGGGGACATGTACCCGGGGAAAGGGGAACACTTTTATTATAACATCTATATTAATTGTGGAACATAGGCTGTTTTCATTTACGGTTAGGTAAAACTATCAAGTCACTCAGCCCAAGTTTCATGGTCAGGAGAGCAAGGTCAATGAAGAATTATTAAAAGAAATGAAGACAAGGATTGGCATTGAGTCTAGAAACTCATCTGGAAGGTCTCAGATTCCCACAATTTTTCACTCAGTGTTGGGTGATGAAACTGCCCTCGTGGCTTGTTTAGGGCTGCTGCTTTCGTTTCTGTACTGCACATCCTTGCATTTGGATATCACAGAACTGGTTAAAAAGAACACTTATAAATATCTATTTTTTTAAAATCACAGATTTTAAAAGAGAAAGTGTGAAATATTTCTTTGTAAATTTTAATTCATCTTCTGAGCCTAAGCTCATTCAGATACTTTATTAGGTGATAACACTATGAAAAGAATAACATGTAAATAACTTCTATGAAGAGACATAGCAATTTGTTATTTTTATCAACCTATAAACTTTACAGTTAAAATAATAGAAAATGTTTCATGAAATTCATTTGGTTTTTAATTTACATGGTCTCTTAAAACTGTATGTTTTGTCAGAGACAAAATTTTGTTTTGTTTTTATGACAGGAGATAGGAGAGTTTGGGATAAGGATGTTTACTCTCATGGGTCTAGAGTTATATTAGAATGTAGATTTGCAAAGACTGCCAAACATAGGTGAGTGGTTTCTATGTTCCATGAAGTATGCTAAGGGTTTGATATATAAAACTTGTGGTAATCCTCAGCAGGTACTTAGAGAACAGTTATATTATATTAATTAATAAAGAAGTTTAGTAAATTAGTGCTGATTTATTTACATTAAAATTTCCTATATCACAATTGTTAAGTGAAAGCATTTGAATTTATGATCAGGGCATAACCCACCCCAATGACCATGCCCTTTCTATTATACCATAAGGAAATTTGTGCATATTTATTTATTCCTAAAGATCAAATTGAGTATGTTGAAGATGTCTGTATGATATAAAATCACTTCATGACTCAAAGAATTAGTTTCATGACTTAACAACAACAGCAATATCCTTTCACTTTTGGTCTTTGAGCTTCTAGAGACCTGAGTGCTTCAGGCTCAAAGATTGTAGATAGATGTTTAGACTAATTGTTCAGTTAATTTCTTCTGAAAGTGATGCTTCATTCGTTTTCCTCCAAACTAGACAATGCCTGGTATCGTGGTTTAATAAGGATCGCCCAAATGGATATTTATTCAGGGAGAAATAACTTACAACATAGACAGATTCCTGATCCCAAGGATGCCTCCGGATCCTCTCCTGTCCACAAGCTGCAAGCAAGAGAGCTCTCCTGGCTCCACCTCAGACCTAGTTCCCCCAGGTCACTTCCACCCCCCCCCCCGTCTCCACCCCTAATGGGAGATGTCAGTGCCACAGATGGGGTCAAAGTGAATATCTCGCTACAATTCTCCTTTTGGTCTAAAGAAAAGATTTAGGGTTGATACAAAACTACACAAAACAGTGAATAATAAATGTGCTCTACGAAAAAGAAAATCAAGAACATACAAACATAAGACCTACATATCCAGTCATAGGGAGAAGGCATTGCAGAGTTTAAAATAGAGTTGTCCTAAGCTAGAAAGCTGATTGTGGGAAATGCCATTCTGTAAATATGTTTCTCTTATTGGTTAATGAATAAAGCTCTGTTGACCAATAGGAAAGTAAGATAGGTGGGACTAGGAGACAAGGAGGATTCGAGGTAGTAGTAGAGAGGAGTCAAGGAGACTTGAGAGAACAGAGGTCTGGGCCCTCTCTTCAGTAAGATAAGTCCACGTGGAAGTATTTAGATTAAGAGAAATGGGTTAATATAAGACAGAGCTAGCCAGTAAGAAATGCCAGTAACATGCCAACAGAATTTTATCTACTACAGTGTCTCTGTGTGTTATTTGGGGCTGCCTGAGGGCAGGCCAGCAGGAAAACGCCTCATAACAGCCTGAAGCTTAGCTGATACTTCAAAAATATCTGTTGATAGAAAAAATAGAATGTCCCACCCCTTCTCACCTTAACTCATTTAATATACATGAGTTAATATATCTCATTTAATTACATGGTGAGTAACTGCTCAAAGTGGTGATTAAGGTAGAAATGGTCTGTACCAAATGGATTGCACGATCTGGTGGGAAAGACATTGAATTAAGCACCAATAGACAGGGGTGATCAGCACTCCCATGTGGCATCTTGGAGGCCATGTGAGTGATTAGGTGGGTTCAGTCACCTGCTCTGGATACTTGTGAGCTTGGAGGTTGGGCCTGATCAGAGTCATTTTCTTTCCATCCTTACATTACACAGCAGGGTGTGAACATACTGAATCTGTGTTTTCATCCTTATTGAGTGAAGAGGTAACTGGAGAGAAAATTCCCTGAAAATGAAAACAATTTCACCAAATATCTGTGCAGAACGAGAAGGAAAACCATTACAATAAAGTTATAGCTCAGGGATTGGGTGACCCAGGAAGTTCTCAGTGGCCCATGGGAAGTGTTTAGTAGCATCTACTACACACAATCTGCTTAGCTGGTCTTTTCTGGCATCATTCATTCCCTAGGAGCTAAATGATATATGGAGCTTCCCACATACCAGATACAGGGGGCAGAAGGGCAACAAGACGCCTCTGATATCCTCCCCAGGGTCCTCTCTGTTACTGAATGACTTGGAGAAAGCGAGATTGTGGACCAAGAAGACAAAAACAAAGAAGAACATGATGTCTCTATGTTCATCAAGGAGTCTCTGTGTAAATCCTGAAGAGCAAGAGATCATATCACATGCTCTGTGACAATTCTCTATCACATAAGGAGAACAAATTCAGCATTAGACAAATTCAACAAAATGGACATTTCATCATGGCAGATTTAACTGAAGAGTTTCTTTCTGCACTTTTTAAATTTCAATTTAAAAAGTTTTCATTTTTAAATTTAAAAAGCCTCCATTTTTAAAAACATAGATTTATTTTATTCTGTGTTTGCATGTTTTACCTGTATTTATGTCTGTTGATTAAACTACATGGTATCTGACAGCCACTTTAAACAGTGTATTCACAATGTATTTAATTTGTTAAAATTGAATTCCAATTGTTTTTATTTACTTAATAAACATTTCTTATTTCTAATCTGATCTATATGAACATATTTTCATAAAATTATTTTTCATTCTTCTTCCTTTAAAAAAACAAAAATAAGAAGAACGAAAACTGTAGCGTTTGTGGTTTTGACAGTCTGCCTGGTTTTGTCCTTTTTTGTCAGCCCCCAATAACATGTAGAGACTTTGTATTTGATATAATATCTGTTGGCCAGTTTTTAATTTTTATCAGTTAACTCTGTTTTAATTATTAACCTATATTTATTATTTTAAGTATTTTTACGTGGCTCATCTTTTTGGCCAGAGTGGCACTGGTGTGTTACCTCTCTGGGCTCTCCATGCTGACTCCTCCTCCCTACTTCCTCTTTCCTCCTTGTCTCCTAGCCCCACCTATCTTGTTTGCCCATTGGCCACAGTGCTTTATTCATTAACAAGTATGAGAAACATATTTACAGAATAACATCTCCCATCATCTCCTCTTTTCTGTCTAAAATAAAAAGAAGGGTTTTAACCTTAACATAACAAAATATATCACACAATAGTTATAAAATAAGAATCACAGTTAGCAATATTTTGTCCATTAACATTTTGTAAGACTTAAAGAAAATATCATCTATCCTAGATTTGTGAGTCTAAAATCTTACATGTAACTTATCTTTAATCCTAACTAAGGAAAACTATAACCATAACTATCTGTCTTCAACTCCTTGAAATACCACAGAATGATAATATATAAACTCTAGAAATGACAGAGACAACTCACTGCCTGGTCAGTCATCTGAAGTTCTTCTGTAATGTTCCATCTTCAGACCATAGGCATAGTGTGTCTGGCAGACTCTTTCACAAAGCAGGAACTCTGTAGCACTATCCATCTTGTTTTAGCAGTCACTTTTCTGTGGGCCCTGCATGTCTAGTTTATACAGCATAAAATCAAACAGTCCAGACAAGAGCAGTATCTTGCCCATATGGCTAGTCTTGACATATTAGAAGCAAACTCCATAATTCATTTCTTTAATGTCCATCTTACTTTCTGATGCAGGTGGTTTTACCAGGAGCAGTTGTGCCTCACTGTCAAGAAAATCCTTAAACCATTTTAAATACCATATTCTGTAGGTCTTTGAAAGGTTTGAAGAATGTCTATTTATCTCAAATACATCTCTGTATATCTAGAAATCCTAACAAATTAACTTCAAGTTTGGACTATCAAAGGTAACTCTCTATAATCTGTATTAAATTATACGTTACATTTTTCAATGAGCTATATAAACACAATATATAAAAAAGAGGAGAAATATACATATCACAAAATTGAACTTAAATTTGTATCAATAAATAAAAATCCACTCCAAAACAAAGCATTCATATCTATACAATAATTTTCTTTTTACCTTTAAAAAGATTACTTGTGGTCATTAACCATTTATAACTAAGCCCACTTAAATGAAGACAAACATTTATAAACAATATTTGGGAATTTGGGTGTCGTTCTTTCCAAACTGTTTCCTGCTGGTTAGGGGCGCTGTCATGGGGGATCCTAAGAAGAACCAGAAATCCTGGCTGTAGTGGTCTGTAAGGCTGCATTGTCCCAGTGACGCTGTTTCAGGGGGTCTTGCTTGATCAAACCACATTAGTCTGCAAGGAATCCACAGCAATTTATTTTTTGTGAAAACAAAATTAGAAATCCTTTTTTCCATGAACTTGTTCTTGGACTTAAATTTTGGAGTCAAAGAATTTTTAAAATATATAAAATGTATTAATCCAGCAGCATTTGTTTTAACAGTTGTTGTTATTTTCTTAGTAGTCAAATAATTTAACAACAGCAGAATCATGTATAGTATCCAAAGTTTCTCTGTGATTTTTCTTTAAGTGGCTTTTTTATTACTCTATTATTTTTTTACTTTTATTTTTACATATTTTGAGGCAGGGTTTTTCTGTGTAACTTTAATCTGTTCTGGAATTTGCTCTACATACCAGGTTCACTTTGAAATCACAGAGATCTGTTTGCCTCTGCCTCTTGAGCGCTGGGATTAAGGTGTGTGCCACCACACCCAGCCATACTCTGTCTTTTTAACTGTAGCATGTATGTTTTTGTCAGTCTGCCTGCTTCCTCCGTTTTTTTTTTTTTTCAGCCACCAATAACACATAGAGACTTTGTATTTGATATAAATCTGTTGGCCAGTTTTTAATTCTTTATCGGCTAGCTCTGTTTTAATTATTAACCTATTTTTATTATTTTAAGTATTTTTACGTGGCTCATCTTTTTGGCCAGAGTGGCACTGGTGTGCTACCTCTCTGGGCTCTCCATGTTGACTCCTCCTAACTACTTCCTCTTTCCTCCTTGTCTCCTAGCCCCACCTATCTTGCTTTGCCCATTGGCCACAGTGCTTTATTCATTAACCAGTATGAGAAACATATTTACAGAATAACATCTCCCATCAGAAAGCCAATTATTATTTTCTACTTTCCATCCTTAAGAGTTTATATGGTGCCCCAGTACAACTTGTACCATTATAACTTAGCCACGGATTAATTACACAGAATTCAATTGTATTCAGGTCACAGTTAGGGAGTCCAGGAACACTTAAGACCAAAGAGCTATAGCCAGTTGGAGTGTGACTTCTCTCTCTCTTTCTCTCTCTCTCTCTCTGTCTCTCTCTCTCTCTCTGTCTCTCTCTCTGTCTCTCTCTCTGTCTCTCTCTCTCTGTCTCTCTCTCTCTCATACACACACACACATACACACACACACATACACACACACATATGTAGATATATATAGAAACTTCACATAAAGATAGACTGAGGGACAAATTACATTTTTTTTCTTTTTTTTGGTTTGTTGACACAGGGTTTCTCTGTATTTCTTTGGAGCCAGCCCTGGAACTAAATTCACTCTGTAGATCAGGCTGGCCTCAAACTCACAGAGATCCTCCTGCCTCTGCCTCCCAAGTGCTGGAACTCACAGCATGCTCCACCAAAGCCCAGCTAAACTTGACGGTTTTACAATCTCACTCCATAAAAATGACATTAATCATACTTTAGGAATAGATTAACTTCATGACCTTCCCGACCTTAAAGCTGAAACCTCTCAATACTCCACATTAAATTCCTAGGCCTGAAACTACGGAGAACACATTTATAAGATTGATTGTGCATGCTGTTTTCAGTTATGGACAGGATCCTGCCAGGCACATGCAGAGGAGTCTTTATTTGGATCTCTTCCTGCTCTCCTCTGCTCTCTGTCCATTTCTTTCCCTCCCCCTCCTGTTGGTTCCCATCCTGCCCTCCCTGCTTGACTTTTCTTCTAGGGCACACACTATAATTCTACTCTGAATGCTTTCCAAAGTCTGTAGTTTTCCATTTACTTTTTTTCACAGAAACATCTTTTTACTGTTCTAATAAAAGTGTATTTGTGCTTCTATTTTCTTTTTTTCCCATTAAATTTTGTCATGGTCCTGCTTCCAGAAACCTTGGGGCTTTGAGGAACTGCATTTGTTCAAAGAATCCTTTCAACAGTAGTAATGATATTTGGTTTTGTTGTATCAAAGAACAAGAGAAAAATAACTTCCATAGAAATTAACATGCTACATTACTAAGAATGAATCACCTTCTGTGCAGAGTTGAGATTTTGGAAAATTCAAGTGAAATTATTCAACATTTCTTTACTTAAATCTAACTTGAGTTTTAATTTTTAAGTACTTATTTTTTTCTATAGATAGTGCACTAATAAAATGTTCTTGGTTTTAATTGGATTACATAGATTAAATCTAAAAATAAATCTTGGGGTAGAAATATCATGAAATCCATAGTTTGCATAGCTTCCAGGAGCCAGGAGCTATTATTTATTTATTTATTTATTTATTTATTTATTCATTCATTCATTTATTGTATTTGCAAGCTGAAAGCAAATTGCAGGCACATGTTTTTCTGATTTTGGTGTTGTCTGAAAGAGGAAGAGTACTTAGTATATTTCTCTTACACAGCAGACATATGGGGAATAATTTAGGGATTTTATTTTTAATTTACATCATGAAAATTTAAAAAACGTCAAAAGGAAAGGTACAAAACTTTCTCTCAAAAGAGTCACATAAAAGTAGTCCTTGAGAAATTGGGTTGACAGAAACATTTGCATTTAGTGGGCTGTGCTATATATGAACCCAGAGTGTTACATGTAATTTTCCAGCCAGCCTGGTCCCACTGCTGCCCCAGTCCCAAATAACACACAGAGACAGTACATTAGATATAATGCTGTTGGCCTGTTACTAGCTTTTCTTATTGGCTAGCTCTGTCTTAAATATTAACCCATTTCTATTAATCTAAGTGTTTCCACACGGTCTTATCTTACAAGAGAGAGGGTCTGGATCTCTGTTCTCTCAAGTCCCTACATATTAACTCCTTACTACCTTATCTTCCAGAATCCTCCTTGTACCCTACTCCCACCTGTCTTGCCTTTCTATTTGCCAACAGTGTTTTATTCCTTAACCAATAAGAGAAACATATTTACAGAATGGCGTCTCCTATCACCAGAGTCTCTACTTCTCACTCCATTTAGGAGTTTATTTGAAACCTCAAGATTTGCAATAAAAGAGTAAGAGAAACACATTAAACAGCAAACAAACACTAGCAGAGAGTCCCTGTATCCTTTTACCACTGTCCTATTTTCATTGTATTTCATGTAATGATGCCTTTGCAAGGAGGACGAAGAGAATGAACACATTTTGAAATAACTAGTTAAACCAATGACACAAACTGGTGAAGGAAAAGGGAAATGACTTTGATGTCCATTCTGCTCAAGGCCACACACAGGTTGCATTTCCCAAAGACTCCATTTTCATATATTTTAATATAATCTGTATAGGAAATTTAAATAATGATTGTGGAAAGACTTGGTTCCACAGGAGCATAACAAAGCATCACTTTAACACTAACCTCTCACCGACAGGTAAGCAAACAAAAGCAAAAGAAAGAACACTTCCTCAAAGTGAAAAGGCAAAAGAGGCCTGTGCCCTTGCTATTGTTGTGAATGGAATATTTGATAGCAGTGGCCTTGTAACAGGACAGTCTGAGTTACTCCATGAGTATGAGATTAAATACCAAAACATTTATTTTATTTAGAAATCCATCATAAATGGAGAGGTTTAAGGGTCAGGCTGTTCTGTCCTCAATTTTATTTTTTAATGACAATAGCATAGCGGTTTTCATTACACTGATCTCCACTCGAGTCTTCTCATGTACGTGTATAATGCCAGAGCCTTATACACAGAATTTTCTAAATAACTTTGCTTTGGTTCTCAGTGAGGGAAGCATCTTAGATCTTACTTACATCTTGAACTCCTGTTTCTTACACCTTTTAAAGACACATGCAACATCTTTTCAGATAATAGCTTATTCTGTCAGGAAGAGGATAATTGCAGGTTCAAGCACAATTTCAGACTTCTAGGCTGAACCCTCTCAGCATCTCCTTCAGGTATAACCTGAAAAAATAGCTTTCTTTCCCATGGGTGGTAGTCTACTTATTTCTCTGATTTCCTTGTCTATTTTCTTCTGCATTGTGTGACACATAAAACAATTTAAAGAAGTTTTGAGTGAATAGCACAATGCCTGTCAACCAATCACTTGAGTCAGTATGTAATAATTGGTCTGAGTATATGGATCACTCATTATGAGACTTGTTAATGTTTATGTCAGGTCCACACAATAATTACTGAAGGTCTAATTCAGACCAGTTTTCCCTCACAAAGTCAAATAAAGGAGGTACTGGATAGAACATGCTTCAGAGGGATTAACCAATTCTCTTTGCACAGCAGTGACCTTTGTGTCCCTCCATTAATGAGTGGGAAAGATTTAACCGCACTGTGGGTGCCATGGTATTTTCCAGCCAATATTTAAAACACGTCAAAATGAGTGTGTGCTGCAGTTTTTCTGTCTTTATTAACCTTACCTGTTCCCCACCCAAAAAAAAAAAAAATCACAATACTCCCTTTCTACCCTCTCTTGTCCCCTTTTCTGCCCACTTTTCTACCTTCCCTCCCTCCTACTATCCTTCCTTATATTATTTCTAATCCAGCTGTCTCTTCGTTTTGGTCTTTCTGTCATCCTTTGTGTGTATGGAGGGGCGGATGAGTTCACACATGCATGCGTGTCTGTGTACACATGTGTACTGAATAATTTTGCTGCCTTCCAGGAGCTGCACTCTCTAGAAGTCCTTTATGACAGCTATACTGCTTGTCCACCAGGAACTTAATATCTACTCTGATAGTTGCCTTGAAGGTGGTCCTGTGTCTAGTGTTCTGTGACTTAATCGCATACTGGATGAGGGCTGGAATCAGTTAGAGGAAAGGCAGATGCAGACTTGATGAGGTAATCTTTTACCCTCCACATCATACTTCACTTAAGTAGTAGTCAACATGCAGTCTTAATTGGCTGTCAAATCAGAACTCTGTTGACTGTAGCTAAATGCATGTTACCTAATTGTATAATTACATAACTTCATGCAAAATTCAAGGTATAGATGCACTTCCTAAAGATGGAATCTCTGAGTATAAATCAATGACTTACTTTTTTGAAATCTTGAAAAGTTCATTTACTCATTGGTCTGTGAGTTCATGGGTCAGTTAATTACTACATTTCAAAGTTAATCAGGTTAATGGACATGTCAGTAGTACAACTGATATGGATCCAGTTATTTGAATGTCTTGTAAATGCAGTTGCCTTTTAATCTTTTCCAGGGTTACAAATAATTAAAAATCATGTGCATTAAATGAAGGTTTTTATTTGTCCTTTTGTCTTCATGTACACTTGTCAACTGTGTCTGTATTAAATCGTATTTTAAAACATTTATGTATATTTAATTTTATTTGACATGAATAATAATTTCATCTTCATAGAATAATTGAAAGAGTTCAAAGGATCAAGAGGCTGCATGTGTCTGTCTTATACTTAAAACTGGTTGAACATATGGTTTTAATTTTATGAAACAATGGATAAAAATTGTGGTGGTCTGAATTTTGACTTTAGATGAGTGAATTGCTGCAATACACTCTGTCACAATATGGGGCAGCAATACCAAGACATAGCTGCCAGCAGCCCATGGCCAGCAGCATAAGCATCCAGTGTAGTGTGCTTCTCTGTGTTATTCAGCTGTGATGCCCAGAAGATAGCCATACTGAAGGCATCTGGGGCATGATTCTTTCAGCATGGAGTAGATTCATCTAGGACTTAGTTTGCCTGCCAGGTAAAGAGCATTTGAGACTGAATTATCATCCCCAGGAAGTCTCTGCCTTAGATCATGCACTGACCTCAGCCTCCCAGTATTCAGGAACTTGTTCCCTTTCCAGAAAGTCAGTTACATTCATTGGCTTCTCCAGGAGTTTTAAATTTCCTTTTCTTTTCAATGTTAGTCAGTGTCTTCTGCTTTCTATCTTCTGTCCATTGGTTTAATTGTGTCACTGAGACCAGGAGGCTAAACTGGATAATTTCACATTATGGACATTCAAACACTTGCATTTATTATTGTGTTTTCTGTCTTTGGCTTTTCAAACTACAAAAGCTCAACTGCTAAAATTGAGCTGTAGAAGACAAACCTTCTCAGACTCTCCAGTGTGCATTGGAAATTACCTAGTTCTGGTTAGAGCTTCCCAGGGGAAGATTGCCTGCTCCATATGTATTATGTAAATAAAGTATACAGAATCTCCATTATGTTGCCTGCCTTTACAGTTTAATTTTAAGTTACTTACTCAATCCATTTGTGTAAGTTGCCCTTCAAAATAATTTCTCTTCTAAATCATGAAATTGTTATAGATCCAGAAAAACAGTTGTAAGAAAAGATTCTGAACTCTCTAAATATATTGTGATATTTTATTTTGTTTTGGGGGGATTTTTTTGTGACATGATTTCTCTGTATTTCTTTGGAGCCTGTCCTGGAACTAGCTCTGTAGACCAGGCTGGCCTTGAACTCACAGAAATCTGCCTACTTCTGCTTCCAAAGTGCTGGGATTAAAGGTGTGTGCCAATAATGCCAGTCCAGCATTTTGATATATTTAATCTTAGTTTTGGGGTCCAATTTGTAATCTTGGTCCTCAACCTTACATTAGTTAAAAATATGGAAAAAAAATGCTATGGAGATTTTACTCATGCATTATTTGTTTGGGTTAAATTTTATGGCTACAAGCAATCTTTAAAATACTTTACCAAAAGACTGGAGGGCTATCTCTGCCTCTTGTACTCATTCTGTAAATTAATAATAAAAATTTAAATCATGTTCATAATTATTTTCATGAAATATGCAAATTTTTCACTTGCAATGTGATAGCTGAAACTCTACTAGGTAAAAGAAAAGAATAAAATGTCCCAACTTCTTTGAAATGAACCATCTCATAGAAAACTTTATAATATGCTGTGGAAAAAGTTGCTACCATTACCTTTTATGGATATTAACATAAGGTATAATGGCTTCTTAGAAATTATATGGTTATAAAATGATGTGCCTACTACTGTGTGATATTTAGAGAATCCAGTTTAGGGGAAAAAACCCTAATGTGCTATCAATAAAACTGTTAATAAACTACAAAATGTTGATATATAAGAATGGAGAAAAGGACATGTTGGACACTTTACCTAAAAAAAGTAGTGTCTGAATTTCTTCTGGTAATGGAAAACAAGTGTATAATAAAACAAGAGTATAAATAACGGTGAGGTAGAGAGATGTCTCAAATGGTACAGTCATTGCCCAGTATGCAGGAAGCCCTGAGTAAAGTCCTCCATATCTCATAAACCAATCCTGTAATCCCAGCTCTTCAGAGACGAAAGCAGGAGAGTCAGATGATAACGTCCACATTGCAAGTTTGTGTCCACACTGTGCTACATGAGGCCCCTCCTCAAATTCTTCCCCCA
The DNA here is from genome assembly GCA_030556225.1 of Cricetiscus sungorus. Taxonomy (NCBI): domain Eukaryota; kingdom Metazoa; phylum Chordata; class Mammalia; order Rodentia; family Cricetidae; genus Cricetiscus; species Cricetiscus sungorus. The sequence continues at coordinate 9,135,449 of JANBXA010000737.1, read as the reverse complement.
TTGGCTGTTGATTTAAAGAAAGTTCCTCGAGCTAAACAAGTCTAGCACTTGTTCAAACTGAAATCTGAACACTTCAAAAGGGAAATATTTGGTAATTGTCCCCATGTTATTTTTCTTGTTAATTTTAAAATGGAAAGTGTTTATAAGGCAATTTTACTTATTAAATTAAAATACCTTAGAAGGCCTTGGAGGTCATACTTAGGAATTTGAATTTTGTCTTATCGTTGGTGCAACAAGGGAAAGAGGCAACTTACATTTTGCACAACAGTCACTATAGCATTATGAAATGGAGTGTGCTGGACTAGTTAATGAGGTACTTTGATTAGATTTATTTGCTTTTCTGTAATAGAGTGTGGTAAGGAACAGGAGAACATCACACATGTCCCAGATAAGAAGAGGAACTGGATGGGTGATCCTGCTCAAGCTCCCAGACAAGAGGGACTCGTGTTTATCAGAATGCTTTACCAATAATGTGACTTTTCTTTCCTGAAATTTCTTGTAAAATGTACAACTCAGAGTGCCTATTCTTACTGTCAGAAATTTTATTATCTCCTATATCCTTGCCTGATGATTTCTTTATTCTTGTGAGAATGGGGTACATAACAATTTTAGTGTAACAATGGTCCACTGTTCTCTCAGCTTTGTCCACAGTGATTATCTTTTTTCTTTCAACCTTTAGACATTTCATACCCTCTATACCTTGATGAGGTAACTGGACATAGCTTTCTACATACAATGCCATGGGTGTGTTTATGGATGAAGCTGTGTACTATCTTAGCAATACTTATTTAACACCAAACAATTACATCTGGATAAAACAATGTAATATATGTCTGAGCATAAACAAACACACACACACAGAGACACACACACACACACGCACAGACACACACACACACACACAGAGAGAGAGAGAGAGAGAGAGAGAGAGAGAGAGAGAGAGAGAGAATGATCCCATTACAACAATATCATACTTGTGAAATGTTACAGTCTGAAGGATATAACAGATATCTGTAATGTTCTACAATAGAATGTGGTCCAATGGTTACAGAAAATAGATGGTATGAAGGCCTTGGCAATGGAGAGGTGATCAAGAACTATTCAGAAGATAAATCTATACACTTAACTAGTTTGATGATGACAAATAAGTCAGAGTATCAACAAAGGTCCTGAGGATTCTGAAGGCATTAATTTAATTGATACTAGGCAAGCAATTGTGATGGGAAGTAATTCATAGACAGCAGTTTTATAAATAGACAAAGGGAAAATCATGCATAAAATTTGAACATATTAAAGTTATTTGCCTGTGGGTCACCTGAAAAAGACAGACAAAGCTAAAATTCTCCAATGGCACCTGATCCAGAATGTAAACTTTGAGATCATAAAACTATTTAGCAGATATTTCATAAACTAGGTTTGTGAATGTAATGGCCTCTACAATGAAGTGACTTTTAAGGGCAATAACATTACAAAGGTAGGCAAAGGGGAGAGATCTTCAAGGGCATGCAAAGATGCTGTGGCAGGTATTGAAAGCCTCCAAAGCAACTGTGTAACATGCTGGTTAACCCCACCCCTCCAAAAATAGATAATTTATAAAATATTGCTCAATATTTTCAAAGCAGTAGAAAGCAAAATGTAATAATGGCATCTATTTGACTTGGGAATTCAACATGATTATTCTCAACAGAAAGATTTTGGGAGATGTTTTTGAGCCAAAGTTGATTGTTGGTTGGGTAAGTAGAAGGTAAATGGAAGAGAAGATATTTGTAAACTATCATTTTAAGATCCACCATGGGGAAAGAATGGGACAGCAATGAGGTGGATACATGTCATCAAGACCAAGATGGGTAAGTTTTTTATTTTGCATTGTTTGGATTGGAAGGATTCTGAGACAGTTTTAATGTTAAAAGGAAAGGTCTGGTGGCAAAATATAATCCACACAAGAGGCTATGACCAAGGATGCTGCAAGAGGAAAGGATATCAGATCAGTTTAATAAGAATAACAGGCCATGAAGCAGAGAAAGGGGAAAGTCCATGTGAGGAGAGACTGTCATGTTGCCTGTGCTGAAGGTGACAGATCCTCTACTGCATACTGGTGCACATCAGGACTTTATTAGACTTCCTTTCCATTGGCCGCGCTAATCCAGGAATCTAGGCTTTCACTCATGCAGGCCAGTTTCCTTCATACCTATGCCTACAGAAGTAACAAACAAGTCATCTTAGGCTCGCCCTAAATGTAGCCACATAAAGCCTCAGTGTGAAAGATCATAGCTCCTCCTGTCCCTAAGGGACAAGTTGCTGCAGGCACAGATATAGAAAGTTAGTCTTTTGTTATAACAAAAGGTTAAAGAAAAATAAAACAGTAGAGTTAAATGGTATGGTAGCAGACAGCAATTGACATAAAGACTCAGAGGTATTAAAAAAGAATTGTACAAGAAACAAAAAATGGTTAAATCATAAGTCTTCCCAAGAACTTAATAGGTGATATAACAGTAATTTTATCTAAAAGGTAATGTTTTAAATTTAGTTTGACTTATGCATAATTTTTATTAGTTTTATTAATGATGTTATATTCTTGGCATTAACAAAACACGTGTAGTTTTTGCAACACATTGTTTGAAATTCAATACAGTATAAAACAACCACTACTACCAATAGTTCCAAAAAGTCCCTCTTTACTCCCTACTTTAGGAGCTGGTCATTTTTCTCCACTCTTTTGTTATGAGTAGTTTTTTTTTTCCACCAGCCTGTACCCAGTGCTGTGCCAGTCCCAAGTAATACACAGAGATGATGTATTAGATATAATGCTGTTGGCCTGTTACTGGTTTCTTATCAGCTGTCTTTGTCTTAATTATTAACCCATTTCTATTAATCTAAGTACTTCCACATGGTCTTATCTTACCGGAGAGAGGGGCTGGCGTTCTCTCTTAGTCCACCATCTTGGAACTCTTCCCTTGTACTTCCTCTCTCCTCTTTGTCTCCTAGTCTCACCTATCTTGCTTTCCTATTGGCTGACAGTGCTTTATTCATTAATCAATATGAGAAACATATTTACAGAATGGCATCTCCCATCACTCTTTTTTACCTTTCTTTTTATTTTTATTTGAAAATAGATTCTTTTCTCATACAGTATATCCCAAGAAGTTTCCCCTCCCTCTACTCCTCGTATCTCCTCTTTCGCCTCCCCCAGATACACTCCACCACCATTTCCTCTTCAGAAAAGAGCAGGCTTCCAAGAGACAACAGCTAAACAGGACAAGGCAAGATACAAGACTAGGAGAAAGTCTCCATATGGAGGTTGAACAAGATAAGCCAATAGGAGGAAGAGTCCCAAGAGCAGGCCAAAGAGTCAGAGAAACATTCCCTTAGTTAGGAGTTCCTCAAAAACACCAAACTAACAGCCATAAGTTATCTTCAACATTATTTCTATTTTCCACTGTTACTCAAATATCCTTTGTAGCTATTTTGTGACCATTGTCAAATCCAAACTTTCTTGAGACTTCCAGGACATGAACTCATTTAAAGTAATTATGTCTTTTCTTCCCACATGCCTTGGGGATCAGTGGACCCTTTGGCGTGTATGGACCCTTTGGCAGATTACATATTTTAAAATGAATGGTAACAGCTGAATTAAACATAGAATATCTTCCTTTTAACTTGGAATACATATTAGCCTTTCCTGTTTTGTTTTTATGACACTTAAAATTTTTCCTTGAACTTAAACAGACATTCAAGCTAATACTCTCAGAGCCATAAATGTGTGTATGAACTTATTAATAAAAATATAATAATATTAGGCTTTCTCTTAATCTTTGAGGTGTCTGTCACAGAAGCAAGAGGCATTGCCCAGATCTGACACAAAATTCTGTGTGTAATCCTAGCTCTTGGAATGGAGAGATAGTCTTTGAGGCAACCTGTCTAGGAAGACTGAACCAAGATGAGCTACATGCCCATGAGAGATAGTGTCTTAACGAGATAGACCACTTTCCTGTGAATAACACTGAAAGTTGTTGCCTAACCTATACATATGTGCAGCCTCCATACACATGTGGAACTACAGGAACATGAGCAGACATGTGTACACGTAATCCTACATATAAAACAAATATATATTTATACATACATACATATATATAAAATGTAAACAGAATATAATGAAGCCAATCATTTAAATTTGTTCAAACTAAATCAAGATTATTTAATCTTGATTAACTCCAGTGTAATAAGGCAAATACTCTGGGTGTTCATGTGAGCCCCTCTGGCTTTGTACCCAGAATCATTAATACTGGCTGTCTTTCAGTGATAAACATCTAAACAGGGTAGGTTGTAAATCCACTGTGTAATAAACCAGGCAATATAATAAAATGTAGAGAAGTACATTTTCCATTGCAGTCTCTTTGGCGGTGCTGACATACCCTTGGTAGGGGCTGAGACAATGTCTGCTCTTTCTTCAGAAAAGACTATTCCACTTTAGAACTCTTATGTGTGCATCTTGTTTCAGAGACCTGCAGCTTAGAACAGACTCATAAATGATTAGATTTAAACTCATACTCCTTTGCAGACAGAGCAGTCAGCATGTCCATCATGTGAGCATTTATGTCGTAGTGGGTTTAGATTTATTCTTCTCCTCATTGTCTGCTGAAAGAGAGAGAGAGAGAGTCACTGAAGCTATTTTATTAGCAGTGCTACACATTGAGTGCTCTTTGGAAGCCTCCTTTTATCACACTTTAAAAAATCATTCTCTAATTTAACAACGATATTAAGAGAGCACTTTCACTCAGTCCAATTACGGGAAAGCACACTCATTTTTTTTTAAGGGGTTAATCTTTAGGGATGAAACAGATTATCAGCTTTTGAGCCAATTTAAGTAGAATCTCCAGAAACAAAGCCAGGACAAATAATTATTGGCAGTTCACAGAAGGCATCCTGTGCCCACTGCTCGGCAGGATTCCGTTAAAGTCAGCGTGCTTGTCTTAATGGGAAGCACCTGTGGTCCGAAATGGAGGAAGGCAAATCAAACCGACTGTGCTCTGAGACACTCAAACTAAATTATGGAAATAAAAATCTCCTGGTCTCAGCATCAGCAATGTCCCTCTTTCCCTTGAAACAGATATTAAAGACAGACTATTTAGAAAGTATTATTTCCCCAAAGTATTCCAGGACTCTCTGCATTGTCAGAGACCACATCAACTAGAAGAAAAATTCCCAAGACTCCATGACATTGTTTCAGAGTCCCATTAAATAACTGTAAAAGAGCAAGCTTGTGAAAAGGCATGCAAATTACTTGAATCTTAGACTTGGGGAATTATTCATATATCAGAAAGTCATAGAGGATATTCTATACCACTTATGGCAGAAAAGGGGTTTTAAATTCTATCATTTCTTATAGAAAGAAAAAATAATAACTTAGTTGGTTTTGAAATAGAGAAAAAAAATTAAAGTTGTTAATATGACCTGATGGTAGGGTACAAGATACCTTGTGATAAAAATGACAACTTAGTATCTCATGCATTACTGTATGTTTACAGGAAACTTAAAACCAGTTTTTGTAGAAACCATAGAGAGAACCATAGAGAAGGAGAGGTTGTCTTAATAGGACTCACATGTTGCTATCTAAATCTGAGGTAATATTTCTAATTTTGCTTTTGTATTTTACTGGAAGAATAGTCATTATAGTGGACACTATAGTACTAAATTTATTCAGAGGGGAAACACTTTCCTGGGGCTATTAAATTTGTAAGACACCAGAAAGGAATATATATGAAATACAGTGTATTTCAGTGGTTTTCTGCCAAAGAATGACTTTTCTGTTTTGTTAGGAGAGGTGAACATCATGAGAAAAGCAACATTCATGGACTCAGATACCTGTGGAGGAAAGTGAAGGAGGAGCCGCCCTGTTGCGGCCACACAGCCATCCAGGACATTGGCAAACTCTTTCAGTGGCCTCTTCAATCATAGAGCCTACCGTTTTGTTCCTCCATTCTTCTCACGCGCTGCGATCAAAGGCGTGTGACACCAACCATCCAGCCAGACTGATTCCTCCAGTCTTATAGATGGGGAAGCAGGTAATCTCAGATTAGGAAATGGGAGGCAACAGGTGATTGGTGTCAACAAATTTGACTGTCCAAAAAACAGTGGAGAGATTTAGGAACTGTGACAAACATGAGAGCATATGTTCCACTAATAGAAACAATCCAGATAATTACACCATTTAGGCAACAGGTCCTGAGTCCCTCTATTGTCCAGCTATGCAATTAAAAAAAAAACAATGAAATTTCCTAAATGTGGTGGCTCTTTCTGTAATCTCAGAGATTATGAAACAGGAACAGAAACAGTGCTGAGATTCTGATGTCATCAAAGTCATTAGAAGTTCCAAAATAGCATGGGCAATATATATAATCATGCCTTAACAAACGAGTGAAATGAAACAAAGCAAAACCCAACCTAACTGCAACTACCAACAACTAGATAGCAAAGTGAACCAAGTCATTTAGACTTAACCACTAATCTGATAATACTAAGTGCTGTCAGTTTACTTCTCTGCTTAAATCCACGTTGTTATGAGGATCAGTGTTCAAATGGCACCTTAAGTGTAGTTCCATTCAATGATCATTTTATATTTAATTATTAAATTTTACGTATCAATCCCAGTTCCCTCTCCCTCCCATACTTCCATACTCCTCACCAATCTCCCATCCCATCCCCCATCCACTCTCCATGGAGTATGTATGAGGCCATCCATGAGGAGTATGAGGGATCATGAAAATCTGTCAACTCATTTAGGGTAGGGCCTAGGCCCTCCTACTTGTCTCTAGAAGTTTGCTTCTAATATGGCAAGACTAGCCATTTGGGCAAGGTACTTCTCTTGTCTAGACTGTTTGACTTTATGTTGTAGAAACTGGGCATGCAGGACCCACAAAAAGGTGACTGCTGATTCAAGATGGACATTGCTACAGGATTCCTGCTTCATGGAAGAGGCTGCCAGACAGCCAGACAGTCTACAGGACACAGAGAAAGGTGACTGACAAACTGTCAATACAGGTGGACAGTTTAAAGTTTCCTGCTTTGCTTAGGAATTTGGAGACACACTATGGCCTATGGGCTGAAGATGGAACATTACAGAAGAACTTCGGGTGGCTGACCAGGCAATGAATTGTCTCTGTCATTTCTAGAGTTCATACATTATCCTTCTGTCGTCTTTGAAGGAGTTGAAGACAGATAGTTATGGTTATAGTTTTCCTTAGAAAGAATTAAAGATAAGTTACATATAGGACTTTAGACTCACAAAGATAGGATAGATGATATTTTCTTTAAATGATAATGGACTAAATATTGTTTACTGTGATTCTTATTTGATAACTGTTACATGATATATTTTGCTATGTTAAGGTTAAACCCCTTCTTTTTATTTTAGACAGAAAAGAGGAGATGATGGGAGATGTTATTCTGTAAATATGTTTCTCATACTGTTTAATTAATAAAGCCCTGTTGGCCAATAGGAAACTAGATAGGCGGGGCTAGGAGACAAGGAGGAAAGAGGAAGTGAGAAGGAGAGTCAAGATGTAGACCATGGAGGAAGGAAGATGCCCGCTGCGGCTCCCCGATAGACGACCACGTGGAAATACTTAGATAAGTAGAAATGGGTTAATAATTAAGGCAGAGCTAGCCCATAAACAGTAATGGTAACTGGCCAACTGGATTGTATCAAATAGGGAGACTCAGAGTGTTACTTGGGGCTGGCATGGCTGGGCCCAGACTGTGAGCAGGTGAGATTTGTGCTGCGGGAAAGGCCTGCTGTAACACGATAACCCTTCTGCTTCTATTGTGTGGAACAATTTGAGGAGTATTGGTGTTAGTTCTTTGAATTTCTGGTAGAATTCTGCACTGAAGCTATTTGGCCCTTGGCATTCTTGGGGGGGGTTCTGGGAGATTTTGGATGAATGTTTCTATTTAATTAGGGGTTATAGGTCTGTTTAAATTGCTTATCTATTCTGGTTTTAATTTTGGTAAGTGTTATCTACCCAAAAATTTTTCCATTTCTTTTACACTTTTAAATTTTGTGGAGTACAGGTTTTCAAAGAGTGACCTGAAGATTCTCTGGATTTCCTCCGTGTCTGTTGTTATCTTCCTGTTTTCATTTCTGATTGTGCTAATTTGCATGTGCTCTCTCTGCTGTTTGGTTGGTTTGAATAAAGGTTCTTCTATCTTGTTGATTTTCTTAAAGAACCAATTCTTTGTTATCTAATGAGTGCGTTTTCCCCACTGCTGGTCGCCTGATCCCAATGCGGCACCATCCAGCCACAAATAACATGCTGAGACTCTGTATTTGATATAAGGCTGTTGGCCAGTTACTAGTTTTTTACTGGCTAGCTCTGTCTTAATGATTAACCCATTTTTACCTATCTAAGTATTTCCTCATGGTTTTCTTATCCGAGAGTGGGCTAGAGTGCTGCTCTCTTTTGGCTCTCCATGTTGACTCCTTCCTACTTCCTCTTTCCTCCTTGTCTCCTACCCCCACCTATCTTGCTTTCCTATTGGCCAACAGTACTGTATTCATTAACCAGTATGAGAAACATATTTACAGAATAAAATTTCCCATCATTGTTACATTTATATTTTTTGCGTTGTTATTTTGATTTCTACTTTATTTATTTTAGCCCTCAATTTGATTATTTTCTGGCATCTGCTCCTCTAAAATGAGTTTGCTTCCTTTTCTTCTAGAGCTTTCAGTTGTGCTGTTAATTCTCTCATGTGTCTATTCTCCAGGTTCTTCATGTGAACACTTAGTGCTATAAACTTTCCTCTTAGTACTGCTTTCAAAGTGACCCATACTTTTCTGTGTGTTGTGTCTTCATTCTCTTTGAATTCGAGGAAGTCTCTAATTTCTCTATTTTTCCTTGACCCAGAAATGGTGCAATTGCTCATTGTTCAGTTTCCACAAGTTTGTAGGGTTTCTGAGATTTGTGTTGTTGTTGAATTCTAACTTTAAAGCGTGGTGGTCTGATAAGATACAGAGAGTTATTCCAATTTTTTTTTGTACCTGTTGAGGTGTGCTATGCTGCCAATCACGTGCTCATTTTTAGAGATGGTCCCATGAGGAGCTGAGAAGAAGGTATATTCTTTTGTGTTTGTATCAAATGTTCTAAAGATGTCTGTTAAACCCAATTGGGTTATACCTTCTATTAGTTCTTTTGTTTCTTTGTTAAGTTTCTGTCTGATGGACCTGTTTAGTGGTGAGAATGGGTGTTGAAGGCACACTCTCAAGTGTGCAAGGTTTTATGTGAGATTTGAGTTTTACTAATATTTCTTTTACAATTGTTGAGTGCCTTTGTACTTGGGGCATAGATGTACAGAATTGAGAATTTGTCCTGATGGACTTTTCCTGTGATGAATATGAAAGACCTTCCATGTCTCTTTTATTTTATTTTTTTTTTAGTTTGAAGTCTAATTTGTTAGATATTATGATAGCTACACCAGCTTGTTTCTTGGTTCCATTTGATTGGAAAACCTTTCCCAAACCCTTTACTCTGAGGTAACATCTGTCTTTGAAGTTTAGGTATGCTTCTTGTATATAACTTAAGGATGGAGTCTTTCCTTGTATCCATTTTGTTAGCATGTGTCTTTTTATAGGCGAGTTAAGACCAATAATTGATGGAAGATGTTATTCTGTAAATATGTTTCTCATACTGATTAATGAATAAAGCACTCTGGCTAATGGAAAAACAAGGATAGGTGGGGCTAGGAGACAGGGAGGAAAGAAAAAGTAGTTAGGAGGAGTCAACATGGAGAGTCCCGAGAGGTAGGATGTGCTCTAGCCAGTAAGATGAGCCACTTGGAAATACTTAAAATAGTAGAAATGGGTTAATTATTAAGAAATAGCTAGCCAATAAGGAATTAGAAACTGGCAAACAGATTTATATTAAATACAGAGTCTCAGCATGTTATTGGGGGCTGGCTTGATGGTGGGACCAGACTGGAGGCAGCAGCGGTGGTGGTGGGGAAAACATGCTCATAACAAATAATAGTGAGGGAAATTAGGGGCCATTGATTGTTAATTCTTGTTTGTTCGGGACTTGTTGATAATGGTGGCAATGTGTGTAGATTTACCCTGCTTTTCTTTTGGCTTCTGGTAAAGTGGTATTATCTATTGCCTATGTTTATGTGAGTTTAACTAACTTCCTTGGGTTAGAGTTTTTCTTTCAGAACTTTCTGTAGGGCTGGATTTGAAGATATATATTGCATAAATCCGTTGTCATCATGGAATATCCTGTTTTCTCCATCTACAGTGATTGAGAATTCTGCTGCATATAGTAGTCTGGGCTGTCATCCATAGTCTCTTAGTATTTGTAGAACATCTATCCAGGACCTTCTGGCTTTCAGAGTCTCCATGGAAAAGTCATGTGTACTTCTGATGGGTCTGCCTTTATATGTTACTTGGCATTTTGACTTCACTGCTCTGAATATTCTTTCTTCATTCTGTATGTTAGGTGTTTTGATTATTACGTGGCAAGGGAACTTTTTCTTTTTTGGTCTAGTCTACTTGGTATTTGGTAAGCCTCTTGTACTTTCATAGGCATGTAGTTCTTCAGGTTGGGAAAATTTTCTTCTATGATTTATTGAATGTGTTTTCTGCACCCTTGAGCTGGACTTTTTCACCTTCTTCTCTGCCTATTATTCTTAGGTTTGACGTTTTTATGGTGTCCTGTATTTCCTGCATATGTTGTGTTAAGAATATTTTGGATTTAAGATTTTCTTTGGTCCATGAATCTATTTTCTCTAGTTTATCTTCAGCGCCTGTTATTCTCTCTTTGATCTTTTGTATTCTGTTGGTTATGCAGTTCCTGATAGTTTACCCAGGTTTTCTATTTCCAACATTCCCTCATTTGTGTTTTCTTTATTTTCTCTATTTCAGTTTTCAGGTATTGAACTGTTTGAATTGTTTCCTTCATCTGTTTGATTGTTTATTCTTGGCTTTCCATGCTTTCTTTAAGAGATTTGTTCACTTCTTGCATTTTTGCTTGGTCTTTCCTCCATTTCTTCCAATATTTTGTTTGTTTTTTTTTCTTCCATTTCCTTAAGGGAATTTATCACGTTGTCTTTGAGGCCATCTATCATTTTTAAGAAGTTATTTTTTAAGTCATTCACTTCTGCTTCATCTGTTTTGGTGTGTTCAGGTTCAGCTGGTGTAGAGTCACTAGATTCTGGTGGTGTCATACTGGTATTTCTAGTGTTGCTTCTTTCAGTGGCTGCAGCTGGAGACTTTTTCTCTCTACCCTGCTCTCCCTGTGGGTGTAGGTGGGTCAGGAGTTCAATGTCAGTAATTCTGGATGATCAGAACTCACTTGGAGGTCTCTCTAGCAGAGGCCACAGAAGGGCCAATGATGTGGGGAAGGCAGGCTCAGGATAATCTTAAGCATGCAGGCAGAAGACAGGTGAAGGGGCCCAAAGGTCAGATGAGGACAGGTTCCAAATGGTTCTGAGTGGAAGGGCAGGTCCAGTATCTCAGAGCACTCAAAGAGAGGGAAGTGGGCTGGAGGAGTCCAGCTTTACTCACCTCTCTACTGTAGATTTGAGGGGCAAGACAGCCGAATGATCATTTAAAGCACAAAAGAAGCCAATACTCAGCAAGTCGAATAACACCTTTTGTCTCTTGGCCGTGTGATTTCTGTTGGCACTTGTTTTGTCCTCTTTGTGTTATAGAAAGTGGAGACTAAGGTTAAGCAAAAGGAAATTCAGAAATGAAGGAGAGTCACACAAAACTACTTACCTGGAAAATTTCTAAAGAATCTGCACAGTGGATGCTCCTTAGGTGGGGCATGCCTTGTTTACCCTGTTCCTGAATTAGTTTGGCTTTTACAAGTTCACACAAATATCTTTACTGAAGAATAATTTACTTGTCACTGGAATCTAGGGTGCCTTAGCCTCGGAGAAAAGGGAACAAACTAAGACAAACAGAGCAAGTCAGGCGGCCTTTCTTCTTTGAACACTGAAGGACAATAGCAACAACCACTGAGCTCATAAGAGAATTTGTCTGAGGGGTGAACTGAATGCACACTATTTCTCTTAGATTTTCCACTCCAAAGATTACATCACACTGTGCCCTTACTGTCAAGGAAATCATGTTGGGTAGTGTCGTTCACACTATTCTGTAAATGAGCTCTGTATCCTCTAATCCCTGTCAATTTCTACATGCCATTTTATACCTTGGAAGCATATAGTTTACAACTTGTTCCCCATGATACTTCGAGGAGCTATCCTACACATGAGTACCGTAGTGTATGCTTTAGCATTCAGACTAATAAACAGAAGTCATTTTGCTGGTTCAAGAGTATACACATTCAAACTTTGGTTGCCAGTGTTGAAAACCTTTGTAAGAGTTGATCGAATTTTTACCTCTGTCTGCCAATAGCAGGCATCATCCATACACACTGGGCTTTGTGTTCCATTAATTTCGTTTCTGGTGAGGTTTAGCATAGTTTTACACAAAATATTGACAATCATAGTTCATAAAAACATAAGCAAAATAATGTAGTAACCAGTAAAACCCAGTGGATCTTTAAAATTTTGGGTAAAAATTTAGTTTGCAAAACCAAGAAAATGTGTCTAATATTCTATGCATTTAACATGTTTCACAGCATCTATGGTGCATTCAGTGAGAGTGATGTTCTTGGAATGATCATACATTGCAAAGGGTAGACAGCTTCTAGATAATTATGATAATTAGTGTCAAGCAGAATAGAGGAGGTAACTTGATATTTGTCTTACAAAATTCTAAAAGTGGTGTTTAACAGCTATTTTAATTTTTACCAAGCATTTAATGTTTTCACTATGAAGTGTGTACAATAGGACTGGAGAAGCAGCTCTGTGGGACCCAGCATTTGCTGTATAATCTTGAGGTAAGAAGTTGACAACCCAGTACCCACAAAACAAGCGTGGCTCCCATTCTTGCTCATAACCACAGCTCCAAGCAGGTACTTATAATGCCAACTTTTTGCAGGGCAGAGACATGGGGTTTTATAGGGCTTCCTGGCTTCCATAGGGCTATAATATAAGTGAGATTTTGGGCCCCTTCCTGTGTGTATAGAGACTATATAGACATGCACACACACACACACACACACACGAGAGAGAGACAGAGAGACAGAGAGAGAGAGAGACAGAGAGACAGAGAGACAGAGAGACAGAGAGAGAGACAGAGATGAATATATTCCATAAAGCCATCTTTCCAGATCAAATGAACAGTAACAGAACAATTCCTTAATAGTAAAGTACTTAACCATTGTGTCACCTGGCTTCACAACACTGCAACAAATACCTGAGAGAAACAGAATGGTCTTGAGTGTAGGGATTTCAGTCTTCAGTCACAAGTCCAGCTGTATCTGAATGAGATAAAACTTCACAGAGCAAAGTTGCTGTGTTCATGACCATCAGAAAAGAAAGAATAGGAATAGAAGGTAAGGGGTTCAGGTTGGAAGCAGGGAGAGGACAGAGGACAACATGCACCATAGCCATGGACACAACACTCAAGGACCACACTTGAAGATACAGTCTGTTCTCCTGGGTTCCACCCCTTAAGTTTCCACTCCTTCTTAATAATTCACCATGTTATAAACCCATCATTGGCTTCTCCCTAGATAAGGCCAGCTCTCTCATAATCCAATCCGTCCTCCAATGTTCTGCTGCTAACTTCTGTTGTATTTAGCATCATGCTGTTGACACAAACTTTTGAGAAGACATGTCATATCAAAACTCAACTACCATTAAACATTGAAAGAATAATTTAATTCCTTTCGTAAAATAGTGTTCTCCATGTACAAGAATCCCAGTGGTGTTAACTTCACTTTTGAGATAGACTGCTAGGTAAAGATTTTGTGCAGCCTATAAACCCTGAATTGTTAACAAGAAGGACTTAGATTCATGAGCCAGCTTTAGCAGTTTCTCCTGATTTCTGCAACTTCAGATAATTCCTCAGAAAAACAAACAAAACAAAACAAAAATCGAACAAAGGAACAAAACCCAAAACTTTCAGCTTTTTTGACTTTAAGTTAGAATCACATATTTCTTCAGTGTCAAGATGCTTACATGAAAACTCACATGTGTTTACTTATACCATGTTCAAGGTTGTCATGTTTATAGTGAACTTCCTCTGAACATCTTTGAACCATAGTAGCTGAAGTTGACATGTGACTTTTCTTTGTTTATTATTTTTCATTCCCTTTCTAAAAGAATTCACGTTACCGAATAGCACCTCTTACCACTACAGAATTTAGATGTAGTATATAAATCTCCAAATATGTCTCAGACATTATTCCAGTTTTCAGATTTTCAAATCAAAAGGGAGAGTTTGGCATCTACTGTTATCTTTCAGTACCCATTTGCAATACTTTTATATGGTTAGAGTTTCTGTTGATAGAAGGAAGTAACTTTAGACTTTGGTATGAACTTCTGAAGAATAAGGATTTGTTTTGTTCTGGAAAAGATTATGAAAAAGATAGTATCATCTATGTCACCAATGAAATAGGCTTCTTGTAGCTGTTGACTGAACCCACAGAGGAAGAAACACTACTGCATTTAATGTTTATGTACTGAGATTAAATGTGATCTCAAAGGGTTAGACCTTGGGGAAACAGGATCAGCATAGATGTAAATAATCATTTTTTTCTGTTAAAAAACAGTTTCAGAGTATATAATGCTGTTAAAAATTGACATACAAATTGAGTGAAGCTCAAAAGCAATAAAGCTGATCCAACCATTATTTAGTTACTGGAATATCAAGGTCTGTTGCAAAGTACAAAATCCCATTGTTTTCTTCACTGATCAGATTACATCATCTTAATTATTTTATGCTGTCATTGCCGACACTAATATTCAGCAGACTGGTGACTTCCTGGACAGCCAGTCTATGAGAGGTGTTAAAAATCAATTCTTTGGAAAGAGTCAGAAGAAATGTGGTTCTTGTTAACTCTGGTTTACACCACCAACTGCTAACAAAGCTGTCAAAATGGAAAACGGTCCAGCTGCAGAACATGGAAGAAATCTTTTATTTGGAATCTGAACATGTGACAGGGAAAAAATGCTTATTTATAACCTACCACTGCTTTCTCAGACTGGTGACTTGTACTTAACTGTGGGTCTTTTGTTTGCTGGGTTTTCACACAGAAAATCACCATCTTCATTTTAATGGTCTCTGGCACCCTAAACACAGAAGTGGGTGAGGGTTCAGGATGCTGTAGATTGAAACAAGACAGAACTCAATGACTTTGACTCAAAAAGGAAAAAGAATAAGGAGGTGATGTTAAGAATGAAAAGAGTAAAAGGAGCCCGGAAGAATAAGCAATGGCTGAAAGAGGGACCTGGAGTTGGAAAGGCAAGAAGAAAACACTCATAGTTTGGGTCCTAGAAAGAACACACTGGAATATGTTTAATTTACACTTTTTCTCTTGGTGTGACCAGAACATCTTGGAGAAACTCACCCTTGGCTTTGGTAAATGAAGGTTGTTTCAGAGAAGTCAAAGAAAGTAACAAAAGAACAGTGATCATATATTATTTCTGAATATCAGGTAAAATTATAAAAATACCAATGAAGAAAGTAGATAACTTGAACTGACAAGTCTCTCTGTGTCTCACTAAACAAAATTTAAAGGACAAATACAATCCCTCTCTCTGTCTCTCTGTCTCTCTCTCCCTCTCTCTCTCTCTCTCTCTCTCTCTCTCTCTCTGAGGCCCAATCATAGTTGTGCTTGGTACAATCTGTACTGCTGAAAATTACATCCAAAGAGAGCTATCCCAGGAGGAGAAAGTCCTAATATTGTGATGAATGAGACAGTAGGGAACTGAAACACATCATCTCTAAAAGCAATATAATTTAAAGCTATGTTGTCTTGGGTATTAATATAAAAAAATGTTTTGGCATCTAGCTATGCACAACAATGGAAATTATTAGGAGGCCTTGGAAAACCATCCAGGCAAAAATTGGTTATTCACTGTCCTTTCATATCACAATCAATTGTTTTATTAGTATTCCCTGCCCCTCCCTCCTCCAGCCCTCTCTCCCTCCTCCCATCTATCCAACCCTTCTTTTATTTTATTTTATTTTATTTTTTTTTGCTATTGTAATTTAAGAGAAACTGGATCTCCAGAGAAAGACTCCATGCAACAGGGTTCAAGCAGTGGTTTGTTTGTTTTTTTTTTAATTAGGGAAAGGGATCATAAAATAAGGGGAAAGGGGGTGGAAGAACATTCTCTGGAAATAGGAACAGCAGGAGAGAGTAAAGAGGGGAAACAGAGGGAAAGGGTGAGAGCAAGAGGGAGAGCAAGAGAGGGGGGGATGGGAGGTGGGCAGGGCCCTTTTAAAAGGGAACACAGTGAATGTGCACAGGTGGTGCTCTCAGTGGCTGCAGCTGAGGGTGCATCCTGTCAGCACCCCAAGGGAAGGCGGTACAGATGCCTGGATATTGCCACCTGCCCCACCTCTCTTGTTTTGTTTGTATGTTGTCTGTACATATGTATGCTGGAGCATATGTGTGGGTATGTGTGGAATGCATGCACTTGTATGTTAGGGTGCATTAGCTCACACATGCTTTCAGGGCACAGGAAGGCCACTATTTTCTGTCTTTTAATGCAGTGTCTTCCAGTGAACCCGAAGTTCCTATTTTTCAGCTAGGCTGACAGCTGTACTCTGATATACTCTGGTTCCCTCCCACCTCAGTGTTGAAGTTACAAGCCTTCCAGAAAAATGCCCAACGTAGGCCCCTGAGGTCCAAACCAGAGTCCTTGTGCTTTCTAGGCAATTGTTTTTAGGCACTGAGCCATCTCCTCTGCTCCCTTCCACTTTTTTTTTAATGGTCTCTCATGTATTCGCAGTCCACTATGTATCTGAGTATAATCTTAAATTCACTGTACTGCTGCCTCCATATCCCTGGTTCTTGGCTTTCGGGCCTTTCACTCCATTATTGGCTAACTCTCTATTGCTTTTCTATATTTCACATAGCTTCTATAGTTAGTAGATACAGATCTCTAAAACTATACCTTTGTGTTTTTTTTCTTTTGCCGATTAATGGGCTTAAACAATCAAGAGGGAAATAATTCGTGCATAATTGAATTAATATTTCAGCCAGTTATACTAACCTTGTTAAACATCATCATAAATTTCCAACATTTAGTTAGCTTCATATTTTGAAAACGAAATTCACAATCATATATAGGTGAGATACGATTTAACTTACTACCAACCATCATAAAAACGGGGAAAATAACAAAAAAAAATCATCTAAAAGATAACTTCAGACACTGCAAGATTTAATTTGAGATTTAATTTACATGGAGGAGAAAAGCTGGGATAAGAGTACTAACAGATATAGGTATGTGAGGGAGAAAGAGAAGAGACCAAGCAAAGGAAAGAGAGAAGGTAAAGAGAAGGGGAGAAGACTGGGCGAGCAAGGGAGGATGTTTGCGTTCTGTTTCCCAGCTCAACACCTCTAAACAGGACTCCTGGAACAAGACAGTTATGGGGAAAAGGCCACAGCAAGCCAAACCATGAAAATAAGCAGCGCAGGATTATGGACTGCAAAATACACCAGAGTGTGAGAACCACCACCTACATTAAAACGCCTTGCAAGTTAAAAATATCACAGGGCATAAAAATAGTTTTTGTCTCCACGCCTCTGAACTGGTGGTCCCAGGTTTAACTTGCAGAGCCAGAGGGCCTCACTGGTTTGAGTTGCCTGAATATTCATTTCCAGCATTGAAGTAAAATGTAGGGAGAGAGAAATAGCTATCAACCAAATCTGTTTCTTTGTGTCTTTATAAGGAGGAAATAGGAGAGACCCTTGCTCTCGGGAGTGCTTGTAATGAGTGCTCTCAAATCCAATGTTCCCCAGTCGGTCATAATTACACAAAAAGGCTTTTCATGTTTGTTTTTTTCATAAAACCAACAAAGGAAGCAAAAAAATAAATAAATGAATAAAATACCAAACAACGCCACACGCATCTAAAGTCTGGACTGACTGCTAATGCCGTCCTGAAAGCCTGTGGGTTGCTTGCAAGGGTTGGGCTCTAGTCTTAGCACAGTAGCTCCTGGGAAAGCTTCAGCTTTGATCAAGTTCACACAAACAAAACGGGCTGTCTTCCAACCCCCTCGCATTGGATGCTCAGCCCAGCTCGTCTTCTCTAGACCTGCTTCACAGTCAGTCCCAGGACATTAGCAAACTCCAAAGGTGTCCCAGGCATATGGCAAACCCCATGCATTCTGCAGGCTTTGGCTTTGAGCACTTCTGATGGTTCTATTTTGCATGGAAAACCAGCTGGTGATTCCCTGTGCCCCGCAGCTCTCCGCTTTTCTCCCATTTCTCCCAATGACCCTGGAGGGGGTTTTCCTGTTTGAGGATTACCCTCTCTTATAAAGGCTCAGCTTCTGTTGTCCTGACCCTCTGGCCACCTCTGCATCCTGGGAATGGAGCTGGGAAGACTGATCATCTCCTTGTCCTGGTGCTGTAGCCAGGCTGAGGCCAGGTGGGTCTGCAGGAGCAGGTGAAAACGACCCATTAGCCGAAACAGAAACACATTTTTTAACTAGGCTCATATGTTCCGTTCACCACTGAAGGCTTCTATTTCCTCTTTGAATTGTTTTCTTTTTAACTTGTGGTTTTCCTCTTAACCCTGACGTTGGTTCATGTAATCAAAAAATTATCCATAGCAGAGAGTTGAAGGGTCTTTTAAAAAAATGTACATTCTATCTGGGGGAAATGCTAAGAGGCTCTTTGAAGTCTGAAAACATCTGGGGTAGCCTAAACGTTTCCACACAGTGTAACCGAATAACGACTTATCTTTCTCCATCCGTATTGCCCTTTTTTTCCCCACTTCGACTCTGAAGGCACACTTTTCTCTGCCAGGAACATTCCCTACCCTTTCTTTGCTAAATTCTGTCAGGAAACCACCAAAATAGATGCCTGGAAGTTGACCGAGTTCTTGCTTACAAGCCATACATAGTGCTATATACTTTTAAAATGCCAGTTTTATTGCAATTGTTATTAATTGTTAAGTGTGCAATAATTAAGAAAAGCTCCAAGTCACCCCTTTGGTCAAGGCTAAGCTGGCTGGTATAGTATCAATTATTTTCTTCATGAATGTCATTGATCAGCACAGCTCCTGGCCCACAGCGGCAGCATTTAATAATCACTTTGTGGTATAAAAGCTGATAAGAGGGCCAGGGAGATGCATTCTTGTGTAACATGCTTGCTGGTAAAGTATGAGGGCCTGAGTTTCATATCCAACATCACATACAAAGCTGGAATGGAGGTACCCACTGTAAAGCAAAATACAAGTGTCCCAAACAGTTTTGTCAAATCCTTGAGTTCTAGGTAAGACTGAGAGACGTTATTTCAAAAACCAAGGAAAACAGAGTTCTCCGATCAACGCATGGGGTATACTGCTTGCGTCAACACCCATGCCCCCAGACACAGGCACCTACACCTACAGGCAAACACACACATACACACACAAACACACATATACACATACACACACACACACACAAACACACACATATACACACAAACACACATACACACACACAAACACACACAAACACACACACACACATACACACACAAACACACTCACACACAAACACATACACATACACACACTCACACACAAACACACACATACACACACAAACACAGATACACACACATACACACACATACACACACACACATACACACACACAAACACACACATACACACACAAACACACACAAACACACTCCTACACACAGACACACACACAAAAACACACAAACAACACTCACACACAAACATACACACACAAACACAGATACACACACATACACACACACATACACACACAAACACATACACACACACAAACACACACATACACACACAAACACACACAAACAACACTCACACACAAACATACACACACAAACACACACATACACACACAAACACAGATACACACACATACACACACACATACACACACAAACACATACACACACACAAACACACACATACACACACAAACACACACAAACACTCTCCTACACACAGACACACACACAAACACACACAAACACACACTCACACACAAACATACACACACAAACACACACATACACACACATACACACACAAAAACACACACATACACATATACACACAAACACACACACACAAACACACACATACACACACAAACACACATACACACACACACACACACAGGTACCTAAACCTACAGGCAAACAGACACATACACACACACACACACACACATACATACACTTACACAAACACACACATACACACACAAACACACACATACACACAGGCACTTACACCTACAGGCAAACACACACATACACACACAAACACACACTCAGACACACAAGCTGAATGGGTTGATGAACGGATGATAAAAGACCTCAAAAGCCTTTTAATTTCTATTCAAGACAGGCATTTGGATTTAGTTAGCACATATACCGCTTCAAAGGATCAGCCCCTCAATTTTACTGTTTAACAATTTTCTAAAACAAATTCTTGAAAGCATATTGTCACTCAGATTTAAAAAGCAATGGCATTTTAGCGATTTTACTTTAAAATGTTAATCCAATAACTTCAGTTGCCTTATAGCTTGGTCCCTTGCAGAGACTACTTGAAGATTATAAACTCCCCTTTCCACCTGTGTGTTCTTTTTCCCAGTGGTGTGTGTGTGTGGGGGTCTTGTTTCCCTGGTTTCTTTTTGCATATTTAATACTGTCAGCTGGATCAATTTCAATGCCATTTTTGGGACCTCAGAGCCAGCAGACAGGAGGGAAAACGCAAAGGGTGGTGATGCCAGTGAGAGAAGAGAAGCACCAGGCTTGGGGCGGCAAGTGCATTGAGGGGGCTTGTAACTCTGAGCCGACGCCCTCTGGAAAGTGCCAGAAGCTCTCTGGGCCCTGTCAACCTACAGGCTTTTAACATGTCTCCTGTTCAGGAGACTTTGCCGAAAGCCTCCTATTGAATATCCCAAGTCTGAAGGCAACCTCCTTAACAATCGCTGCGTCCCCTTCCCTCTTCAACATGTAAGGGTCTGAATCTGAGCAAGGAAGCCCTTGCTCTTTCTAAAGCATGCCCCGAGGCTGAAATCTCCGGTGCTACCTAGAATCTAAATGTCCATCATGGTCTCAGCTCATGACCAGTTCTCCTCTTGTACTGGAAGGACTCTTGTGAGGACAGCGTAAGCCACTGGAAGCTTGGGTGACTCCAACCAAATCTTCCACTCGCTTATCTTCCACTCCTCCCTTCTTCTCAACTTCACTCGCCCTGAAAATATTATTGCCCAGTGGTGTTCCAGCCTGTGTACACTCTATCACACTGAGAGCATCAAATCCCAGTTATTGAAAAAGTACCGGAGCTGCTGTTGAGGGGCTGTACTTCTGAAACCAGCTGACCTAAATAGGAGCAATTACACGTAAACCATTTTCCATTTCATAGGCTGGGAAAGTAAGACTCAAAAGTCATATGGCTGCAGTTCAACCCAGAACTGAGGAAAATCTCTGTCTCCTTTCAAAGTGATTATTCTTTAAAGGCATTCGCTGGTTTGTTGAGAGTGTTGGGTTCTTTTTCAGGCTTCCTAGGAAAACAGTAAAAGAGACAAGAGTGTTCAGCTTTTCAGAAAGTTTTAAACTTTAGATCTCTGCTTAAAAACCGCACATGTGAATGAAATTTGCATATAATTTCATGGGTTTTACAAAGTGCCTTAAGCCAATTTATGGATCTTTGGCTTAATAACCCCTGCAGTATGGCATGATGAGCCCCATGGCACAGAATTCCTTCACAGGACAGAGCTGACTTGGGACTCCCAGGTCAGATGAAAGCCAGCTTAGCTTAGATACAGAGAGAAACCTGCAATTTCTCATCGGCAGCACTGTTGATATTTTAAGGCATATGATTCTTTGTAGTCGCTTCTGTCCTGTGCATTGTGGGAAGCTACCCGCAAGCATTTGTTCTCTCCATTCACCAAGACCATCAGTTATTGTCTCCCTTGCCACTCCCAGGTGTTAAGGCTGCAAATGCCTCTCAGACATCCATCTGAAAACCCTTGAGATGACCTCAGTTGGATTAAGACAATATATTTAAATACCTTTCCTATACTATATTTATTTGAGTTTTCTAGCTGTAGGAAGACTTGTGTTTATGGAGCTCTACAATGCTTAGGCCTGGTCAGAGGGATGCACGGGTCCCTGGCAGCTTCCAGGCTAAAGAGCTGTGACTTTGTCTCTAGTGCTAAGCTGCGTAGAAGTGAGGAGGATGGGCAGGTGAAGTTACGCTCACAAATGCTTCTAGTCCTTAGTCACCACTGAGACACGCCTTAAGAAATTCCCGATTTGAAGAATAAGCCCTCACTTGCACCAAATAATGCTTTATATTCAAGATTTGTTAAAAAAAATTTAAGTCTTCTATAGCATTAGTTTTTGACTCAAGTCATAAAAATACAAGTCAAAGGGGTGTGTTTTAGAACCTAGAGTCATGTCTAAAGGCCTAGAACCCGGAAGGTCCAAGAAGTAGGTACCCTCTGACCTTGTAAAAACTGACTGAAATAGGGAGAGGTTCATTCCATCATCTTCCTCCAATCTCCAGTGGGCTCAGAAAAACTGAAGAACTCATCAGACTTCATGTTCACAGCCTAAATGAAGCCCAACTCCACAATTTCTTCCTCTTGCTTTCCTATACTTTCATTTCCTCTTTCTCTTTTTCTCCTTCCTCTTCTTCCTTCTCCTCTTCCACATTTTTTTTTCTTCTATGCTTTCCATTTCCTGTTTGTCCTTCATTTATTATTTCAAGTAATACATTAAAAAATGTATGTGAGGGCAGAACAAGGAAGTCCATCTATTAGCAGAACAAGTTGCCACTACACATATGTGTGCGCAGAATTTAGTAAATAAATCCCCCAAACCTCAGTACTCATCACAAAACCAAGCCAAGATAATCAAAGCTACCCTGAAATTGCCTATCCTCCTATAGCCCCACCTCTTTCTAGAGGCAGTTATTATGTTAACTGTAGTGTTGTCATTGTCTTGCCTTTTGAAAACTCGTGTTCACACATCTATATACATAAACATGTAAACTTCTAATCAAGAACAACTGGAAGCCTTGGGTAAGAGCCATTCAAACACATGGATAGGATCAGTGGAGTCACCAAGTCTCTTTAAATGAAATCTACTCATTCCAAAAGGAAGCTTCCATCCCGAAGTAAGTGCCCTCAGAGGACACATGATGTTTCATCTGAAAAGAACTCACAAATGAGAAAACAATATTATGTCCCTAGGAGTAATCTATGTTTCAGCACATAGCTAAAGGGCAGTTTATGGTACTAAAGGACACTGCTCTGTGAATATCCCACATTTATTTAGCCTTGTTCCCTGTCATGGGATAATTGGATTGTTTTCACTTTTTTTTCCTACTAAATGCTATTGTCATGAACACTGTGTACAAGTTTCTGATGTTGAAAAATATGTACCAGATGTATTTTCACATTTGCCCATTTTGTGTATAGTATGTATGTATGTATGTATGTGTGTGTATGTGTGTGTGGGGTAATGTATTATGTAGTAATTGTATGGGGTTCAGAAAAAAACTTGTAAGAGTCAGTTCTCTCCTACCACAAAATACTACCCTGGAAATGACCTTAGGTTGTTAGCTTACAGAAAGTTCTTTTCTCCTTATCCAATGAAGCGTCTTCTTTGTCCCTAGATGTATTAATTTTTAGTGTGTAGGACATGCTCTGAAAGTGGCTTTGCTGAGCTGCAGTGTATGGCAATAGACATGCTTCTATAAAATGCCACCAAATTGCTTTCCATGAAGGCCTGTTTTCTATGTATAGGCCCTCAAGGATATCAGAGAACCTGTATTGTCAGGCATCACCTCACACATTTAGTATTTCAGACTCCTTCCAATCAAGATTGTGAAGTGACATCTATTATGCTCTGACATCCTTGAGCCGGAGCTACAGATAATGTGAACCACTGTATGTGGGTACTAGGAATCTAATTTTGGTTCTCTGGAAGAACAGCAAGTGCTCTTAAGCAAAGATCTATCTCTCCAGCACCCATACTGGGCTTTTCTAAACTTCCTTTGTGCCCAGACCCAAGGACTAGGGATTGTAGAGGATTTCTAGCCTGTAGAGGAGTTAGAAACAAATATATTCTGTAGCAAATAGCAAATTTCCATGGAGAAAGGAAGGCTGCAGGCTCTGGTTCACAAAGGTCACATGGCATCTTTTGAGCTTTTACATTTTGGAGGCCAGACTAGATGTACAAGGTTGAAATTAGTCTCTTTGGCAGAATGAGACTAACAAGGTAGTTGAAGGTCCCTCATTCTTCTTTCTGGGAACAAATGAACTATATTTATCTCCCCCATGTTGCCAGCATTCTAATAATTTAATATTGATTAGAGTTAATAATAACATCCCCATGTAATTCAAGTCCCCAGGAAGCTAAGCTTCTGCTTGCTTGCTTCTCTTGCTTGCCAAGTTGGAGGAAAGTCTATTTAAATTAAATTATACCTTGTGAATATGAGCCTTACTTGGGGCTTGGAGAATTCCACTTACTCAAAACTGGAGACTCAACTTACCTCATCCATGTTAGATGGGGCAATATTGTCTAATCTCGAGGACACTGAGAAGAGGAGTTTCAGCTACTGTTCACTGCAGGAGTACAGGCATTTGGCATTGGGAAGTCTGTGTGATCTCTCCTAAATTCTCTCTCTTTTTTTATATATGGCCAGGATCCTGTAATTGACTTGATAAAATGTATTCAATTGTAGACAGCAGGATATCCCCTTCAATCTCAACATAACATCAAATCAGGACAATGATTTCAGAGACTGACAAATAGGTGGATAATCTACTTTCTTTGTTTAGTGTAGCTATAATATGGGATGAGCAGAATATGGCATTTAAAATGGTTTAGGATTTTTCTTGATAGTGAGGCACAACTGCTCCTGACAACACCACCTGCATTAGAAAGGAAGATGGACATCAAAGAAACTTGTTATGGAGTTTGCCTCCAATTGACAAGACCTGTAGCCACTTGGGCAAGGTACTGCTTTTGTCTGGACTGTTTGAATTTATGCTGTATAAACTGTACATGCGGGACCCATAGAAAAGTTACTGCTGAAACAAGATGGACAGTGCTAAAATATTCCTGCTTCATGGAAGAGTCTGCCAGACAGTCTACAGGACACAAATAACAGTGACTGATAAACTGCCAACACAGGTGAACAGTTTAAAGTTTCCTGCTTTGCTGGGGAGACTTTCATACACAATATGGCCTATGGGCTGAAAATGGAACATTACAGAAGAACTTTGGATGACTGTACTGGTAGCAAAATGTCTCTGTCATTTCTACAGTTTATATATTATCCTCCTGTGGTCTTTGATGGAGTTGAAGACAGATGCATTATGGTTATAGTTTTCCTTAGTTAGGACTAAAGATAAGTTACATATAAGAATTTAAACTCACAAAGATAAGATAGATGATGAAATGTTTTCTTTAAATCTTGCTAAATGTTAATGGACTAAATATTGTTACCTATAGTTCTTATTTGATAACTGTTTTGATAAATATTTTATTATGTTAAGAGCAAAACAGATGAGAGATGCCATTCTGTAAATGTGTTTCTCTTATAGGTTAATGAATAAAGCACTGTAGGCCTATAGAAAAGCAAGACAGGTGGGACTAGGAGACTAGGAGGATACTGGGAGTTGTAGTAGAGAGGACTCAAGATGTAGGCCATGAGAGGTATAAGAGGTCTGGACTCTCTCTGGTAAGACCACATGGAAACACTCAGATTGATAGAAATGAGTTAATATTTAAGACAGAGCTAGCCAATAAGAAGCCCTAGCCACTGGTCACAGGTTTATAACCAAAAGAGTCTCTGTGTGTAATTTTGGGCACCAGGCTGGAGGAAAGTGCTTGTAACAACCTTTTTTTTTAAAAGAGTGGCATGGGTGGTCGCTCACAGGAAGTGAGGCTGTGTTAAAAATAGTAGGTTATCTGGAAACACAAGACTTAGTCCTGGAAGGACTCAGGGATGTCTCAGTTCGCAGCTGTGCTTTTACATCCCCAGTTGAGTCCCATGTAGCAACTTGTTCTCTGAAGATTCTCTGCTAGAACGTTTAAAGCCAATGAATGGATTGTTTGCTGTCTAGCGGTATAAGGTGAATAAGAAATAACTTGTGTAAGGCATGACACTAAATGAATTCTCAAAATTGTAGCCTTGTCTTTATTAAAATGTTGGGTTTGTTTTTATGATCTTTCCTTCACTGAATAAACCTACTACTATCTAATCTTATCTCCTTAATCACAGAAGTGAGGCAGTTTTCTAGTGAACTTCCAACCCCTTCTAAAGCTAGGAAAGAATACATCGCTCTTTAAAACACAAAACAATTACTTCATTTTTTTTCTCATCCTTACCAGTCTCTTTAGGAAATGTTACTAATATTGTGTGCTGAGGAAAGCAAAAGTGTTTGTGTGTGTGTGTGTGTGTGTGTGTGTGTGTGTGTGTGTGTGTTTAATATTTTTTTTAGATTTACAAAAATGTGGGATGATTGCTTAATTGACCAATTTTAGAGAATTAGCTGGCATATCGTGCAATCAATCATTTAACCAACATTTACTGAGTGCAGCAAAATACTACAGAGAGATCTGAAGCTTCACTAGGGAGGACTACATTGAATCTAGCATATGTTATGTGCTATTCATTTCAACGAGATTTCACACTTCATCCCGTGTCATGTGTTTGTGCACATGTGTGAGCAAATATATGTGTGCAGGTGCATGTGCCCATGCGTATACCTGTGTGTAGAGGTCAGAGATTAATGCTGTTAGTCTTCCTTGAAAACACTTTAACTTATATATTGAGGAAAGGTCACTAACTTTGGACCTGAAGTATAAAGGTTTGACCCATCTAGCTTTCTGACTTGCCCCAAGAATCCCATGTCTTTACCTTCCAGAGCAAGGACTACAAGCAGCTGCCTCTTCACCTGGTATTTAGCATGAGGTTGGGGATTGTTAATTCAAGGTCTCATGGGTGAGCCACACCTGCTTTACCTGCTAAACCATTTCCCTACACCCTCACATCAGTGTTTGAGTCAGATATCACTTGTATGCATCATGCAAATAACAATTGTAATCATAACAATATTATCAGGTTATATGTGGAAGACATAGCATTCCAATGAAGGGAACTACACCATTGTTTCTCTAATGTAATTCAGGATATAGTTCGAGTGTAATTCCATGTACCCGCTAACAAACGTATATAACTATGGAGAATGTAAAATCTTACAAGGCAGAATTAGAAACTGAGGAATTGGATGTAAATGAATGGCAATTCCTTGAGTAAAAAGCAGAAAAAAATTGTCATTAGAGACTGGAGCCTAAGTCTGCAACCAAGGCTGGCTGTGAACTGAAGGCTTTCCCCTAGTGCCAGGCTCCTGAGAGCTGAGATTACTGATGTGAGCCACCACACCCAATAGCAATACACTTTAACAAAACAAAGGCAACAACTTATGAAATGGCAAGTTATTCAATGTGGCTTAGCAAACTGCACAGTTCTGTCTTTTAAAATCTAGTCTACGTAGTGATGTCCCTGACAATTCCATGGGAATAACAAACTCTAGATACATCTTCAGATGATGGTCATTTTTTAAAGATGAATAATTGTGGTAAAACCTAAATATACAGTTTGTTTTAGTAGGCACACAAGTGATTTGGTTTGGGGTGAATTTCTGACTTCACTTTAAAATGTACGAACCTCAGCAAATACAGATTATAGATTGGAGACATTTGAGCATGGAATTAAATAATTCTCTCTGGGGTGGGGATGTCAGACTGCAAAAGGGTACAAGGTGGGAAAGGTATTAAAAAAAACAGAAGATAAAAGAAATAGTTGGCATGCTGATTAGAAAATGAGGAAGAAGACAGCTTTGACAAGAATTTCCATATCCTTTGAGTTGACCTCTTGAAGCAAGGGGAATCCTGATCCTAGCTACCCACCTCACTTGCCTTCAACCCATTTAATTTCCCAACCCTGGCTTGAAGATAGTCAAGTGTTCTGCCACTGAGCTTCATTGCAAGACAACCAGCCATTTGTGCATATCTAAATTAGCATTCGTTTTATTTATTCTATGAAAAATAATTGTCTGTAATGATAATAATCATGTATATTAATTAAGGACAGAAACATGCTTTATGTTATTGGAAGCTGAGTTGATTTTTTTTTCCAAGACAGGATCCATAATGATCATATTGAATAGTTTGCTGTCTCATACTGTCCATAGCATGCAAACAGAAGCTGAATTTTCCATCTAGAAACCCTGTTTCTTTCTTTTTTAGCTTAAGACTCCTGACTTACAGTTCTACAGTTCACTGCCCCTACTGCTTAAGGTTGTTCTTTCATACACATAGCGGCTGTTCTTCACAATAATGTTCTCATATTTCTGTGGGTCACTCCCTTACAAGATTCTGATATAGTTGCAAGTGGTGATGCATAATATATGTGTTTAATGAGTCTACAAATTCCTTTTATGTAGTCTTCTTGGGATATGGCAAGGGCTGGTTTAAAATGGGGTGGGGTGGAAAACTTGTGTTCTTACTTGTCAAGAAAGGGATAGAATTTCTGCCCGCCTCTTGAATAAGATTCTAATGCAGATCCTACCTAAGGTTAAAATTGCACACATAGCTTGTCTTCTAGGCTCAGGTTGGTTTCACTCCACAACTGCTGCTGGTCTTGGTGATCATTCCATGACACTGGCATCTACAAAATGCTGGGGTTTTCTACTGCAACTATGCCACACTTTTTACCAATAGCCTCACCTACTCTCTCTTCATGGTGCAAAGCCTCAACTTCTCTGCATGACACTTTCAGTCCTAGGCTTTCAACATCCACTAAGGCTGCACCTTCAACATTGGGCTCTCCCACCCTCTTCCAATGCCAAGCCTCACCTGTTCTCCATGACCACTTCATGCTTTCAAAACCAGTTTCAACTGGGTGACTCATACTGCCATTATGCGGTGCTACCTTGGCACCTCTGGAACACAACTTGTATGTGTGGATATTAAGGAAATACTTCCTAGAAGATTTTGCCTCAAAAATGCTGGTCTCTTCTTTCTCACTGATAATCTCTTAGCTTCAGATAACCTGAATCAATTATCCCAGTAATCCAAAGATTTCATTCTATGTTGCCAGTTTCTAATTAATTACTGTTGTTTCTCAGCCCCAGCTGACAAGAGCAACAGACTCTCGATTGAAAATAGCAAATGGTCCTGATAGAGTCTTTTAACTTTCCTCTGAAGTGTCACAATTCAGGACTCTGTCTTCTGCTTTGCTTTTAACATTCTTATTTTCCAAGCTCCTACAGACCAGCCCATTGAGCTCTCAACACTCAATGACTTTTAAAGCCCAAAATTTCAAAGTCTATCTACAGTCCTCTGAAAAAGAACATGGTAAGGTCTATCATTGCAATACCCAACTCCTGGTATCAACTTGTCTTAATAAGGGTTATTATTACTGTGAAGAAACATCATGACCCAAATGGAAGTTGGTGAAGAAAGGCTTTATTTGGCTTATACTTCCACATCACTGTTCATATTGAAGAAAGTCAGGATAGGATCTCAAAGAGATGAGGAATCTAGATGCAGGAATTGATGCGGAAGCCGTGGAGGGGTCCTGTTTACTTTTTTGCCTTCTTTCTCAGGGAACCCAAGACCACCAGCCCAGGGATGTAATGACCCACAATGGATTTGGCTTCCCCCATCTGTACATCTGTAGTAGAATATTATTTTAAGGTAAAAAAAGGAATACAGAAGTTAGAGTGAAAAAAAAAAAACAGGGGCAAAAGGTAGATGGGTAAATTTAAGATAAGAAAAGCTGGCTAGAAACCTGCCAAGCTAAGACCCAGTAATCCATAACTAATAATAATAAGCCTCTGTGTGTGATTCATTTGGGAGCTGGATGTCAGGCCCCTGAAAAAGGCCAAAATACAAAATAAGAAAAAAAGTCTTCCTACACCTAGCAATCACTAATTAAGAAAATGAAGGACAGTATTCATACAGCTCAATAGATATAGAGAGATAGAGCTGGTGCCCTTACCAGTCCCCTTGGCCCAAGGAGATGCTATGTATGCAGTGAAAACAGAATCCTGCATACCAACCCAGCCACACAAACCCCTGAGCTGCACTCTGTCCTGCCTGCAAGATGTGCTGTGGTAATAGTGGCCCAGAGCTTGTGAGCATAGCCAACATATGCTTGGTTTAATTTGAGGACTATACTACAAATGATAGTCTAGGCTTAAATTTCCTGTAAAGCTAGGAACCAGAGACTGGATATCCCAGTGACCTGGGGTAGAATCAAACATGACTGGCAAAAAGAAAGAAAAAAAACAATGAAATGATTCATAAGTTATCTGGTATACTCATGATGGTCTAGTTCATCATCAGAGAAGCGTCCTCCAGCAGCAGATTGGAGCAGGTACAGAAACCAGACACTTTGCATAGATAATAGATAAAGTACAAATTGAAGTTCTTCATCCCCAGAGCTCAGGGAACCCCACAGAAGAGGGGGAGGAAAGATTGTAGGAATCAGAGGAGATTGAGGACACCGGGAAAACAAAGCCCACCAAATCAACTATTCAGGGATCACATGGGCTCACAAAGACTGCAGCATCAAGGAAAGGGTCTGCATGATCTGCAGAACACTCTGTGCATCGAAGTTATGCCTGTTACCTTAGTGTTTTGTGAAAACTTCTAACAGTGGGAGCAGGTGCATTTCTGACTGATCAT
Organism: Cricetiscus sungorus; assembly: GCA_030556225.1. NCBI lineage: Eukaryota > Metazoa > Chordata > Mammalia > Rodentia > Cricetidae > Cricetiscus > Cricetiscus sungorus. Next base: position 9,104,595 of record JANBXA010000737.1, on the reverse strand, counting down.
TTCCTCCTGTTGGGTTGCTAGTCCAGCTTTGATATGAGGGTTTGGCCTTGTCTTTTATTTGTTGTTCTGTCCTGTTTGGCTGCCATTAATTGGAAGCTTGCTGCTTGGGGAAGAGAAAATGGAGGAAGAATGTATGTGGTGAGAGGGGATGCAGAAGGGAATTGGGAGTGGAGGGAGAAGATCTAAATTTCGAATGCATTTTATGGCAGAATAATCTATTTTCAATAAAAAGAAAGGAAGGAAGGAAATGCCTTACCATTGGATCCCATGAAGGCATTTTCTCATTGAGCTTTCTCCCTTTCAGAGGACTCTAGTTTGTGTGTCCAGTTGACACAAGACTAGCTAGCACGCTAACCTGCTGAAACTTAAAGTGCAGAGAAATGCTGTCTTTTATGAGTTGCCTTGGTCATGGTGTTTTATTACAGCCTCAGAAAAGACACTTATGAATATTGTTTTTACTATTTGTTGTTCTCTTAGCAGGAAAGCTATCATCTGTCTTAGAAGCTGGGATTTCTTGTAAGAGACACTGGATTTCAGTCTGGTTGATTGTCACCAGATGATTTTTGATATTCCCTTAGGAAGGAAAATGATGGAGAAGATCATTGGGTCCTTAACTGAGACTACACTCTATCAGTCCACATCTTCCAGGAGGCTCTATGATTCTGCCCTCATAACCCTATGGTCTCTGATAGTTCTAGAGTATGATTATACAAGCCTGAGTGAAGTGGGCTATCCATCAGTAAAGCTACTGAAAAGACATCATCCATGATTGGATGAGACTTTCTAGAGGCTCATGTGCAGCTGCATCACACATGTTTTGTAAACAGCCCCCAAATGTGCTCTGTAAAGACCCCAAGTGATTTATTGGTTCCCCAAACTAGATTCTGTTGAAATGGTACTACGATCAGATCTGTCTTTGATATAAGGAGAAAATAGATATTTAATTCCATTATTTTAGGCAAAGAGTCCTTACAACACTGTGGAATACTGTGTTTTGAACACATTTTATTGATCTGTCTTCCCAATGCAATACTTTTGTGTAGAGAACAAGTGAAATGTGAGTATAGATAACATGATGATATTTTGACTGTGTTATCTTTTTAGATATTAGTATATGTAATTCTTTTTTATTCAAAGACATGTCATTATATTGCACTATAAAGAATTCAAGATTACCATTAAAACCCAGAACATCATTAGTCATGATCATAAAATAATAATAAAGTAAGCTTTAAAACTAGTATTCTTTTTGATTGCTTTATTTAGTCTTGTGATGTTAGAGTTGACTGGATTCCCATTATAGAATTTTTCCTTCTCTATTTCTATCTCTTAACAAACTTGCCAAGCAGACATGGTCAAAGATTAAGCAACAGAGTTTATCTTTTGTGTTCCAGCCTCTTTTATATGTTATGTATCAAGGATACAGAAAAAAAACTAAGAGGGATATGATTCAACTCGGGGTAAATGTAATCCTGGTTTGTAGAATGCAGTATAAGCACCAATAAATACAGTCAAGGCAGATAAATTTCTAATGTACATTTTAGAATTTTAAGTTTAATTCCTTTATTTTTGGATCTCTTATGCCAGCTCCAGGTAGAAAGCTGGATTTTGAACTAATTCACACTAAAGGCAACACAAGGCAAACAAAACAGCAGGAAGGTACTTCCTGACATGTCTCCACCCCTCTGAATGTGCTGCTACTTAATAATAAAGCAGAATAATATGTGCTCTCCCTCTGATTATCAAGTTTTAGTGTTCTGTGAAGACGAGTTACAAGGGGTGTCTCCTCCAGGAAGGTACTCTTTATAATAGAGGCAAGCCATTGAGACAGCTAGTGGAAAGAAAGCATTTGGCCTGAGGCCTACAGCTATTGGTAAACGACAATTTCTTGTACTTCCACTATAATTTAAATTAAGTGGCAGCAAGACTTATAAACTCACATTATGACCCAAACTTTATGATTTTCTTATATCTCCTGGGTTCTGATCACAATGAAACTTTCTCCTCCCGAAGTCGTTTAATATAAGCATTCCTTTGGCAGACTATAAAGTATGACTTTTTTTTTCAGTCGACCTTTTATAGGTGTGTTGGGTGCATATTGTATGCCCAGTTGGAAGGGGGAAGAAAAGAAGAAACAATTGCAGTATAAGTGTGGAAACATATGTGCTATGCACTTATGAAACAGATTTGCAAGTGAAAAAATGCTAAAAGATCTTAGCTCCAGTTTTTGCTTTTCTCTGCATAAGGCAGATGAACAGAGTTTTGGCTGAACATTTAAGCCAGTTAGAGACTAAAAAGCTCAACATTTAAAAATTTCCTCACTCTCAAATCATTTCATATATGCTCTCTTTCCCAGCCCCAACAAGACTGTTTCTCTTTGTAACTGGAAAATGTCGCTTGCACCTGTGAATCTATTTCTAAGCTATAACTCCAGAACATTTGAGCTGACTAAAGAAACAAGAAAATAAAGTTTGCACTTCACCATTTTATTATTATAGGTAACTTGAAAATAATGCCAAAAGTTTTGGAGAATTAAGGTGTTAAAAATACTAAGTAAAGTGCAAGAGTGAAGCAAGTGAAGAAAGCATTGTAGCAACAGGTGTGACATTTGGGTAGAGAAGGGACAGAGTTAGGAAGACACATACAGGCTCCACGTTCAGTGCGTAATCTCTAGATATGCACACTAATATTAAAATTGTGAGGAACCTAGTGCGTGCTTTGAGGTCGACATGGTTTGGGAGTGGCCAATGACCTTGTCTTTAGTGATTTCCCACTCTACAGAAAGAATAGAATTGTCAGCCAGTTCCATTTTCTCTCACCAAATCTTTTTCTCATGAGTTTTCCCCCCAGAAAGGTTAGAATGTAAGAAAAAGGGGTGTTTTTTTTTCATTTGTGCTAATAAAATTCTTTGGAATAAAAATTGTAGACACAAATAACACTGATGGTGATAAGCTATATGAGCACCCAGTTAGGCCAAGGACTTGAGAGAGGTTTTAAGAGACGTGTTAAATACTATTCAAACTTGCAGACTGTTAAAAGGAGACATTTGTTTGTTCATGGAACAGTAACAAACAACCAAGTGAAAAAGGATGTGATAGGGACTGGAGAGATGACTCAATAGTTAAGAACACTTGGTGCTTTTGTGGATGGACCTGGGTTCTGTCCCCAGTGTTGATATGGTGGCTCACAACAATCTCCTTTTTCAGGGGATTTGTTCTCTCTTATGCCCACCCTGGACACTGCAGCACATGGTGCGCAAACATACAGGCATTAAAGCACTCATACACAGGTAAGAAACAAGTCTTCACCAAAAAGTGGTGAGGTATGTCAGATTATAGACACATTGACTTGAATATGTCAATGATTTCAAAGCATGTGTATCAAATAATGTTGGTATGCATCTTAGTCTTTGGAATTTTAATTGGTAGATAACTTATCAGTAAAGCTGGTAGCAGAGAGAAGGATATGAGATTAGTCACAAACTTTATAGGAGTACATAGAGATATTATGTATATAATCCCAGCACTAATACAAACAAATACAATGAGTAAAATGTTCTTCAGTCTTGATAACTTATTTTTTTTTGGAATATATCTGAAGCAGGAAAATCTTAAGTGAAATAGAGTAGACATAGAGAGAAATGATGAGTGTTGCTTATCTACCGAACATGGAAACATCAAACACAGGTAAAGAGGATTGGTAACCACCAGAGGCTGTGTTAGAGAAATGAACACAGGTAACTCAGTTACAAACATTCAATATAAGGTGAGTGACCTATGGAGACACAATGTATGGACTAACTAATACAGTTAATGTGTACTTGAAATTTGCTAAGAAGGTAGATCAGTATCTCACACACACCTCACACACACACACACTGCATATACACACATGAACATTTACACAATATGTGAGGTAAATAATGCTATATGTATGTATGTATATATATTTCTTTAGTCTATATATTTGTATATTAAACATAATACTACATATATCATACATATGAAACATCTTTAACATTTTTAAGTTTTTATGCCAATCACACTGAAATCCTGAGACATAATAGTTGCTAGGAAACTTCCTTAATGAGCAATTTATTCATTACCTGTATCAAAGGGAGTCTGATACAGCACAATAGCACTGAGTCCTTTTCAAGCCTAGCCTCCCAGAACTGTTGTGTCCTTATGCAGCCGTGATACAATCCATAATACCCCATGGGCTTCCTATACTTTGAACAGTGTTCCTATGTGTTTTTAACCCCATTAGTACTATAGAACCCAAACTGAAGGCACAATAGAAATGGGTGGTAATTATCTGGTAGGATGTCCATGACCTGGCCACCTCAGCTATTCAGTTGTGATTGTAGCTTACTATGCATGGTTCATATAACAGTATTTCACAGATATGTATAATTTAAGAAAAAATATCTCTTTAGTATTTTGCTAAAAGAAACCACTGTGATGACCACAGCAAAAATTCTCATACCTTTTTGCTTTCTCAAGTTCCTGGATGAAGAAATTAGCTAAGAAGGCATAAGCAGATACTGGGGTTAATAGCTTATTCAGTAAGTTGAATGACTATTTCCTGGAGTGGTTAGTGCATTCCCGAACTGAGGCTCCTGATCTGTGATTCACTCAATTTATTTTCCTTGCCATAATAATCTCATTGCTTAGTTGTCTCGTTGTACGTCCTATCAGGAAAACTCCCCAGACTGGTAACTATCTACTGAAACTGTTTCTCTTTTTCCTCCATGATACATATGGATTCTGCCCCCATTTAAAGAGAAAAATATTTTAACCATTTATTTCCTCAGAAATTATCTAATTTATATTAAGTCCACACTAATTAACCTTTGCTATTTCTTTCATACTCTTCCTTTTTAAAAAATTAATTCGCTGTATCTTTCCTGAACTTGTGTTTCTTGAGTTTTTGGGTTAAAAAATTGGACTGTTACAATTTTGTAAGAAAGAAAAATTAGGTTGAAAAATATCCACAGCGCTTGGAATTGATTCACAAGAAAAATGTCTACTCTTTGCTCCTTCATGTTACACCAGAAAGAAATATCTTAGCTCTGGAACTCAATTTGTGAACAAAATGGGAAAGCAAAATAAAATAGAAAAATAACAGCCACTAGACATTTTCCCCCTCTATACAGGTTTCCCAAAAAATGCCAATCAGGGAACTGTGTAATTTCAAAAGTTGGTTTCTAGAGGGAGAAAAAGACTTTTTTTTTTTATCTTCTAGGTTGGTACAATTACATTTAGTTTTATAGGTTACTGAAAAGTCACAAGAATTTAAATTAACAATTGGATCATGTTGCTGGAAATGTGGTCAGTGGTGCACCTCACGTGACCTGTTGAGGCTGTTTTGTTCTCAGCACACCCTGGAGGATTTCAGCAAAGTAGCACCTACCATTTGAGGGTGGAGGACATATAAATTATCTGAAGAAATGAGTGTCCTAAGGGGAGTGGCTCTACATCCTTCATGGAATTTGCAAAGCATAAGACATACTGCACAAAGTTCAACACTTGCCTCTTTCTCACTAATATTGACAGTTAACTGGCTAGTACTCAAGCCAACATCTTAAGCTATCTAATAGACTGATAATTTATATGGTGTAAGGTAGTGTTTCAATTTTATTAGGATGGCTATTTTAGCACACATGGTCCGTTTTCTTTCATCTGATTTCTGAAAGTCAGAAGAAAATAAATAAGTGGGATTTAAAGTGAGATTTTCACAGAAAGGTGACCTTCTCAAGAAAATAGGTAGGAAATATAGGTAGGAATAAAGGCATAGCTTCCTAGCTATCATATTTGTGGTATTTTTTGTTAGCTCTGTTTTTATAGTAATGGTTAAAGTCATTTTTAGTGTGTTATATGGTAACCAAAGAAATACAAGATTATTCTAGAAAATTCAGAACAGATGAAAATCAACGAGAATTAAAAGTCAGTATTTTGTCATCTACAATAAAAAAAAAAGCTTTCTTACACTCCACTTTGTGTATGGTATTGTACTTAAATTTCTTACTAGCTCTATCTGTGTTTCTTTGGAATGTGTTTAGGCTAGGCGTATGTTGTTTTTACTCCCAGGAGATAAAACTGCTAACATTTGAAACAAATCTTCACAGCTTTTTTCCTCAGTACACATCAACTTTTCCACACATGTAAGCACACTCAAATTACACATTAACACAATTAGTATTATCTTATTGTGTGTAACTTTTCAGAACTTGAATCTCTTAAAAATGTATTTCCCTATGTTTTCAAATATTTTTTCTAGTATCTGTTGTTGTTTCAATTGTCTGTCTCAGTTTATTTATATTCTTTGATACTTAATTTCTCCTGCACCAAGTAAGATCACTAACATGTATTTGTATCTTGGTTCATAAATATTTGTATGTATTTCAAAATGAAACTGTAATTTTTAATGCTAATAAAACATGCATATAGCCTATGATTATTCTCTGTGCCCTGAAATATCAAAAACTCAGCTCTATTAATATCATTGTTATTAACTTTATTATTTTCACATCTTTTGGACTATTCAAGCATGTTTTTGAACCAATTTAAAAAAATATTTTTGAGGAAATAACACTTTCGTTTGGATTTAAATTTTTTTCCATTTTTTTCCATTTATTTAATGTCCTAATTTTCAAAAAGAGTCTATGGGTGGCTCTTTAACCTACTACAGTTCTGTAAGTATTAAATAATTTCTTTCTTCATTTTCAACAAAGACATCTGTATTACATTGAAATAAAAATAAAATGGGTTTTCAATCTTATAGCAAATGTTTGGTCTTTTTTATTTCTTGTGTCTAGATACCAATTCAAAAAACCTCAGCTGATTGGCAGAGAACCAGTTAGAACTTAGTTGTTCACAATTTCTGATGGAAATTATCTACAGTTGGTGTAACCAAAAATGCATTATAGTGACAGTTATTTTACCTGGAACCTGGAACCATAAACAGTGTCCCAATGACAGAAACAGAGCCTGTGACTACATCTAGAGTTCCCAATTCCATTATACAGTCAAATCTTCATTTTATGACTGTTATGGTTGAGAAGAATAAACACTAGGTTTTTGTTGTTCCTATATGTTATGAGTATTTTTCTTTTCTGCTTGCCTGCCTTGTCCCTCTGCCGAACCAGCCCCAATTAACACACAGAGACACTGTATTTGTTATAATTCTGTTGGTCTATTACTGGCATTTCTTATTGGCTAGCTCTGTCTTAAATATTAACCCATTTCAATTAATGAAGTACTTACACGTAGTCTTATCTTACAGGAGAGAGGGGCTGGCATTCTTCTCTCTCCATCCTCCATCTTTGATCTCTTCCCTACTACTTCCTCTCTCCTTCAAGTACCACCTATCTTGCTTTCCTATTGGCCAACAGTGTTCTATTCATTAAACAATAAGAGAAACATATTTACAGAATGGCATTTCCCATCATCTATGTTTTTGCTGAGAATTAGAATAATGTTGTTTAAGTTTTTTGTTATGCTTGGATGTGTCAGTGTTCATAGTGATGCATGCCATGGCATGAACACGGAAGTCAGAAGACAGCTCGCAAGAGTTCTTTCCCTCATTTCAGCACTTGTATTGCAAGGACTGAACTCAGGTCCTGGTGTCAGGCACCAATGCCCAATGATCAATCTTGATGTGTCAAGAATTTTAATTGGGACTTTAAGGTAAGAGCTGGAATGAAATCTTAGCCAATTACAAAGAAAGCTTAATCAATTAACATATTAGTTAACTTACTCACCAAATGTTCTCCAAAGGTATTCTGTGCAGCAAAAACTGAGGCATTTGCAGGAAATATGAAAATGAACAAAATGCAGTTTTTGCTTTCATAACGTTTACAATTTCCTGTGATATAAATTAGAATTAGTGGAAACACAAAACTACAGGTGGTAGAAAAAAAAGTTCACTTGTTACAAAAGTTGAATATATATATATATGAGGGCTCTTAATTTAGCTAATTCAAAGCCGGGCTTTGGGGGCACACACCTTTAATCCCAGCACTAGGGAGGCAGAGGCAGGTGGATTTCTATGAGTTCGAGATCAGCCTGGTTTACAGAGTGAGTGCCAGGACAGGCTCCAAAACAATACAGAGAATCCGTGTCTTGAAAAACAAAATAAAACAAAAACAAACAAACAAAAAACAAACAAAAAACAAAAAATAAAAAGCAAAACAACAAAAAAATAAAATTAGATAATTCATCAGGCAGTGGTGAAAGATTTGAAAGTGATGCATAAGGGAAGGAAGGGCTCAGCCTAGATACCTCAAAGATGTGTGTGTCTGCAGGGTACAGTGGAAAGCCGCCTAATGTATCCAAGTGCTGAGCAGAAGCCAAGCATGTGAGTTACTCCCCTAGTTACAGGCAAGGCAGAGACTTAATCCTTATAGTCAATTATAATTGATGCCCAGAAAATGGAGTTCAGGTTCAAGAATTTCCTCTGAATTGCTCATGGTCACGGAGCCCCTAGTCTTTTTCCAGTACATACTCAGCCTTTCAGACATAAATGCTGACTGACTAAGGTTAATTTCCAATGAGGGCCACTATCTAAAGTCAGGATTTTACATGGTGAGGGATGGCAGTTTTTAGCATCTCAAATATTTCAGTTTTCAAGCAGAAGCACTGAGAGAAGCCAGTCTCCTTTAATTTTAGAATAATTCTTACAAATTTAATTATATTCACATTCCATATTGCGTTGTTAGTTTTTTTTTTTCCTTAGGCAAATCAATATAAAGCCTTAAAGAATTCACAGAGGTGCACATTACTACGGCGGCCTTATCGAGAGCTTTTAGAGTATTGACTACAACTTCACTATTTACAGGAATTAGTAAATTACTTACAATGCTCCTACTGCATAAAGATCTTGGGAGTCAATATTAACAATAACAACAACAACAACAACAAAACCCTAGGATTTTATGTGCTGGCTGTTTGTGTTTTCCTTTGTAGGGGCTAGATTCCAGATGCTTGTGTAAATTCTTCTCCTGGTTTGTATGAGAAAGGTATTTCTAAGAGATAATTAAGCATTACTATCTTTGAATGTCATTATATAATCACCCTTTCATCAAATTCATATGGTCAAGTTTCCTTCACTGGTGAAGGAATTAAATACTAACTTATTTCAAAATACTGTTTATTCATAATCAAAAAAAAACATTAAATGCCTGGAATATCAGCTTAAACATAAAAGCAAGAGGAGAGTGCTTTTTAATTTTTTAAAATTTATTATCTTTTTGTTTTTTGTTTGCTATTTTGTTGTTGTTTGTTTTGTTTTTTCGAGACAAGGTTTCTCTGTGGCTTTGGAAGCCATCCTGGAACTAGCTCTTGTAGACCAGGTTGGCCTCAAACTAACAGAGATTCACCTTCCTCTGCCTCCTGAATGCTGGGATTAAAGGCATACCCCACCAACAACTGGCAGGAGAGTGCTTTATTAATATAACATTATTGTGCTCACATTTTTGGCAATAAAATGTTATTGAAAACTATGCTTATTGTGTATAATATAGTTGTGTTTGTTTTAAGATCATATTGTAGAAATACTATTATGTTTTATACATGGGGTACCAATGAAAATATACCCAGAACTCAATCTACATTTATATGTGACATAAGTAATAAGGAGAAATATGCAGATGACATAAATTACATTGACTAGACTAAAATGGAGGCAAACTCTGATTATTTTAACTGTTTAATGGGTATGTTGTTTTATTTTAACTTTAACAAGGTATCATGAATGAAAATTTAAAATTATTATTATTATTATTATTATTATTATTATCTGTCACTTTCTTTTACTAAACCATACATAATCATAACACATAAATCAGTTTCCCTCAGATTAGCTATAAAATGCCTGTTTAGTATGTTTTAAAGAAAAGTATGGCCGTGCGTCTTTCATCTAAGTTTAAAGTTAGCAATTCAAGAGACTATAAATCAACACGCAGCTGTTGTTTAAGTGTGTGAACCACTCTGCCTCCTAAGTAGATACACAATTGGCCTCCTGAAGCTCCCTGTATCACATAATGTTTGCAAAATGACCCCTGCAGTCGGCAAGCCATGTTTAGGTATCAAAGTAATTTTCTGAGCCGTAGAGAAGCAAACCACCGTTAGACTATCTTATCAGGTTCTGGTGGCACTAGGAGTGTTGAAAGGTTGGGGAAAACTGGGCATGGTAGTACATAACTATGATCTGATCATTGGGCAGCAAGGGCATAAGGAGGAGAAAGGGCAGAGGCAGCAGATTCAATGACATAGTAATACCGATTCCATCTTAGGCAGGTAGAGACCATCTCAAAAAAATTGTAAGAGTAAGTTTGGAGAAATTCATATATTGCTTAAGTTAGCATTAACCAGCTATATTAGACTATCAAAGTAGAACACTGACATTTTTAATTATCTCTGATTTGCTGTGTGTCATTTTATAAGGGAACTTTTATTCGATTTTTGTATATAGAACTCCATATATTTCCATATAGAAATCTGCCTATGTTTTAAATTTTAAAATACTAATTATGACAACTAAGACAATAAGAGTATAATACTTAAGTGTAACATCTATGACAAGGCCCTGAGTCCTTCCCAGAGACAGTATATGATAACTAGAAGCAATTTTTAATCCAAGGAAAGACAACTTAACCATAACTCAAAGAGAGCTGAGTAAACAAATTCCATGTGTAATACATACTGACTCACACTTTTTCAAGAAAACATCTGAAGCACTTTGCCCAACCCCAGAGATAGATTTTATTTGGCTCCCTGTCTTCTTTCTGAGTGACAAGGACCTCACACCTTCAGAAAATCATCTAGTATCCTGGTTTTCATAAGAACAGAAGGTGTTTTTCTTATATTTCTCCTAGAATGAAACTTGGGCAATCATCTTTGTTATCTCACTGACTACAAATAACTGCTTATTTTCAAATAATTTTTAGCCTAATTGATATTCAGTATCAATTAGTTCAGAAAATGAGATGAGCAAAATTCCTGCCTCTGCTCTCTGAGGGTGGATGTGGTATCACATTGGCCTGCATTCCTGCTGCCCTGACTTCTCTTCCGCAGTAGACTGTCTCCTCTCCTGAGGCAGGCCAAGCCCTCCCTTCCTCAAGTTACTTCTGTCAGGTTTACTGTCAAAGCAACCAGAGAGTAACCAATGTGCTGATGATGACATTATTTCACAGAGATATAAATAATTAGCCAAAAACATTAAGAGGGAGAACCCATTTTCTAACCCAGTTTTTCAGTCTTCAGGCTTCTTTTTTTTGTCCGTCTCATCTTCTGTCTCACATAGACTTAACTCAAGGGAGAGGAGAATGACTCACTGAGGCTCTCTTTACTCAGTTCACAGGGAACTGATCTGTGTAATAAATGCTCAATAAATATTAATTTGAGATTATGATAATGAGGTCATGATTAACAAGTATAATCCCTCACAGATTTCATTTTTAGGTAATGTGACTTACAAAGTAAGCATAGAGATGCTAAATATAAATATTTAGCATCATTTGGAAATCATTTTGATGTTTTCCTTGTTATCATGTACAATTGTTTTCTGCTTGTTGACAAGTTAACAACATTTATGAGAAAGCTATATTAGATTCCCAGAACGCACAAGACAGAAAAATAATTCCCATAAGTTCTTCTCTGACTTCCATACACACATGCCATGACATTTCTTCCTCTGTCTCATACACACACACACACACACACACACACACACACACACACACACACACACACACATTTTTTTAATGGAAAGGAAACACAAGAAAACTAAGGTATATTCACAGAAGTGACTTAGTGTTTTTCCCTTGATGATATTCCACTGGGCTAATTTGGTAAGTCAGTATTTTCTTCTTTTATGAAAGACTTTACACTTCAAGATAACAGGAAACAATTACTAATTAATTTTGTGCCATCTGCACATAGTGTTAACACTGGTGTCATTGGCCTGTGGCACTTCTGTAAAATGTTCATCTTCATGGTTGACATTTATCAAGATGCTCTCTTATTCACAATTAGCCTGGCCTTATACTTGAACTTCTATGGAGCTGCACACATACAATTTTAACTATTTCTAGGTATATCTACCTACCAATGCTGTATTTCTATACATTGTCAACCTTTGCCAAAACATGACGATGACTTTTCCACCGAAACTCAGTACTTTTCTCTCTACTTTCTATTTTTGTAATAGGAAAAAAAAGATGACTTGGTATTGAGGTTTAATAAGGATATTAAATTAGGCTGAATAGATGTTTATTCAGGGAGAAATAACACACAACATAGACAGATGAATGCAGCAGGTTCCACAAGGATCCTATTCTCTCAGAGTCCCTTCAGCAAGAGAGAGCCTCAAACTCCTTCCTCAGCCTTTACCCCCAGGTCACATCTGGCCCTGTCTCCACCCCCAATGGGTGTGGTCTAAGCCACAGGTGGGGACAAGGTGAATATTTCACTACAATTTTTCTTTTAGTGTAAAGAAAAGATTTAAGCTTGATACAAAACTATATACAAAACAGTGAATAACAAGTGTGCTCTAAGAAAAGGAAAATCGAGACCAAAACCACAAACATACCTAGTCCTAGGGTGAAGGCATAACGGAGTTTACAATAGAGTTGTCCTAAGCTGGAAAGCTTAAGTCTAGTACCTAGTATATCTAACTAGGAAGAGAGAATAATAGTTGTGATAATTTAATCTACAACCTCATCAAGACCTGAGAAGGAAAATAGCGATACTAGGGTAGACAGGAAATGCGGATGGGCAACTTCCAAAACGTGCAGCGAGGACAGAAACAGCAAGCTACCTGGACAGTCACCCAAGCTCTCACAGCAACGTTGGTACAGCCAGTGTTGGCTAAGGCCAAGAATATTTGACAGACCACAACAAAAGCAGGGAGGTAGAAAGGCTGTCTTACCCTGACTTAGCAAGGTTCAACAGTCTTTTATGTTTGTCTCCTGTAAGCACATAGGACCGCATGTCCGAATCAGTGGTCAAGGTGGGGGCAATTCTTTGCCCAAGAGGCCATGGCCGAAGTGAGGGTGAACTCCAGAAGGAGCAACAACAGTGTCCAACATACTTTCGGGAAAGTGCACGGTGCTGTCAGGAGCAACAGTGTCTCATGTCAACGGAGTACTAATATTAAAACTTTTAAATACCATGCTCTGCACGTCTATGAAGTGACTGAAGATTAAGCATCTATGTTTGACTAATCTCATAGGTAAAGGAAAAATGGGTAAGGATAATCTGTAATACTCAGGAACTTAGCTAAAATACCTGATTAAAACTTCCTTAAGTAAAGCAAAGATAATTACGTAAACAATATAACTATGCACATATAAATTCCTAAAGTAGAGGTAGAGTAGAGATGTCTAGACAAGAGGTAGAGCTCTAAAGGGCAGCAAGATGAATATCCCAAATTGTATCAATATACAAAATGTCTTGAACACAAGCAAAAGTATACATACATAGAATATGGCAAGAAAAATGTGCATAAAACATCATAATTTTCACACAATATGACAAAATATAATATACAATTCTTCCAGTACATAAGTTACCACAGATAAGAATATATAACAATGTAAGCTGTAATACTAATATCTCACTCTTACTAAATAATTCACAAGAAGATGGGCTAATCTACCTATATCTATTCTGAACCATACCTTTCCCTACCATACCCTATTCCTATGTAAAAGAGATAACCAAGTCTAAATATTACCTTCCATACCCAACGCCAAGTAACTAAAACCAACCCTATGAAGATGAATATTACCCCTAAATTTCAAGAGTGGGGAAAGGGGGCGTCGTTATCTTAAGATTACTTCCTGCTGAAATGGGACGATGATTGCTCCATCGGATCCTGTGGGAAGAAAATTTTAAGCAACCATATTTCTCAACAGAACTAGCTGTGACATATGTATTTAGTCATTGTGTGGCAGAAAATGCTTGTCTGGAGTTGTATTTGAAAGTCTGGCCAGGTTGTAATAAGAAGGTGCACCATTACAGCTAGCTAGTCATGAGTTATCTCTGATAGGAACCTGGAGCAAGGTTTGAGAGCACTTTTGGGTGATGGACGACAGGCAACAAAGCCATAGCTTGGAGCTGTCCCATCACCTTTAGGAACGAGAGCTGATCCTGCAACAGCAACAGCAGAGTACTTTCCCGATTCCTCATTCTGTCTTGTAATCATTGTGCATGGGTTTTGATTTTAATAGAAGGTAACATAATCCCAAGACTTCTCTCTTTATCAGTTTATCCAGATCCCCGAATTAGTAAGGCTTCTAGGATGTGATAGGAACAAAAGTATGAGTAATTTTATTGAATACTTTGAGATGTTTGCCCTAGATGGAAGCAAAAATAATAAAGTCACCTGCCATCAAGTGTGCTTAAACAGCTCCAGCACAAACTACTCAGTGGGATTACAGATTATGAGAATAACAAAAGACAAATTTTAAGACAGTTTCATGAGCAACTTATAACACTTACTTTACTCTTGGTCCTACAAAATTTAGAGAATAATGTCTACTTATGATTGTGTTAGAAGCAAAACGAGGTAATGTTTGTTCTTGAGATCCATGGCCTTTGTGAGATACTCCTTCAGTTGCAGCATACTGATCTCTGATATTAAAAAAGCTTGAACTCCATGCTACTTATTGAATTTGTGTCCTGCTTGAATTGGAACCTGCATAATTCCTGATTTCTCTGAGGATGCTGTTGGGCAGGCTGGACTCATGCTGTTTTTGTTTCTCCTTTGTCTCTGATTTTTTCTGTGTGGTGAAACTGCAGGCATTAGATACATGGTATGTATTCTTCCGCCATTCTTACTTTTTATTTCACATAATGAATGCAGTTAATTCATCTCAAAATATATGTGTAAGAAATATATGGATTTAAATTGATGACAAAAACTGAAGGTTTTATATTATGTTAAGTCACATAACATAAAAATAGTCATTGTTGGATCTTGTTTACAAAGCTCCATCAGCCTTTCTAGGGATGCCCATTCCTTCAAACATTATTTTTTGTCTCTTCTTATAGCATTTCTGTGTTGGATAATTTCAATGGTCAACTTCATGGGATAATGGTGCCCAATTGTTTGGACTACAGCATTATCTGGATGGTACAATGAAGGTATTTCATGAGTGCAATTAGTATGTTATCTTTAAAAACATTTCAATCTGGTGCATGCACAGCTGATAGAGGATATTCTTTTGCTGTGATGTTTCCTGTTGATGATAGGTCTTGGAGAGTATTTAGTGTGTATACTAATCATTCATATGTAGTTTTAGCCATATGGCAGATGTGTTAGGTTAGATTACTTTACCACTGAAAGAAATCCAAGCACACTGACACAAATTGAACTGATGAAGAGGTCGGTTGCTGTGGGAATTAATTTGGCCAATGGTTTGGAGGCACCAGCCTAGGGATGTGGCTTCTGCATGCAGATGTGAGCACTTATAAAGAATAGGGGGTCTCCATGGGCCTCTTGTGTGGTGGTTGGAGATCTGCTCACAACTCCCAGTGCCCACAGGGCCCAAGACCATGGCAGCTCTCTACCTTATGATTGTGTGTGAGTCTTCCCCAATAAACATTCGATATCCATTTATTTCTGGCTCTCAGGGACTATCTTACCCATCATTTATATTGGTGGTACAATGTAATGACATTGTAATATAATCTGCTACCACAAATGTGATCTGCCATCATCAGTGTGATCTGCCATCATGAATGGGATCTGCTACCAATGAGAGTTTCATGATATGCTCTTCTTTTTAGAACGGCTGTTAAAAATCTTTTACCTCATTTTTTTCCCATTTAAAATTTTGGTGGTAAAATTATACAAAGTTAATGATTTTTAAAAAAAATTGTAGGTATATTATTTTAGTGGCAGGTAATAAATTTATAATTTTATAGGAATGCATTTCGACAAAGGAGAGGTACTCTACTCTCAGGGACACTGGACAGGTGTTAAGTGTTGTTAGAGCACTTACTAATATCTGTTAAAATCACTATTATCACTGTGGGTGAGAATTCTATTATGTCATTATTATGACTATACCTGATGTCCACTGTTCTGCAAATAAGCAAAGACAGCAAGATGGAGCAATTTGGCTCCCTAGTCAGTATCTGTTGGACTGTCTGTCAGTGATCTGGCTGCCTTGAGAAAAAGACTATCAGTCCACTAGCTAGCTGGATTGCTCTTATACCAGCCCCATGGGTGGAGTGAGAAAAAATGTGAAGATTTCAGAGAATATTCCTGGCTTGTGAAGGTACAGTTTTTGCTGCTGCTATTGAGTATCTGTACTACAAGTTCAGTCACCTCAAGATGACCATACAATTATTTTTGCCTAGGGCAGAGGGGCTAATAAAGTAGCTTCTGTGACTGATGCCAAGCAGACAACATCATAATCCATCCAAACACAAGCCTCCATGTTTGTAATTGCTTTCAGTTTCTGTTTTCAGGCCAAATAAACTGGTAGCTTATGTTTTTTGATCGAATGGGGTGAGGGACACTCAATTGTGAGCTTTCACATGGTGCTGGATATTAGATGCAACAGAAGGTGCATCTCATCTTTTCTTGACTACTTTTTATAATGAACCCTGAGCTAGTTACATAGAGAAATCATCAGCATTGATCTTTTGGGGTATCAAAGCCAGAGGCAGTTAGGGTTTGTAATGTAAAAATCAAAGCTTGCCTGAAGTCCAGAATGCAGTGATGTGCCTCTAGTTAGCCAAGTACTCACTAAGATACTAGTTAGCCACACACCTAAGCCACTAGTTAGTCCTAGAAGAGACAGGCAGTGGTGGCCACACCTTTAATTCCAGCATTCAGAAGACAGAGGCAGATGGATCTCTGTGGGTTCAAGGCTATCCTGGACTACTTGAGAGTGAATGAGTCTAAAAGAGAAACAGAACTCACACCTTTGATCCCAGCAGTTGGGATGACATGTCTTCAATTATAGCACTAGAAAGGAACATAAGGCAGGAGCTCAGTGAACTCTTAGGGAAGTCTGCGTTTTGGTGGAGAGTATTGGAGTCTGTGGGCACTCTGAGGACAGAATCGCCCCCTTGGTCTGAGCCTTGGTGGA
The DNA here is from genome assembly GCA_030556225.1 of Cricetiscus sungorus. NCBI lineage: Eukaryota > Metazoa > Chordata > Mammalia > Rodentia > Cricetidae > Cricetiscus > Cricetiscus sungorus. Next base: position 9,087,488 of record JANBXA010000737.1, on the reverse strand, counting down.
GGTGATAACTCTCAAGTGGTTGGCTGCTTTGCTTTTCTGATCTTCAGCTTGAACACCAATATCTGTCTCTGAGATTTTATTAATTGTGCCACAGGCATTGTGAAGTGGAAGCAGTGGCCAAAGGGGTCAGCAGCTGGAACAACGAAAGAGAATTAGAAAACACATTGCAGTGATCATGACAGGAAGAGAGACAAAGGACTGAGAGAGCAGAAAGAAAGGGACAACATCTGCCTGTGACAGAAGCACACAGGGTGTAAGGAACCATGGAATATAAAATGTGAGCCTACATGCATAATAAGGGCTGAGGAACCCCTTCTGGTCAAAGCAGAAAGAGATAAATGTGAAGGAATAGCCAAGGCTTTGCAATTCTTCTGTGGTTGCTTCAGATAAAGGGGAACATTCATGAAATAAGGCCTCCATGAGCAACTAACTGCAGGCCTCGATCTCCATGCACAAGCAGGTTTCCCTATCCTATACATCAGCAGTGACCAGACAGTTTCCTGAGTTTTGTGTAACAAAAGGGTTTGCTGGTCTTTTAAATTATATACACACTAATCACTTTCTTCTGATTAACTTACACATCAAAACATCACACAGCTAGTTTCAGGGAGCCATCTAACATTTAGGTATACTCTGTACATCTGAATGAACTTCTGGACAATCAAGACAGCAATCCTGAAGTAACAGAGCTTTGCTGAGGGTCTTACACTTTCACTTTGCTATTTATTTATTCTGGTTTCTGAAGTTTGTATGCAAGCTCCTCCTCAAATACTTACAGAGCTGCCTGTTTAAGAGTGCAGGTGAAGAACTTCTGACTCTTGAGAATTCCTCTGAGCTTAGAGATGAGATTTACCCAAATAAAGATCAACTGAGCATTCTCACCTCCTTCTGGAAGTTTCAAACCTTCAGTGAACTTGAGAATTCCCAAAGGAGACATATCAAGCAGGTTCTGCCCATGCGTGGACGAGGAGACAGGTTTTCAGCAGAGTTCCTTCCTCTTCATTCTCCATTAGCACCCCCTTTGTTTCTCTCCTCTTCCTTCGTCCTGTCTTAAAATTGAGATGATATAACTGGTCTTCTTCATAAATTGTCAGCTCATTATAGACCTGCACTGAAGGCTCAGTCCTTAGCCTGTTTAAAAGGAAGTAGTGGAAACCGTTAAGATATGAGTCTTAGAGTGGGGAGTGTCTAGCTATTGTGTGGTATCCCATAGTGTCTCATAGTGTGCTGATCACTTTCTCCTGATCTTCTTCAAGGCTGTGAATACAGTGGATTCCCTTAGTGCGTGACCCCTCTGTGAGGCACTACTTACCACATACTCCCAAAGCAACAAGGTCATGACCACATATGGGATGCCCTATGGGATGTCACGTATTTTCCTCGTTGTCCACGTTTCCTTGTTCTGGGAATTGAATCCAAAGACTTATTACTGCTAATAAGAGCTTTGTGAATATTTTATCACTAGTTGCTTATGTGTATATTTCCACAATTATTTCTCTAAAAACCAAGCAAAACAAAAAAAGCCAAAAAGCAAAGTGTGTGTGTGTGTGTGTGTGTGTGTGTGCCGCGCGTGTGCACATGCATGCATGTGTGTTTGTGTGTGTGTGTGTCCCATGTGTACACGTGACTGTGAAGCCGAAACAGAGCTCTGAATCCCCTCAAACTGCAGTTATAAGTAGTTCTATACCATCTGTCCTGTGTGCTGTGAGTTGAGCTCAAGTCCTCAGCTCTGGTAAGGTAGCAATTTTCTTATCCAGGGCTATCTCATTCCACCCCTATAATGGTTTCTTATTCCCACAAATTTAATTTTGATAAAATATAATACATTTATTTTCTGATATTAGATTTTAAGATTTTTTTCCTAAGAAAATTTTGCTCTACTGGTGAAAAAATTATTTCTATATTTTTTCTCTAGTGACTTGCTCTTGGATTTCAAATATTAGCTGTGATACATCTTACTGTTTTTGTGTGACATGAGAAATGTAGACACTCATTTCCCTTCTTCTGGGTATCTGATTGTTGTAGCTTCATTTGTTCAAAAACATTCATTCCACTAATGAATTGCTGGCATTTCGAAAATCACATCGTCATTTCTGTGTAAGACAAGTTTTGATTGTGTATTATTCCGTTCATGTCTTTGCTTATCTTTATACAATATCTAATCAACACAATGTAGCTTTCATATGGTAACTATTAGTAAGTTATTAAGTCAGTATATTCACTTTTTCATTGCTGAGAAGCAAATTAACCACATTAGCAATTTAAGACAATAGCTGTAATTATTTCAGTTCTGTAGGTTGGAAGTCTAGGCATTGACTGGCTGGGCTTTAGCTCACATCCCATGGGCTCAAATTAAGATATCAGATGGGTGAATTCGCATCTTGGGTTTTGACTTTTCTCCCAAGTTCATTTAGATACTTGGAGGAATTCAGTTTCTGAAGTGTGTGTGACTAAGGTCCATATATTATTCCCAAATTTAAACTAGAAGACAGTCTTAGTTCGTGGCTGTTCTCAGGGAATGCCCCTGCTAGCTTCTAAATTAGCCGGACCAATTTTCACGTTAGATTCCCCTCATACTTCAGTGCTCTGTCAGCTGGGTTCCAGATTCAAATTCAGGGGATTTCTACATCTAGCTGCAAACTCCCCCTGCGATATCAGCTCACTTCAGGATAGCTTCGATCTCAGCTCACTGTAGGATAACTGCAATCAGCTCACTGCAGGATAGCTACAACCTCAGCTCACTGCAGGATAGCTGCGATCTCAGCTCACTGCAGGATGGCTGCAATCATCTCAGCTTACTGCAGTATAGCTACAACCTCAGCTCACTGCAGGATGGCTGCAATCATCTCAGCTCACTGCAGGGTCTGCTCTGTATCCCACACACCAGTCACAGCCACCACACTCCAGTCTCTTAGGGGTTTTCCTAGCATCCTGTTTTCCCCAGATAGGATCTCCCCTCTCCTGAAATCTTTAAATTACCTGAATGTTTTTGTGAAGAGATTGAAAATTTCCTCTTTGAAAATTTGGTGTTACATTGAATCAGTAACTCGATTTGGGGAAAACTGAGTGCTTAAGGATATGGAATCCTCCAGTTCATGAACTTCATGTGTAAGCAATATTTCTACATGACTTTCAGTCCACATCATCCAAAATATTTGATTTTTGGTGTTCCTTTGATTTTTTTCTCTCAATGATTTTATGATTCTGTGTAACCTGTCTTTACTGACATTTTTGGAGGGTTTGAAACTCTTTTTATTTCTAGAAGTATCTTAATTACTAAGCAATTACCAGTAACAATGTGGTGCCCTGTGAGTACAAGCAACTATATATTTTTCTTCAAGTTGGGGTATCTTACTTGTTTCGTTTTTTTCTAATAGCAATGACTTTCATAGAGTGAATAGAGAGGACAAAAATTAATAATTTTGTTGATTTGTAATTTAAAAGGAAAGCCATCATCCAGCCCTCATTGCTAAAAGCAGAGTAAGACTTACATTATTTGTACTTATCCTTCAGCCGATTGGGGCACTCAGTGGTACTGGCACTTTGATGAGCGATTCCTGAAAACCTGTGCATACATCCCGAGTTACATGCGTGTTTTCACTAGTTCGAGTTACATGCGTGTTTTCACTAGTTCTTGGAGATATTATGTTTATTTTTCTTTATTAGATTAATATGTTCTTTGTTCTCACAGAATCTTTTGAGCTTTAAACTAATGATGTAAACTAATGATTATAACTACATAATGATTTTTCAATACAATCCTGGTTTTAATTCTTCAACACTACAGGGTATCATTATCTGCTGTGACAGAGTTTTACTTTTAGTCCCACAAGAAATGTAAAACTACTTGCTGGTCTACTTATCTTTTTAACTCAGGGCACACATATTTGAAGCATGTGTCCTACCTCTGAGGTACATGCCTAGCCATTTTCTATACCATTTTTGTGACTCTTCTCTGTATTTTATATTTGGTTTATGATAAGATGTATTTATAATGAACCTGTGTTTCTCATGGAGTTTACTTGAGATAAGATGTAAAGTTCCTTACCTAACTGATTAGAATATTTCACATGATTCTCTCCTCTGTTCCTTGGCTCTACAGTGATGCTCTTTTCTTTGCTGATATGTATTGAGGTTTTCTCTATTGCTGGGTCATTCTCTATTGACTTACTAATTTTACTATTTAGAAAAGCACTTAAAATGAGAACATTAAAATATTTAAATTTATTATTTCTGTGATCCTGATTTGCTTGTATTAGTTTTCCTTCATTTATTTTGTTTCTGTTACATGTACACATTTTTGCATGCCTTCCTGATACAGAGAATTATTCAAAATCTGTATTTTCTTAAGTGTATCCTTGTCTTGGAGACTATTGCTTTTAACACAATGACACCTAATTTTCTTGTTTTTTCTTTGTATAGTTAACCTTTATCTTTAACTTTTTATATTTAACCTTTTCTTCTGGACACCAGATATTCTGACACTGTTAGTTTCTTAAGATGACTAAACATTTCTCTGAATAGTTGTAATGTATGATGATAAGTTATCGCTAGCCAATGAAATTACAGAGTTAAACTTATTAGTCTCATTTTTCATTAATTTAATAGATATTTTACTTGTTTTTTTTTAATATTTTAAAGTTAGCCTAATTTTTAAGAGTTACTAAGTATTTATTGGCTTTGCCTGTTTCATGGTACATGTGTCGTGTTCCAGGAACGACATATGAAAACTGGTTCTTTGCTTCTAACATGGGGGGACTAATGTGGGGACTGAACTAAGGTCACCAGGATTGGCTGTAAATGTCTACCCACTGAGCCATCTCCCAGTGAATTTAACTTTATGTTTGGGCATCTTTTAGTTAGGAACTGTTGTGTTACTCCTACTGTTTTTCATAAGAATTAAATGTGCAAACATTGTATCAGTCCATCCACAGATAGACTTACTTTTTCAGACAAAACATAACAAATTTTCAACATTACATTTCTGTATTTTCAAACCATTTGTTATTGGTACCACATTGTTTTCATTTCCCTTCAGTACAAAAAACTATTCCTCTCCTTTTACTACCATTTCTGGCCTCATTCTGAGAAGCAATTTTCATTTGTAGCATTGTTTTTCAACATCAAAAAGGTAGTTTCCTTATTTCTACTTTGAGGACCATGAGTTTTTATTGAGCTATTATTTTGTTGTTCATTCTTCAGATTAAAATTATTTTTGTTTAATATTTTATCTCTATTTTTCCTTCTGTATAATTTTCACTAATATATTCCTATCTCCTGCTTATTACTAACAGAGCTTCTGTTCAGGCCATAGAGTCATTTTTTATGTGTCTTACTCTTTAGTTCTAGGATTTATATTTTGCTCCTTGGGCTTTTCACTTTTAGTTTGTCTTCTATTTACCCTGCTATTATTACTCTATTTTTCCTTTACATTCATTTGGTGCAATTTTCTCTATGACTTATTTAATGCATACTTTAGAGCCCCTTTATATTCTGAGTTAATTGCAACACAGTTTTAATCAGAATAGTTGCCTCCTTTCAAGAAGAATCAGGCAAAGCTTTTGTTCTTTTTATTTTCATGTCCAATGACGTTTAATTGTGTTCTGGATATTATAAGTGAATCAGTTTAAATTCCCCTGATTCTGTTACCCCCCTCTGAAGAGTTACATGAGTTTGGCTGGATTGGACTCAAACTCTCCAGTCTGTTACCTCATGTCCACACCAGTCTACAGTTATGCCCATCGTTGTGTGTTTCCATTGCTAGCCTCCCTATAACTCCCAGGTCTCTATAATGAATTATTTTGTTGTTTGTGTGGATTTTGCATACACAGTTGAGGTTTGACGCCTATCCATTTCATTTTCATTTCTTCCCTTACTGAAGTTCTTCATACTTTTCTTTTGATGTTTTTTTTTTATTTAAAGTTGAAACATCTTGTTTTTACATGTCAATCCCAGATATATTTCTTTTTTATTTTATTTTTAAAACTACCATAAATAAGAATCAGGCTTCCATATGATATTTTCAAGCTTATTTTATTTTGGTACATCCTTCTCTCGCTTCTCCCCATTTCCCTAGCCTTGTTTAACCTGATGCCTCTTTTAGCCCTAGGCCTGCTAAGTCCTCTTTGTTCTGTTGTTTTCCACACACCCTTCCCTAAACCCTTATTATTTCCAATCTTATGAGCTCTGTTCTACTGTCTTGATCTTTATCCTCATTTGCTCTTAGCTTGGCACATGTGTTTGACAGTTATAGACTAGGGCCTCTTATAAGACAGAAATTACAGTATTTCCCATTCTGGTATTACTTTGCTCAACACACTGTTTTCTAGTTCCACCCTTTCTACTGAATGTTTCATTTCATTTTCTTCATGGATAAATACAATTCCACTGTGTCATGTACCACATTCCATTACCTATGCATCAATTGGTGGCTAGGTTCTTATCTTTGATTTTGCAAAAAAGAGCAGCAATAGATACTGATGTACAAGTGTCTCTGAGGTAGGTGGATAAGTTCTTGTGTGCATATGCCAAGAATGGTGTAACTGAGTCACATGGACATCTGTTTTATCTTTTAAATGCCTGTACCCTGGTTTGCAGAGAGGCACCACCAGGTTACCTCCCCAATAACAGGCAGTGGGAGTTTCTTGTTCCCCACATTCTTGCCGTCTTCTGTTGTTATTTGTTTCATGATGCCACTCACTCCATTCTGGATGGGATTAATAGATTTTCACAGTAGCTTTAGCTTTAATTTCTGATGGTTTGGGGTGGTGAATATTGATGGTCTCTCAGTGGTGGAATAGCCTCCAGATTTTACATTCACCGGTTCCATAGAATAACATTTTAAAACTTGTTCAGATTCCTTAATAATTGTCAACATTGGTTTAATTTATTTAAACATAACTTGAAGAAGGAAATTAAATTAGGTAGTTTTAAATGTTATTTCCCAGTAGAACCTCAGTGAGTAATTATTTTAACTTTGATTTCCTTGATAGCTGAAGGAGTACAGGTTTTGCAGAAGCTAGAAAGAAAGCCATGCATGGAGCAGTCCTGTTTGTAGCTCACGTGCATCTGCATGGAGACCCCTATAGCCTACACTCTCAAGTGAAGAGCCAGCCAACCTCCTAATTATTCCACAGTTCTGACTTGGCAGAAGCTATATATTCTTTTTTGGTCAAAAAGTCTGTTAGGCAAAAGTGCAATGTCTTGGTACTTCTAGAATCTGGGATACACAGTCCAAAATCTGAATAGAAGCTGAATATCTTAAGGAACCAAGGCACCTCTTAGATATTCCAGAAAAGAAAAAAAATTATCCAGCCAGCATTCACAAATGTCACAGGTGTGGTACCTAGGAAACAGTAGAGACTGGTAGTAAAGAATTGGGTTAGATGTACCATTGACCCCACAATTTGCTATTATAGGAAACATGTAAATAGCTGAAGCTCTAGTTGGGGGCTCTCTGGGCACAAAGAATGGAAGCAACCAAGATTGTGAGACTAATAAGGATCTAAAGGGATGTTTACACTCTATTGAGGGTCAGCAGGAGATATTGTCAGGTAATAAGATGTGCATCAGGTCTTTCAGATTGGTCAAGGATCCTCTGAGGTTTAGAGTATGAACACAGAAGCCTTTTGGAGGAAAGGAAGAAGTGCTGGGCAGTGAGTGGCAGAGGCCGGAGGGAGCACAATGGCTGACCACACACGAGTGACTTCCCAGGGCTTTTCTTTCCCTGCTGAGGATCTTGAGCTTTTCTTAGAGAGTCTGAGGATTTACCAATGTGACACATCAGATTTGGCTTCTATAAACATCACCTTGATTAATGAATGGAACACAGAGAGTACTGCAGAGCAAAGGCTTGGTTTGTGAGTGTATTCCACAATCTGGCAAGCAATGCTGGGCACTGGATCTGAAGAGGTCATGTTGGGATCAGAGCTGTACCCCATGCCAAATAAGTGAAGATAACACATACAAACCTTAGACACATAGGATGTAAATGGAAGGACAATGGCATTCACATAATACTTTGGGATGATATAATGTATAGTGCTGATATACCTAAGGTTTAAATTTAAGTAGCCTTTCATTTGGACTGTTAGTTTATTCTGTCTCCTTTATCTGTGGACAATACAATTTGAAAATTCCTAGGAGCATGTTTGTGCTCTCATATGATCTCAGTCCAGTGATCTGGAAAACATCTGTGTGCATGTTAAACAGTCAAACCAAAAGAATGTGAATTTGATTCCTAGTATACTCTCTTGCTGGCTTAGGATTTGTGGTGAGATTTTAGCCTAGTAACTGGCATTAACTTCATGTGTGAGAACACCTGTAGGAAAACTTAACACAGAAAGTAAAACTAGGCAAACAATGGTAGGGGAACTTAGGAATATCAAAATAAATCACGTTATCAGTCTTCTGCATAGTTGAGTCAATGAAATGAGAAGGGAATGAAGAAAAAGCTAGGTAGATAGAGCCCTAATGTTGCCAAAGCTAACTAGCACACGGATCAACAGATGGCTGTAATTTATAAAGCATGAGTCCCTGTCCCAACAGAAAGGGGTCAAGCCTGATGTTAGCAAAACTAACTCCAGTTTTTAAAGTTCTCCAAGGCTTTGGTGAATAAAAGAGTTTAATGGCTTCTGTATCACTCTAAATATGAGAAAAAAGGGACATAAGTTTGATAGCCACAGTACAGAAAAACCAACATTACATGAAATCTTTTATAATCGTTGACTGAACACTAAAAAGACACACTTCTGTAAACTGAACCTGTCTGCAAAATATTCTTTTAGTATGCCTTGACTTATCCACTATTTGACATTCATTTAGAACTATTTAACAAGATAATTAGAAGTACTTAATTTTAAGTCAAAAATTCCTGTGTTCTTGACTTTAAACACTAGCAGACATAAGCACAGAGGCTTATATAAATTAGAAACATATGTCTAATGATATCATAATGTAGATGGAAAAACATTCATTAAGTGTTATAAATAGTAAGAGTGTACATGACCTATTGTCAAACTTTTTGAAGGGGAATCTATAGTATAACAAAATACAGAATAATAATTTCATATTTACTTGTTTTCGAGTAAATCTTTTTTCTATGTTTGTGTCCAAAGACTCAGGTTAAGTTTTATGCAAATAAATATCTGTAACACAAACAATTTCTCATATTTACATGAAAACAGGAAGATAATCACTAGACATCCACCAGATACAACTAAAAGTACCACGCTGATGTAAATGCATGACATTAGGATCTCAAATGAGCAAATGTGATTTTTGAGCCCAGTTCTTATCCTCACCAACTGAGGCCACCTTAGTGAAAACTCATAGGTTTACAGGCTTACATTATCTTTAAGAGGGTAACTGTGTCTCTTGCTAATTTTTTTGGACAAAGGTATATATATATATATATATATACACCTTTGTATACATATGTATACATATATATATTTATATATATGTATATATATGAAAATATTTTGATGTTTTGTTATACAAAATTATTGCAATAAACAGAAAACCTAGTCAAAATGGCTTGCAAACTAAATAAAAGTCATAATGACAAGCAACTACAAAAATTCAGGTAGATATAAGTACTCAATTACCATAGCTATGAATCTCTCTTTATTCCCATTTTTTTCTATTTTTTCTATTTTGTTTCTATTGTATATAGCCACCCCCCACCTATAATAAGCTCTACATCTCAAGTATTTTGGTGGCTATTACCTCTAAAGAGCATTAAATTATATTTCCTACAACAATTTCAGCATTTTCTTGGAACTATCTGTATGTCTCAGTAAGACCAGGATTGGTATTGATTCATGTTGTTGACTTGACTAAAAAGTCAACCAAACAACAAAAACAATAGCAAAAATACCATATACTAGCCGGGCAGTAGTGGCACATGCCTTTATTCCCAGATCTTGGGAGGCCGAGGCAGGCAGATCTCTGTGAGTTCGAGGCCAACCTGTTCTACAGAGCAATTGCCAGGACAAGTTCAAAGCTACACAGAGAAACCTGTCTCGAACAAACAACAACAAATCCTGTGTACTAAGAGGTAGTGGATATTGGTGGTTTCTTGGTATTAATATATGTTCTTAATCACAGGGAATATATTCTATCAATGATTTCAGGTGGTAGGACTGAACCCTAATATTGACCTTACATGTCTAGGCATCTCATTAGTAGGGAGTTGCCTCCCACCAACTATGGGGTGTGGAGTATGACCAGGATTAAGCCATTCTTCAGAGGTCAGGATCTCCTCCATGGAAACAAATTGGCTAAAAGAGCTAATTCCAGAACAGCCTCCAAAGCAATACTGACAAAACCTGTCTCTCTAAACAAAAGCAAAACCAAACAACAAAAAACACCAAACAAAGAAACAAACAAAAAAAGCTCCATACAGCATTGCTGAATGTGTCATTTCATGGCCCAATATGCTATTTCATTCAACATCATCTCACCCTTTTCTGCACCTTCTACTCAGACTAGACTTGTAATATATTGCCCTGCTCAGTCATCCCATGCTTCCTTGAACATTTGTCTTTGCTTTGTGAGCAGCTCTTCAGAAATCCTGAATTGACACAAGTGTCTGTACAATGAGAAGGTATGGTTCGATTTCACACTCAGGTATTATCTGAGATGGGGAAACATAAGACAATTAGATGTACTTGTTGGGTTTTGCTTTTTTAATTATTAATTTAAAAACACACTGCTAAAGAGACACATTAAAACATCTAATTTAATATTTCTATGATTCTTATTTGCTTATGTTCATCTCCTCTCAAATAGATCAGGTAGATTCATCGTTGAATTCTATCAAATTTTCAAGAAAGGCTGCACACCCACCCTTCTTAACTGGTTCCATGAAATATAAATGTAAGGAAAACTACAAAATTCATGACTTAATGCTCATGCTACTCTGGTACTAAAACCAGGTAAAAACATAATAACAATAACAAAAGTAGGAACAATTTGATGAACATACACATAAAAATTCTCCACAAAATACTTGCAAGCCAAATTCACTATTACATTAAGAGATTACATTGTAACAAAGTAGGTTTCACCTGGGAGATGTCAGGCTGGCTCAACATATATTAACCAATATATGTAATCTACTATATTAACAAACTTAAACTTTAAGGACAGAAAACATACAATCACCTTGTGTGATGCCTCAAAGGTACTTGATAGAGAGTAGAATGATGGGAGATGTGATTCTGTATATATGTTTCTCATACTGTTAATAAAGCCCTGTGGCCAATAGAAAACTAGATAGGTGGGGCTAGGAGACTAGGAGGAGGAAGAGGAAGTAGTAGGTGGAGTCGAGATGTAGCCCGGGAAGAAGCAGGAAGCCTGCCGCGCGGCTCCCCGATAAGTCGACCACGTGGAAATACTTAGATAAGTAGAAATGGGTTAATAATTAAGACAGAGCTAGCCCATAAACAGTAATGGTAATTGGCCAACAGGATTGTATCAAATACAGAGTCTCTGAGTGTTATTTGGGGCACACGTGGTTGCAGGACAATGGCGGCAGAACCAGCGGCAGCCGGCGGGGAAACCTGCCGCAACAGTAGAATGCTTTTCATACTAAATATCAACTGGATCATATTAATATTTAAACATATTTTTGGCTCATGCTTGAATATTAAGTATAAACATTCCATCTTGGAATGGATCCAATGTAATTTCAAACTCACCCAAACATAATGGGAGGTGAGAACTACTTGAGAGCCCTCTGGAATTTTCTAGATTACCGTATTCTACTTCTCAGGGAAATCCTGGCCAAGTACAGCTTTCCATTTTTCCTCATAGAATTACAGTACTTATTTCAACATTCACCTTCATTATCTAGAAGAAAGAAAGGTCTGAAAAATCCTGAAGCATATTCCTACGAAGTGGTGAATGTGGTGGTTGAGTTCTGTTTCCTCCCTCATGATTTCCTGTACATCACCCAGATGACCCCTGATTGCTTTGATCTTGGCATTTTAACTAGCCACCTTCCAGTTATGTTTTCTGCAGATTTCTCCCCACTAGAGTCCTGACACTTTTGCTACATGAAGCACACTTGCCTCCAAAGTTTACAAAATGTTCCAATAAACTTTCATCTTTTTAACTCCCCAAGAATCATTCTATTTTTTTTTTTTCAGAAAAGCTAGTCCTAACTTTAGAGCTCTTATTTACTTTTCTTGGAATAAAGCATTTGAACTCTCCTGGGCATCATGTCTTACTATCTGGTCCCTACCATCGTTCGTCATCAGAAAATTAGCATTAGATTAGAAGCTTGTCTGTCACAGAGGACACATTCAAAACACCGCAAATAAGAAGACATGTACATGTTAACATTTAGGAATAGATGTGCACTATAACTTGCTGTACCTAACTTTCTCTTGTCTTATTAATGTATTCTTTCTTTCTAACATGGTAAGAATGGCTGACTTAGAACTACCAGAATTGCCAGAAATGAAACTTGGAGTTCAATTAGTGGACTTAACAATCAGAATCTCTGGGAAAAGAAAGAAAGATTATGTGTTGAATTTAATTTTGGAGGATACACTCAGGATAGAAGCACTGTCTTGTTGTGATAAAGTTTAGTGTGTTAGTGTTGATGTGTGCTAGAGTGCACGTGTGGCGATCAGAAACAGCTTTGTCTAGGTCTGACTTTTTATCATGTGGTCTTAGAGATGATCACTAAAGTGGTCAGAGTTGACCCATCTTCCTGGTCCAAGCAACAAAACCAACAAAACCTTGCTTTCAGGTTTTAATAGTATTTCCATCATCAGAAAAAAAAATACCAATGATTAATGGAGTTCTCCAATTCACTGCCAGCAGACAGGTATTCAAGAGAAAGTTAGGATGGAAGGATGTGTAAAAATAAAAGCTGAATGGGATTGTATTAATGTCATTAAACCATCTGGGTATGCTAATTTGCTTTATGTGAAGGGGCACACTTTTAGTTTGTGAGATAGTTTTGAAATGTAAATTAAGACAAGCAACAAAGTTAGACACTCCCTCTCTCACAAGAACAACAGTCTTGGGGAAAAGGATGATTAAGAGTTTGGCATTTCCAAGCGGATGGTACCTTGGTCTATGAGGAGATAATTCTAAGTGATTAAAGACACATGTCAAAATATTTCTATAAGAACTTTTCTAAGATAGGATACAGAGATTTTGAATGAATTAAGAGCCAATGTCTTTGACAGTGTTCAGTTGTCCCTGGTAATATTTCAAGAGAGGCTAAGCTCATCTTAAGGACTTCACCTGAAATCACCTGTCCTGTGTTAGTTTTTGTCTCATCAGTAGGGAGTAAAGTTGTTCTTAAAAACAGATGCTGAAGCTCAACTAAGAAATGGCTCAGAAAGCCATGTAATATTATGTGTGATGGATGGCTTTACGAAGTATGGCTTTGAAAAGATGATTATATAGATCCTTCCTCTTGAAGAAGTATCCTAAATAAAGACTTCCAAGATGTTCATTCAGTTTGCCTTTCTGTCCTTTTTTCTAGGAACACATCTATTGTACCGTCCATGCCATATTCAAGTGATAGTTTTTGAAGCAGCACTCATACCTAACTCAGGCCTTGAAACTGGCAGTCAGTACATTGCTTTTGGATTTCCCAATCTCCAAAACATGAGAAAATACAAATTCTATTTTGGGGTTTTTTTCTTCTACATTGCCTATCCTATGATATTTTTGTATAACAGATGGTATAACATGGGCCATAAAATAGATTAAGAAAATAGAGCTGAGTGTTGTGGAATGTATCATTTAACTCTACTCCAGCTGTTCTGGCAAGAATATATTCTATTAGTACATCGAGACTCTTACCTTTAGCTTTAAGGATTTTAAAACAATGATCTTCAAGATTTGGGACTTCCATAACAAACCCATTTTGGTGGGGGAAGGATAAGGCTGAATATGCCCACCAGAGTAGAAACTTATTTCTGGAACAAGATTTCAACAGTTCTGCTGTTTTGTTTTGATTTTCAGACATCCATAAGCGGGAGACTACAGCTGAAACAATGATGATTGTTAGGGCCACAGTCAACAGTATGCATTTTGCTTGTTTTTCCTTGGCCTGTTGCCTATGTGGCCATGTTTAATAAATCTTCTTTCTCTGCTGTTCACTGTTAATTGTCTGTCCCTTTAATGGCCCACTGAGGATGACTCACTGAAACTGGCTTGTTAGGGCTATCAGGTCACAAACTATGACTCTAACAAGGTCTAGTGACATTGCTGAAATTTGCTGTATCATGTGTAGAAAAACATTTACAAAAATGTGTTGAGGACCATTGTTTGAAGTTGTATGGTGGTTAAGGTTCAGCTTTTGTAACTTATTTCCTTCTTCTCTCAACCCAACGGAACAATCAAAGATGCATGGATAGGAAAACTTTTAGAGCACTATTGAAAACCTAGAAGAACATAATCTATTTACATGACTTATTGAGAAATTTGGGTTGAATAGGGAGACAGAGTTAAATCCCAAGAATGATGCCTATGCTTGGATTCAACATAAACAATGCATAGTGTTTGCATGTATGATATATGAGATTTCTACACAGCACCAATGAGGCATGTGGAAGTAAAACAGATAAATGCAGACTCCTGAAATGAAAAAAGGTGACTTTTCTGGAAATTCCCAGTTTTCATTTTGCTAACTTCATGAAAAAAAACCTCCAAGAACAGAGAACAGCCCCAACTCCATATAAAACTTTGGAGGGCTATAAATTCATGGAAAAGGGAAACTAATATGTGTATTCAAGAACAAACATAAGGTCTCAAGTTAAGACAAGGCCTTATTGAAAGTAATGAACCAAAGCCTCACAAACTGAAACATGCATGATGTCAGTGGCCAAGTTCGCCAGAACTACAATGAATTAATTGCTTAAGAAACAAAACATGATGAATAGAAGTCCAAGGTATGAAAGGCCACTCAGTAATCAAATACATATAATGAGATTTCTAGGAGAAAAAAGATAACATAATTCGAGGAATGAATATGTATTTAAAATAATTAACAAAGAGAAGTTGGAGGAACAGCTCAGTGGTTAAGAGCACTGGTTGACTGCCACACATGTGTTCACACTGTCTGTAATTACAGTGCCAGGGAATCCAAGTTTCCTTGCGGCTTCCTTCATCATCTGCACCTGTGTAGCGCCCAGAAATACAGGCAGGTAAGATACACATAAGGATAAAATAAGAAACACAACTTAGTAAGAAAATAATAACACATGTTTTCTTCAAAATACATTTTTGAAGAAAACCATGAAAAATAATTGACCTAAGCATACATTGATAATTAATGCTGACTAGAAAGAATCACAATAGAACAAAGTATGCAAATACTAACAAAATTTGCAATGTACAAATATAAAAGTTGTCTGGTACAGCTGACCTGTCCAGTTGATACCTGAGAGGACAAGAGTAGACTGAGGAAAGGAACAGACTAGAGACAGAAGAAAGAGTGAGGAGGGCATCCTGTGAATACTGGGATCCACCTTGAATTTATTGTTCAAAGTTCTGATGTACCCCAACAAAAAGAGGGGAAAAGAAAAAGACTCCTTTGCCATGATACAAGAAGCAAACAAATGTATTTACTTTCTTAAGTATTAAAATATCTAGTAACCACATTTTAAATCAAGTATTCTGTTATCTAGGTAACATATCAAGTAACCACACCTTAGGCCAAACAGCCTTCAGTAGCCACACCTTAGACATTTACTTCATGACATTAAGAGATTTAAAAATGGATGCATTGCATGATGACAAAACAATTGATAAGATATATTGTTGGTGTAACAAGAAGTGAAATTCTTTTAAATTTAAGAGTTCACGTTTCACAGTGTTTGTCTGCATGTGTATTCACACATACGCCATACCCCACGCTACTATTCTACTTTCACTGTTGATGTAAGAGCATCTGTTTATGTTCACCTGACTTGACGTTCTGGTACTGGCACTGGATGAATGTTTGGAACTGCTAAGTGTCCTTCACAGATTTTAATTATAAGGAACACCCTTCCTCTCTTCAGGGCTCCCTAGTCTACATATGTGACAGCCACTTTAATCTCTATTATTTTGTATCTTAACTGAGTAATAAATTATCACAGAAACTGTGTTTAAAAACGAATGTCATTTATGACACCCATCTATAGCGAATTTATCCCTCTGTCGACTATCTTCTCGGTACACTGGAGGGCTAGAAGGATTTGAGAAGCGAGGAATGCTGGGAATGTATTGCCAACAGTTTTGGAGTTTGGAGGGCAGCAGCCTTCTACCTGGTGAGGGTCCTTGCCTTCCTTTTCTCTGCTCCGCCCCATATCCTCAACATTTGTCTTATTGGAAGGAGTGTTCTTATCTTACTTCTTTTATGTAGACTTGTGAGAGAACTTTTCTTACCTGCTTGAGCAATTGTCTTAGTAGCTTTAATAATACTTGGAGTAGGATTTGAAGAAGTTACAAAAACATAAATGCAATTATTTTTGTAAAGTTCTTTTTCTTGGTTATGTATGTATAAGTTTGTTTTATGTGCATGTTTGGCTGTGTGAGTGCATGCAAGTGTGTGCGTGTGCGTGTGCGTGTGCGTGTGCGTGTGTGTGTGTGTGTGTGTGTGTGTGTGTAAAGCCCAGAGATGGAGGATAGATGCCTTTCTTCGAAGATTTTCTGCCTTAGTTTTTGATACAAGCTCTCACCTTGTGACCTGCTACACACCAAGTAAGCTAGACTGGCGGGACTTTGAGCTCTGGGACCTGCCTGTCTCTTCCTTCCTACTACTGAGATTGCAAGTGAATACCGTTATGCTTTTTTTTTTTTTAAACTGTGTGCTAGGGGTCAAACTTAGATGCCTACATAACAAGGCAAGTGCTTTATCAACTGAGCCATCTACCTAGCACACAAAATCCATTACATTATTTTGATTTTTTTTCTAAACAAAATAAAGGAATTCTTACAAACTCATTTTCATGTGTTTGCATTCTTGTGAGATATAGGTATATTAATACAGAGATGCATGTGTGCTGGAAGACAATCAACCATAGCTGGAAGTTTTTTTCTTTCACTTTGTTTAGAATAATTTCTCTTTGCTGTTTTGTTTTGGGTTTTTGTGGTGCATGCAAAGCTGATGGCCCAAAAGCCTCTGTAGATCCTCTTGTCTCCATCTGCTGTGTTTCTATAGGAACACTGATATTGTACACATACATTACTCTGCCCATCTTTCTGTGAGTTCCAATAGTCTAAATTAGGTTCTCACACTTGTGTGCAAAGAGTTTTAACCAGTAAACAATCTCTGCCAATACCCAATAGTCGTTATTAATGAATTCAAATAAAAATTGTATTGTTCTATCAATAACATAATAGTAATATGCATCACAATTTAAAGTTAATAATAATTGTTCAGTGGGAAATAATGGAGACATTTCCATCAATATAAAATGAGAAAAAGTACCACAAACAACTTTAAAGACAGCTCCATCAATGAAATCTAATGAGAAAATTGAGAAGTTAAAACACTACAACAAAAACGGTGGTGTATTTATTTGCTGTTAGCTCATGATATGGCCATTATTCAGAAAAAAAAATAGAAATCACTAAAAAATATTGAATTTTGTAAGATAATTCAGTAAGTTATCTAATTAACAGGTATGCAAAATCAACAGTTATTGCATTCAGAGGCATTTATTATGAGAATTTATAATAGAAAGCTAGCACACTTTCCATGGAACACTAATCACACAAGACCTAGGATTAACTATAATCAGAAAGAAAAAAAATCTGTACAAGAATTTTGTCCTGCTTTACTGTAGTAGTAGAGAGAAGAGTTCGGAAGAAGAACGCACCCGTGTGGCTCTGTTAAAGGTGTGCAATGTGGTTTAACTGAGATAAAAATGGAAAAGAAAATGAGGAGCTGACTTGTGCTGGGTCAAATCGGTGAGAGAAGACGTCTTAAAATACAATACTTCAACAGAGACAAGAAAAGCAAGAGTTTCCCTTGACTGAGAGCTAAAAGTAGGAGTTTCAGAAATAGAAAGCACTGTATTAAATCACTCCGGGTGTTGTAGGAGAAGAGATTGACTGGGTATGGAGGACACCTCACAGGAAGGAAACACATTTGTAGGGAAACAGTGCCAATCATACCTGCCTTGAAAACACAATGTTGTTCTTTTTTCCATGACATTGAATGATTCTTAGATAGAAGCAAATAGTAGAACAGCAAGTACAGAGTGCTCCGAATCAACTGACGATGTGTAACCCCAGGTGCGCACCTCATCACACATTTATTTTTGATAAATCTCCCACGTAATTTGAAATCATGTATATAACCAAAGTGACAGCGGTGTTTAAATGTACAGTTAACATTGCCCATGTCACAGCAGCTATCCTGTGAACCATGCTGAAATATTTTTAGAAATGATATTCTTCATTTTTTAGGTAACAAAATGAATTTGTTGCGTTTTTAATGTTAAATATTTGTATAAAATAAATTGTGTATCAGTTGCTTCACAGAAGAGAGACATCCAGTTTTCTGAATCCAGATAGCTGACCTTAGAACACCATAAATCCCAACAGTGTTAAATCTCTTACCACAGAAGTGGGATGTTTCTGCATACATTATGTGTGTCCCCATGTTTATTGAGGGAAATATTAGAATATTTTTAGATTTTTATTGAATTGATAAATAAGATGTTTGTAGTTCTTCTATTGAGCCAGTAAAGCAAATGCCATATGAAAAGGTAAACACCCAGGGAGCTTTGCGATCAAATATGGTGTGTAAGATATTTACAAAGATGTAATGTATTCTTTTTAGAAACCCACATCCAGCACATCCAAAGGAAGTTCTGTCTGTCCCATCCCACACCTGCACTCCTTCTATCCCACACTCCTCATTCCCTCCCTTCTTCTAAGCAACATGCTCTGCATCGAATGTGTCCTTTCCCTGTTTTGTAAGCATTACTAATAAGATAACTTTTTCATCATTAATCTGAGCAAATAGAAACTCCTAGAAACTCTTTCTACCTCCTTTTCATTGATTCCACAAATTTCAGACATACCTTTGGGGGGGAAATAGCTTCATCATATTTACTAAAACTTGTTTTCCTATGTTTAGGATCAGTGGTGATTGAGTTCTTTCCTCTTGACATCTTGTCCCGCAGTAGACATCTCAGATGTGAGCTTTTCCTTTAATATGACATCCAGACAGCAACACACAATGCCTATTGTTTATGCACAGCAACTACAAAGCCACGTAATTAATAGAATAACATGTGTGCTTCCTGACTCATTTTGGTGCCTAGCAATTAGATAACAAGGGAATCATTTATTGGAGCTGTGATAAAACCCACAGTTTGAACAACAAACCTTATTAACATATTCATATAAAGATTTAAATTTGAACCCCATTCTAGAAATCATCAGCTCAGGGAATTTCGTGTAAATGCTTTCCTCTCTTAAATGTTGGTCTGTAAGTATCATAAACATGAAAAATAGTGTCTTTTCCTTTTAGGTACATCAAGTGAAGATTCACATACTTGCATGATTAAGGTGTTAGCATAATTTCAAACAGCAATTGTTTATGTAAAAATGAAGCTTTTGGGTCATATATCTATGGCATCAATCAGCTTAACTATAAACTTCCATGTGCAGATTTTGTGAATATTACATACATGTGTATAAACAGTGGTGTGTGTGTGTGTGTGTCTGTGTGTGTCTGTGTGTGTGTGTGTGTGTGTGTGTGTGTCTGTGTAAATAGTACAGAGCACATGAGTCATAAAAGGGAACAGAAAACTGATAATTTTACCTTTCATTTGTGTTAATTTTATTTTGGTGGTAGCAATTGAATAAAAATATAATTGATATGTAAGTGTAAAACCTAAGGTAAAGTGTCACAATGAATGTCATGCTTGTATAGAAGTTCATGGAGATGAATAGAGTTAGGGGCTGTCCAACAGTTTGTGTGGCTACCTTAATCTAGCCGTGTAATTTTTTATTTGTGAATTCATTACAATAAATTGATTTTTATTTAAAAATTAAAACAAATGACAAATGACATTCAAACTGACATTTTAATATCCTCCCTCATTTAAAAATAAATACAGCTTTTAAAAGAAATAAGATATAAAAAATTTTGATAAACTTACAAAGTCAATTAAATTTTACTTCTTTGTTATGTCTACCACTTTTGTCTAAAAAGTAAAACATTATGTCCCATGGAATTAATCAAGCAACTGTTCTTTATATTTTTCTGAAAGTCAGGGAATGGCATGTGGAAGACTCAAACACTATTGACACAGTTTCAAGTGGCTTCTTACAGACCATAGCTACAGGTAAACATGGATTGGGCAGTGTCTCTGCTGGGTCAAAGAAAGTATGGAGGAAGTATTAGGATACCCTTGATGAGATCAAATGCACTCACTATATTTAAGAAATGGTTATTTGTATGCTCAAATCTGTGAAATGATCTGAGAATAGTGGATAAAGGAATTTACTGAAAAGAGATAAGGGCCCACCCCTTGAAGCTCATATGTCATCAATTTCTCTTCATTCCTGTTTCCTATCACTGCCCTTTGCATTTTTAAGAAACATTCAATAAATCTGTGATGAGTTTACTAACATTAACCATTCCATTCTTTTAAATGTTGATTTTAGTGTTTGTAGACTCATGTCACTGATTATTTTCATATCATAGTTTATAGGGAATTATAATGTGTGTGTAAATCATTTCCATTACAGTTAGTGACACCCAGTCAAATGCCCCAAGAAGAAAATTAAACAACACATTTAAGAGAGTCAATATTAAAAACTTATTTTTATATTTTTAAAAAATAAAATGAATTTCAAAGGTTAGTAATCTGTTCTGTGAATAAAAATCCAACCTAAGTATCTTGGTAGTGGAGTGACAGGTCACCAAATGAGTCAAATCACCATCTAATTACCCTTAAATAATGCAAACTAAGATCCCATATTACTAGAGACGGCAGCATGCGAGGACAGTGTCATTTCTCCGCCTAGGGTACAGCATGTCATCAGAGAAGAAGAGATGATTCTTGAACAGATCGCTAATGCTCCATATTACAAACTTAACAGATTATGACATCAGGCTGATACCTAATCCATCTGTTAGCTGTGTAGGACAGAGCACATATTGTCATGGTGATTAGGCCAGGTGGCACCTCATTTGATATCACAGCTGTCCTGAGCTCTCACTCTGAAACCCAACACCATGTGAAACATCCCTTGTTTGGGGTCACAAGAAGAGCAGCTGGGATGGATTCTTAACACATCTCATGCAGAGATTCCTCAGTTAACATTAGAAAATAAAACTCTTCTGTAGTTTGTAATGGGGGATGAAGATTTAAAGCCTGGAGTTAGCTGTGTGCTGTTTTTGACTTTGTGATCGGCTCACCCAGCCATGAAAAGTGAGAGATAACTATGGCATGTGAGCAATCTGTTACTCAGTCCAATATTAAGACAATTCATATATCCCCTACTTTTAAATATGCTTAGCTGTTAATTGTCCTTGAAGGTTATGGAGTTTTAATTTGTAAGTCCTGCATCTCTATATTGTCTCATACATAGAATTTAATCAGCTTTCTAAAAATAACTATGTATGGGCATAAATGAACAGATGAATTCATAAAACCTTCCCTCAGATTATGCCTTCAAGTTGTGAGGGAGACTGAGTCTTCCACACCTGGGGTGGGGAATATCACAGAACGGAGGTGGTTAATTTCATGAGAGAGTTTGCCTTTTTGGAGATTTTATCATGGTCCCCTCCACAGGAGTTATGAAGTTCAATTGACCCCTCAGATAGAATTTCAGCTTTGATTTCATTGTTCTCTCCAGTCCATCATGACCTTACTTCATGGCCACCTGCCATTGGAGCAAGCTTGCCCTCTAAAAGAGAATGTATTTTGGGAAATTTAAAGCCTAAAAAACTTTTGATGGGAAATTTGACTTTTTGCGTAACAAGAGCCAAGAATCAGAAGTGTCAGATCAATAGAAATTTGGCCTTCTTTAAGTCATGCTAATTTTGAAGACATGCAAGTAACCTACTGGTCCCCTCTCTATACTTCCAGCCCTTCCAGGTCCCATTTTTCATTTTTCTGTTTTCTAGGTTTACTTCAGGTTTTATACTCTGGAAATTTCAAGTTGTGCTCTTCTATGTTAAGTTCATATTCTGAAGGAAAACAACAGCACATTTAATAAAAAATTATATTTAATAGTGGAAAACTTGTTTCTAAAATGTGAAAAGATCAGGTGCCATAAAGCAGTGTCGTAGTCCTATAGTATAGGCAATGTGTATTGTTGTATGATTGACAGGACATCTCAATGAATCAAATTCTCTAATCAATTGCTTTGACACTTCCAAGATGGTGGTATACTCAGGTGTCTTCATGTGTATGAGTAATAATCATTCTCAGAGAGAGAGAGAGAGAGAGAGAGAGAGAGAGAGAGAGAGAGAGAGAGAGAGAGAGAGAGAGACTGAGACAGAGACAGAGAGAGACAGGGAGAGAGAGATTGAGAGGGAATAACAAAGCGGTGGGGTTATAAGTATGTACAAAGTGACAAAGTAATCTATGAAACTAAAATCTCTAATGTTGTGGAATACTCAATTCTGTAAAGAAGGTAAAAGCAAGAAGTTGGCCTCTGATGTTATACTGAAGTGCATTCTAAAGGGCCTTCGCTACACTTATTATTCCTTGAGGTATAATGCTTCGATTGATGCTCTGTTGAGGAAGTGCTTCATTGTGTGAGAGTTGATGCTATTATGGATTTTCTCCAGTAGAAACAGAATAATTTCTGTACTATGTAGGAGCTGCCAGGAATTCTGTTCTTAGGTATCTGCAGCTTTGTCTTTAACTCAGCAAGTGACATTATACCAGGTTTTCCTTAATCAGATGTAATCTGCCTTTCTAGAACTCTGTGTCAGTTGCACATTCCATTTTTCTGTTTCCTCACAGACAACTTCGGTAAGCATTCATTTGTAATCTTAAATGTAATAAATTCAGCATTGTTCATTTTCCAAGGAGTATCAGTCATCTATTTCTTTGTATGCTTCTTGTGGGTGTACTGAAAAACTACTGATATGTGCAAGTGAATTCTGTATCCTGCCACATTGCTGAATTTTTTCATTGTTTCTAAAAGTTTTCTGGTAGAATATATGGGATTTCTTATGCATAATATTATGTCTTTTATAAATGGTGATAGCTTGACTTCTTATTTCCCATTTGTGTTCCTTTAATTTCCTTATTGCTAAAACTAGTGCTTTGACTATAATACTGACAGAGTGGATCAGTAAACATCACTCTATTATTCCTGACCAGTATGATTGCTTCTATCTTCTTCATTTATGATAATGTTGGTGGTGGGTTTCTCATATATCACATCAATTATGTTGAGGTAATTTTCTCTCTACTACTTTTATTATGAAGGAATTTTGAATTTTGTCAAAGACTTCTTTGCATCAAATGAGATGCTTATGTGATTTTTGTATTTAAATCCATTTAACTGGTTTATATCTTCTGACTTGCATGTTTTGTCCTAGTCAGTTTTATGCCAACCTCACACAAGCTAAAGTCATAAGAAAGCAAGGTGACTCAAGTGAAAAAATACCCCTGTAAGGTTGACCTGTAGGGCATTTTCTTAATTAATGATTAATGGCGAGGGTTCAAGCTATTGTGCTTAGTTCCAACCATGGGTGGTTGATCCTGGGTTCTATAAGAAAGCAGATTGAGAAAGTCATGATGAGCAATCTTTAAGTATCAACATTCCATGGCCTCTGCATGAGCTCTTGCTTCCAGGTTCCTGACTTGCTTGAGTGCCTATTCTGACATACTTCAATAATGAACAATGTTAAAGCAGTGTAAGACCAGTAAACCCTTTGCTCCTCAAGCTGCTTGGTAATGCTGTTTTATCACAACAATAATAATCCAAACTAAGACGTATATAAAACATATCTGTATTTCTGGGGTAAAGCATGATTTACACAGTAATGTGTTTTTAAGAGACAATTGGTTCAGACTAAACACATTACCACCAATGGAAGCTACATATTTTGCTCTGGTGTTCCACACTTGGAGAGTTGAAAGGGTGCTGCTCACTGGCAAGTAGCCAAGGTTTACAAAACTTATAAAGTAGCATTATGTAATTAACTGTGAATGTTAAATCCTATTGGAGAAAGATTGTATGTATTTTGCTATGTGGAGGAGTTAAAATTAAGTTCTGAAATGTCATCTTCACTTTGTAATTCTGATGAATAGTTATTGAATTCCTGTTACATTAATGCTTCCTTTAGAAAGGCACTTACTCATAACTACAAAAGAAAAAAAATCCACTTCAGTAATGCCTTTAACCTTTACTTAAGAATCTTTAAAAACCAGGTCTCTGGTATATCATGTACATTCCGTGTTATGTATACAATATTAGAGCCCCAACTGTATAATGTTATTAATTCCATACACGTGCTTCATAAGACAAGCAGGACACTTAGGGAGGCTTGGTAAAAGAGGAGGAAATAGTCATACTGAAGAAAATGTCATGTATACAATAGTGAGTTGTACAATTAAACAGAAGTAAGTTATTTATATGAAACTGTCAACTTTAAGTTTTAAACTCTTGATTTTGAGATCAGCATTATTATGTTCAAGGAAAACCTTCCCCTAGATAAATTTACATATTTTCCTAGTAATTGAATGACATCACCAGGTACATGCCACTGTCAATACCACCTCCACTCCAAAGAGGACTACAAATGAGCATAGGTTTTAAAATAGTGTTACCATTGCCTTTGTTGATACTGTTTATCAGTTATCAAGGGAATATGGCTTTTATTTAAATAAATCCAAAATAGTCTAAAGAAGTGAGGAACCAAAAAAATTGCGTTTGCCATAATATAGAAGGACCCTATAGGAAGATCATGTCTATAAATAACAAAAAACTCAGAATATAATTTAAAGCTTTAAAAGCATTTGAATGAGAAATATATACCGCTCATGGAAAATATGGAGGCTGTCCAAAACTTAGCCCTGAAGTGTCTCCTAGAAATAAGATCTACTAATACTTTGGATCTTAAAAAAATCTTGTGCTTATTTTTTTATATTAAGAAATTTTGTAAATAAAATTAACTTGTCAAAGACATCCGATAAAATAAAAAACTCCCTGTGTTCTGTATCATTTACAATGATATGCATGGCCTCATGAAAACTCATAGAATATATACATGTATCTATGTTTGAATCATGAAGAAATGGGTCCAAATATGCAACTTGGTATTTGCAATGAGCAATGAGTAGAGCAGACATGTTTCAAGGTTAGTACTTATAGACTGAACTCATTAATTTTAATGACCACATGCTACTTATATATTGACATACCTTTATTTATTTCACTAGTCCCCAAATGATAGGCATTTACCTTGTCTCAAAATCTTTCTAAAGGCAAGCAAGGGTACTTTGATCATTTTCTTATGTGTCTTTCCAGAAAAAAATACCCCATTTTTCTGTGACAGAAGCTAGAAAAATAATTTGTGATTTTACCAATTGAAAAGGATTTAGATATTTTAGCCAAAACTGAACTACTATAGTTATTTCTCTACACCTTGGCTCAGACTGAATATTACCATTGTTGTTCTTTAGTTATAGTTATAAGAATAAAAGCTGGGATAGGAGTAGGGTTCCCAAGTGAGGGTCCCAAATCAGGGCGTTCCCAAGATAAGAGACCACTTGGGAGAGCATAGCAGGTTGCATAGCCGGCGAGGGTGACCCAGGCAGGAGTGCATAACATGCCAGGCAGATAGAGCTTAAATGAGGAGTATATTTAGAAAAGAGGAGTAAGGGAGAAGGGAAGAGACACAGAGGCACCGAAAATAGAAGAGGAGAGAGGGAGAGAGAAAGAGAGGAGGAGAAGAGAGGGGTTAGCTGGTGGCCAACCACAAGCAGGAGAGACAGAGAGAGAGAGAGAGAGAGAGAGAGAGAGAGAGAGAGAGAGAGAGAGAGAGAGAGAGAGAGAGAGAGAGAAAGCAAAAGAGATCAAAAGAGACCTTAAGTGGGCAGGGGGTCTGACTTTCAAAGGGGTCCAATACACCTGTCCATTACACCTGCCTGCAGACTAATACTCATGGAACCCTACGCTGACCAGAGTACTGCCTGAGTGCATTCTGCCAGGTGACGGGCAGGTCAGCGTAATACCTGAATCCTTACAACCATAATTTAAAAGTCCTTCAAATCTGATTAAAATTATTTGAATTTGTATTTCTCTGAATACTTGACAGGAAGAAATATTTAGATACTATTTGTTTACATTATCTTGCTTTGTAACCGAATCTTACTTGTACGACACCATTAAATACTAGTTATTGTTGAAAATTCCTTTAAGACCTGAAACAAAGGGAGGAAAATCTATGAATACACCTAGTTTAGAGTTAATTGTTAAGAGTATAATCTTACATGTCCAGCTCAAATGCATCAGCAAATGTTTATTGTGTACTGGGTATAAATTTCATAAATGCATAGTTGCCATAACTATAGGCCAGCACAACATTCTCATGGTTTCTCCAGGAGGATGAGACTTCTTACTATTGCTTTAGATTTGTCCCCATTACTCCTCTTGTAACATCTCTTGGGATTGTTTTCATTTTGTGTCCCAGATAGTCTTGCTGTTAGCTGCTAGTCATGTGCAAAGCATTCTTTGAGAATCTGTTTGCAATTGTATTGAATTTGTGCCTAACCTAGATAACCTGAGGGATTTTATTCATCTCTCACAAAAAAATGTAATTCCTTTGAAATGCAGTTTCATGATTTTCCACTTTGTGTTGTACTATTTAGCTAGGTTAAGTCCTGTGAATCAGTCACTGTTTGAAGTGAAACCATGTCTTAGGAAGCTGTGAGTGGCAGCGGTAACAAGAAGCAAAATTGCATTCTTCAGTTCATCAGAATGCCTTTGCATTTTACTTAATAATAAATTTTTTAAATGTACCACCACATATTCATCAAAGGAAATTTATCTTCTGTTGTCTGTTAGTGTAAGCCCCTGAATACAAACCTGTTCATACTTCTATGTACAGGCAAAGTGCTAGTATGAGAATTTTAATTAAAATTTATTTTAGCATTAATATTTTAACTTATTGCACTTTGATAAGGTCTGGTATTTTATGCCTATATTCCATTATACTTAGTTTCCTAAGATTTCCAATTTTTATCTACTTTAACCTATAATGTCAAAGCACATATCTGTGTATAATGATTTCTAAATTTATTCTTAATATCAATTTCATGCTATCCAGAAAGCCAGAGTTTAGAAACCTTTTCTTTTTCTATGTATGCTCTTATTGAGTACATTCCAATAAATTTTAGTTAATTTATACTTCTCTGTCACATTTTTAATATAATTACCAAGTTAAAATACATATATATTAAGCAGCGTATAATATGGGTGTAGGTTTGTAATCTAGTCTGCATTTACCTCCTCATTTCACTAAGATATGCCTTGTGTTTTCATTAAGTCCTTCCTTCCTCTGTGTTCAAGTTAAGTTAGTTGTTTTTATCATAGATTATGTAGTTAGAAGCACATTTCCATTTCTATTTTTCATTCATTTTCAAGTCTTTTGTAACTGCACCTTTGCTCTGTAAACTTACTGGCTTCTAGAGACTTTGGCTGTGATTGTGGTGGTTGTGGGCCTTTGTACAACCAAGTATGGTTTTCATATCCATTTTCTCTTGTATTTTTTAGTCATGTCATTAGTTTCAGTTCACAAATGTAGGCTGTTCACTTGCTTCTCCTTTGTATCAATATCTTTTATAATTATTTTCAAATAATATAGCTGCAAAGATATAAGGCTCTTAGATTTTTCTCCATGAAAGATGGTAAAATTTGTTTTCATAATTTTACTTAAAATCATCATTGTCTCTTAGCTTTATGACAAATCAATTTTATTACAATTAAAAGTTTCTTAGCATTCTTCAATATCTTAAACTAATCTTTTCTTGTGGACAGACATTTGTTATCTCTTTGCTTTGTGTTATGAATTTGTTGATCCTTTTTAGATAACATTCATATTTTATTCTAATTTTCCATTTGTTCCTTACAAAGTTAATGCATCTGTAGTCATTACCATTGGACTTTGTGCTTAGTTCCAGACAAGGACAAGAAATACACATCCTTCTCCCATATCTTTCTCTTGTGGACAACTGGAAGACAGAGAGTCACATAAAGGCATGGTTTGGCTTGGGAACTCATGCATCTCCTGTGTCCCTTAAAATGCTCTTGTCCTAACTCTCATATATACTGTCAAAAATATAAGCCAAAGCATAATGGGAAGGTCATGGTATTTGGAACTTTATTTTATGTGACAGAATTCTACAGAAATGTGCCTAAGTCAGAAGCTAGCTCCCAAACTGGGTTGCTAATGTCATGAAAACTAAATATATGTATGATTTTGGCTTTCAGTAAAAGTGACAGACAGAAATGAAAATATGATGGCAGGGAAGATAACTGGGAGCTCTGCTGTGAAGTGGATAAGGATCTGGTGAAACTATTACCTCTGATAACCTGGAAAGCAGAAGATGAGTGTTATGAATTTGTAGTGTGGAACAATGAGGATTCATGACAGTCTATCAGCTGCCTATGGTGGCTGTGAGGAGGTGCATTTGAAACAGTGTCTCAGAAAGAATGCTGGGTATTCTTTTTGACATGTGAAGTTGATTGGAGTCACATATTTTTTTTTGTCCCCAAACTAAAATAAAAATTTGACAGAACTCTATTACCATTCTGGATGGAAAAGAGAGTGTGAATACTGAACATTGGAAAAGACAACTGGCCCCCAATTTTAGCCAGGCACTAAGCAGGCTAAAAAAACTCTCCTGTTGTCAGGCAATGTATGCTCTTCCTAGTCCTTCTCAAATGTAGTGGTGAAATAATGGTGATGGGAGGTATTGCAAGGTTAACAGAGTGATGGCTCACACTCCCAAAGCATAAGTAAGTCCAACCCTCAGAGGGGAGGCTTGGGACTCTGTTCCATAAAGCATAAGTCTTTTTACAAGCTGTCCATTCTGTCTTCTGGATTAAGGTTGAAGATCCTCATTGGGGTCAGAGTATCAGTAGTTAATAGCATAGGCTGCAGGTTCAGTGGTTAACAGCACTGACTGCTCTTCCAGAGGACCCAGGCTTCTGTTACAATCTATTGGCATCTCACAGCTGTCCATAATCCAGTTCTAGGAAATTTGATGCCATATTCTACTGTCCTCTGAGAACCAGGATACACACGCACACGCACACACACATGCACACACACACACACATACACACACAGAAGTGCAAGCAAAACACCCATATGCATGGAATATTTTTTAGAAATATCTTTATGCCTCTCTCATCTGTTCACTCATTGATTAGCAAATAAAACCTTATGGTCTTTTTTTTAAATGTGATTGAGTCTTATAGTAGTATAAAATATACATTATTTGACAAACTTAATGTTCTTTCCACTGAATCCCATTTGTCTTTTTATACTTCTCCTCTGCCCTGTTCACCTCTGACCTGGTCTATGTTTCCCTTCTTTGTTAAGCAAAGTTTTCTTTGGTCCCAGAAGTTAAATGATGGATGGACAAATTTGTATCTCCAGTTTAGAAATACATTTTGTGATTCTTGAAACAGCCCTTGGAAATTAAACGCCATATGTTTTTCAGTTTGCGCTTATGGCATATATATTTTATAAAAGTGTGTTTTTCAATTTATGTGATTTTTTGCTACTTTTTAACATCTACGTTTTAGATTGTGATCCTACATTGGTTTTCTTTTCTGAATTCCTGAAACTAAGTCATATTTTCTTCAACAATGTAATAAATTAAAAATTATATACTACTCCCCTTAAAATATACAAATCATAAATTATAAATTATTAAACTTAATTATGTCATTTGGTTTAGATTATATATTGATATTTATATGTGTTTGTATGTTTCGTCTTGTTTTCTTTTCAAAGTGTCCCCTCTATGGGTAATAACATTCAGTCATTTAAATTTGAGAAGGTGTTTAGTTCTGTTATTTAAATTTTAATGGAGTGAATTGAGGCATCTCAACTTAAGTCATTTTAGTGAAAACTTTGGTGATATAATGAATTTTTCTTGAGTCTAATTTCTCCTGCAGTCCATGTGGTGAGCATCCGCTGCTTGCTCCCTTTCTCAGACCCGAGGCGTCTCTGCTGAGTACCCACAGGTTTCCCCATCACATGCGTGATGAAGAACCTTTGAAAGGTCACTTTCAACTTTGCTCAACCACAGTTAAGCAAATTTCCATCACAAATTTCATGCCTTGCAGTCAAAAAAGTATACCCTTTACATAAATTTAAGATTAATCAGTTTCTTCCATTTATTTACTATTCATTCCTTCTGTGATTCCCATTTAACACTTTAGTTAGGGGAACATGTTCTAGTCCTATAAATTTCTCTCTCATGATTTTCCCCCCACACCACCCTGTTCCATGCTGAGAGATTGATGTTTTCTATGCCAGGTCAGTCTGTGGTATATAGCTAAAGCAGTTCTGTTACTTAACCTTATTTATACAGGAATTTAGCACCAGCAACAGCAGAATCCCAAATGGAAGTAAGATATTCCCATCATCCCCTGTGAGTCAGCTTCTTCTGCGTTCTCCTGTCAATCACAGTATAGGATTATCTGTTTCTTTCATTTTCCATG
This sequence comes from Cricetiscus sungorus, assembly GCA_030556225.1. NCBI lineage: Eukaryota > Metazoa > Chordata > Mammalia > Rodentia > Cricetidae > Cricetiscus > Cricetiscus sungorus. The sequence continues at coordinate 9,056,798 of JANBXA010000737.1, read as the reverse complement.
TACATCCTTTTTTCATATCGTGCACTTATCACATCTGATTTATTCTATAGTTTCTTATTTATTTGTTTCAGTTCCACATATTTTATTTTCATTTAATATCTTCTTATTGTGTGTGTAATAATTGCAAGAATTTCTGAGACACAATTTTCTTATTTAGATCTATGTTGATTTTATTTTCCAGTTTTGTTTAGTTTTATCAAGGGCTGAACTTCTGATTGTGTTAAATTCTATCAGGTTTGTTATACAAAGGTGCACTGTAGAAACTGTACTTAAAAAATAGTTGGTTTTATTTATGCCTTTGTGCCTGTGAGTGTATGCACAAGTTTGCAAGTGCCTGGGGAGGCCACATATGCCATCAGGTCTCCAAGAGTATAACCTAATTGGATTGTGAGCTGTTCAACATGCGTCAACATGAGACAGAACACACTTTCAACTGCTGAGCCATCTCTTGAGCTCTAGGCAATGTACTTAGGTGTCATATTTTCGTTATCAAATTTGGGGAAATTGTAACACACACACACACACACACACACACACACACACACACACACAAGATTTCCTGAAGTCAGTAGACTTCAATAAATATTAGCCACATAATTTCATTTTTAACTTCCTTACAATGAACAGAGCAAGAAAACAAAAAGGAAATTAAAATTTAACGTGCCTAAAATATGGGAGGAAATTTAAAAATATTTGAAAAAGTTTTATTTAAATATATGCTTTTTGGCAAAAGGCTTTTTTGAAAATAGATTTCAGTCTTAAAGCACATCTCTGTGACAGAAAATTCTGTCTGACAGTGAAATTAAAGCAAAACTCTATTGAACTAATACACACACACACACACACACACACACACACATATATATATGTGCCATATTTCTATAGCTTACGGTATTTTGTAGACATTTTAGTTGTCAGTGACTATTGAATGATTACCATTAACAAGTTGTAAAGCAGCAAGGGATTGGCAAACCTTTTAGTTTCATTTCTGTCACTATGAGACAACACCGAGACTAAAGCAGCTTAGTGTTAGAAAGTGTTCCTCTGACTCAAATCCATGCTACAGATCATCCCTGAGTGGAAGCCAGGATAGGAACTCAAGCAAAACTAGTCATCTCACACCAGCAGGCAAAAGCAAAGAGGAGTAATGCCTCATGCTACATACTTGCTTGCTTTTCAGCTAGCCATTTTTGCTAGTTGGTCCCTTGTGGACATACCTATAAGCCAACCTAAGCTAGATAATTCTTCATCTGGGACTTTCTTCCCAAGTAATTCTAGATTGTGTCTAGTTGACAGTTACACTACACAAACTGCAAATGTGGTCATTGCAAGGCCAATAACCTGAGTAGAAGAATTAAACTTGAATGTACAAACTTTTCTGGTGAGAATTCATGAATGTTGGCTCACTAAAGAATATCACTAAAGAAGACGATCTCAAGATAAGATTATCCCTTTTTAAAAAACATCACTTTAATGAAGATGCTGATGAGAAAATCACTAAAAAGTAAAACAACTTAGATAATTCAAAGACACCTTCAAATTTTAAAATAGCTGCCTTTTTGTGCTATGAAAAATATTAGTTTTAGCTGCAAGGTAATGTACTCTTTTATGTTAGAAGAATACATTCCTCCATGCGTGTCTGTTTGTCATAGTTTTCTTGCTGTTGAAGTACTTGCTTGTGTAGTGACATTTATTTAAGAGTGAGTTCCCAAAGACTTGTAGAATAATCACAATGAGAAAAGTGTGGAATGGTTTTATGAGGCAATAATCCTGTTCTCTTATTACAAAGCTCTAACCAGCCTTCAGCCTTATAGTTTATCCACACGGGAATCCAATTATGGCCTCATGAAACAGCTCGGTGCCCCTATTATGACTTAAATATAATTGTGTTTAAAGACCTTGTTGATTCCATTTAGTAGAATTCATTTTTCATCTTATATCACCCTAGCAGTGCCCTCTAATAACCTTGATGATATTTTGATGTGTGCCCAATTATAATTCTAAGATGAAAAGCAATGCTTTTTAATCTCAAGTTTCCAGTGGGCAAAAAATGTCTCTGGTCTTTCTTGATTTAATGTTATAACTCACACTCTCTCTTTTTCTCCCCTGAGAGAATTTGTTTAAAATTAGTAAAAGTTAATTATTTCTTCATTCTGACTAACTTAGTGTGAAAATAAAAGAAAATTTTATCTTGTGTATTCATTATCCTTAAAGAAACTTTGGTAGTGCCCATCTGAGTTTCAGTGATATACATTAAATATCATTCAAACATAAGATTATAAACATATATGTATACATATATATATATGTGTGTGTATACATATATATATATACATATATGAATCCAAAATTAAGCTTTTTAAAGGTTTGTATGTATGCTCATCATAAAATAATCAAGCATTAGTATCTCATTTTTTTGAAAATTGGAAATATTGTAATAAAAATAAGGTTACAAGGACTTACATGAAAATTAGATGACCTCTCTGTTAGTTATTTGCTTTGCATACCTCACTTGGTTCTCTGTGTGTGTGTGTGTGTGTATATATATATATATATATATATATATATATATATATATATATAATAACTCATAAAAGAAAGATGGTCAATAAAGAAAATCAAAGAGGAAATCTGGCCAAAGATATTTTTGTAGCAATTAAGGATCATGAGCTACACAACAGGAACAAAAATTATCATCTTCATAGAATGAGTTTTGACTTCCAGACAAGAAAATGGATAATTTGAGGCTAAGTCAAAATTCACAGCACAGTATGGAGATAATTGCATGGTCTCCAGTTTTCTTTGGCTGATTTGTTTAAGATGCAATTGATAAGAACCAGAGAATTTGTTTATTTTTGTCAAATACTGTTTTCAGTTTTAGATAATTGTTTTATTTATATAATTATTTTATTGCATTATAGAAAGAGTCATGGATGTTATGATGGCTCTCTAATCTTCTCCTGCAATGTGTGAAGCATTTCCAGGGCAGGAGCTAAATGATTGCCCTTCCTTGCCCAGAGAGTCATAGCTCTAAATCATGGACCTCAGATTTTGATTCTTCCCCAAGATGGTACATTTTGCTAAAGCATATAAAAAAAAGCACATTACGAACTCTGCTTTTCTACTTCTAAGCATATGTGCATCACGTAGGAATAAATCTTGGGTTCTTTTAAAGACTGTAACTTTAAAAATCATCTTGAAATTTCAAATGATGTGACAGTTTGAATTCCGTTAAGCACAATAAATATTGCTTATCAAGGCAGGTTAGGTTCTGAAGGTACATTGTAGTCTAGAGTATTGTATGGTCTATTGGATTGAGTGTCATTAATAAATTACATTTGATTTTATTACTAGTTAGGAGGTCCTGTGTTTAGAAAGGAGACTTTGGCCTTCAGAAGAGTTCCAAAAAACAGAGTTGCAACCTTAGGGCCAATATGTAACCAATAGAGAATGTATCAAAGCTCTTGCTATTTTTGCTCTTTTCCCAAAGGAGAATATCACTTATACTCCATTATCCCATTTGTCTGTCTCAGTGTAAATTTTCCTTATACACTAATGAGGAAGAATGCCCTTCTAGCACAGACTTCTAAAGGGAACTTTTCAGCAGTATTCTAATTGAGGGAGGTCTCACATAGGAAAAATTCCTAGACTGCTGATCATAAAAGGAAGAGAAAACAATTGAAAACCCATTCATTCTCTTATTCCTCAATAAACATATGGCAATGTTGCTAACCAACCTCACAGGATTTTTAGAAAATATTTTTTTCTTATGAACAAAGGGAACCAGAGTTAAGTCTGTTCAGTTCAATTGTATTACGCATTCCTCTTCTGACCCAGAGCCACTAAGGCACTGAGCATTTATGTGTTAATATTTTCCTAGTCCCTTGAAAAATGACATCAGAGAACTTCACAGGAATCATTTGCATCTACCTCACAGGGGTGCTGTGAAAATGCCCATTAACATTTATGGGGTACTTTGAATACCTCAAACAACAGGCATTACATAATAACAAAACAAACACTTTTAAAAGCAACACTTGAATAATTTAGCTGTAAATGAATCAAACACATGTGTATTGAATTTATGCAATCAAAGCCTGGAACTAAGCATTGAAGTTCTTGGCTAATTCTGCTTTACTTTTTATGAATTGGAAATACTTTAAACAAGGTTGATATATTCCATCTTTGCAAGTCTTTGATAGTACAAGTAAGTTTGACTTCATGGATATTCAAAAGAATTATTGAAGAACTATTCATATTTCTAATAATCATCTCACAGATTCTCAGGAGAAACTTATGTTGTTAATGAGATTTACTTCAAATCAAAATAAATTATTGGTTTTATTAAAGACTAATTGCATATATTTTTATTTTCTATTCATTTAAATGATATTTGATTACAAATAATCTTAGACTTTATTTCACCTATTAGAGTACAACAAATATTTATTGAAAATTTTCTTTGGGGTATAAAATACTGAAATAAAAAATTAGAAATTGGCTCAAATATCAGTGAAATTAATCTTCAGTCTTGGAACCTCAAATGACATTTTATGGACCACGGAATTCTGAGGACATAGGCAAAACAGTCATTAAAGCTGCCATTAATGAACCTTATACGGAGACCAAATTAGTGCCACTAGGTTATTACGCATTTTCGGTTAAAATGACACTCTTTCTAAAGAGTAAATTTTGCCTGTCTAAGAGAAAGAGACAAATGTTCTGTATTCCCCGTTATTTCCTTTAACACCACTAAAAAAATATCCGCTTATGACTGAGAAATGTAACTATAGGAAAATTAAGATTCCTGTTCTGAATTTAAAGCCAAGTTGGAATCCAGTTCATGTTTGCTAATTTCACTCCATCTTCATCATGGAGTTTTATTGCTCAGGTGGTTAGACTGTCATATGTGGTGGCTTAATTTTGAAAGTATTCCTCATATGTAATTCTACACAATGAATCCCACTTAGAGCTGGAGATGAAGTTGCGAAAGAAAACCATCAGGAACCAGCCACGTCCCAAGTCCTAACCTTCATCCCATTAAATTGTACAAGGCAACATCAGTGCCTGGGGACTTGAGGCCCTTGCTGACAATGGAGCAGTCACCAGGAGACAAGTGTTTAAACTCTAATCCTCCAAGTCTGCTTTAGCCACCCTGACTACTCTTTCCATCAGAATAACCCCTCTGATGGCTTTTCATGGTAATGAGCTCAGATACAAAGAGTCTCTGGAAGATATTACTTTGGTAGTAGCTGGAAGATCTCTGGGTGTTAGGTGTCATGCATTCACTTTGTAGCACTTCCACATGTTCACTGATTGAACTGTTGAAAACTAGGAGCAATTTAACTCCAACCTCAACAGGGAGAGAGACATTTGTGTGTGGTTTTCCCAAGATTTTATACTTTCTGATTTTATCATCTTTGCAATGGGTGTGATTACTTTTTCATTAGGAAAAAACAGAAAGATAATTAATAAAACACAAATTACTTATAATGAAGTCAACACAGAAAAACAGTAAGAATGTGTGGGCCCCTAGGAGAAAAAAATGGCAGCTAAAAATCTAGTGTTTCTAACAGAGTCTAAATGAATATTTATTCCAGTTGGCCTTCAAGATGGAAAAGAAACTCAAGAGGGAAACCAGCAGCACAGACTGTTCTGACTAAATGAAGGTTGTAGGGTGAGTTGTGAATACATGCATGTGAATAAATGCAGATTGACTAGTCTTTGAAAATCAATTCTTTTGTTTTATTTGAGTGGAAGTTTCCATATGGAAAGTGAGTTAATATTATCCTCCAAAAATGTCAACAAAGAATTCCACTTAAAACTAAGTCAAAACTAAAAGGCAAATTTCAGGTATTTCTGTATTTGTGGCGATCACTACAAAGACCATGTATTTTGAGGTAGCATTTTCTGTATCTTTACCACTTTTATTAAAGGCTCAAGTAACTTTAGGCCTTTATGCTGTCTAATATAATCAGACCACATTCGTAATACCTAGTTTGAACTCTGTAGTTCAGAACAAGTGGCTGTTCTAGAAGGAAAATAAAATCATTCAAGAGTTACCTTATAAATAACAATTATTCATAAGCCATAAATTTTTATAATGTTCTCACACTGAGGACAATGTTTCCTTATAAAAGCACAGGAAAGATTTCGTGCAGATTCTCAGTTTTGCTATTTTAAGATTCTGGCTCTTTGTGAAATGTGAGGTTTTTGTGAACTTGCTTTGAATGTCGCCTCTCGAAAAGGCCAAGGAGAAATTCTACACTCTTTTGTGTGTGTGCGTGTGTGATATTCTTGTTTCCCATCAGTGACCTCTTCATTGAGAGGAAGGAAGAAAGTGAGGTTTTTCTCCGATGACAAGTCAGTTTAAGAGAACCCTCTGATCAATGAGCGCGCTCTGCAAAGGAAAGCGGTTTCTGGTTTCTTTTATGGGGGAAAAATCATGCTAACATATTGTTGATGGTTTGTAGTCTTTTGAAAGTGTGGATACATGTTCTCAATAAGACTTCAGAAAGTTCAGCTTGATTTTGAATAAGGACTTCATTTGTGGAGTATAAAAATATCCTCAGTTAACTTAATGGCTAGGAGAAAGGAAGTGAAATTCAAATGTAATGTTTTACTTGAAAAAAATATTTAGAAAGACATGTTAATAAACATTGCCTTCCTAGTCAAGAGTTAATTTTCTTAAATGATCAAGCATTTAAGAATACATATGACATTATTAATCAATTTATTGGATCCACATAGTTACTGATGTTGAAATTATGGTGAGTGAAGTCTTATAATGCTAGAGACTTTACTGAATTAAGAAGTCATTCCAAGAAAGATATTCAAGTATACATTACTTGCAAGTTATAACACACTTACAATAAGTATAATTCATTTTTCACCAAAAATTTCCAGTTGCCCGTCAGAGTCGATATAACACTAGATGTGCAGACACATCAACTAATGTTCTGTCTCTTTCAGTGACATGTTTGTGGAGCTGAAATTGTTGACTCTGATGAATTTGGCTCCATTAATGATTTCCAGCATCTCTCATGTAGCATGAAATGAGCTCATTCTGCCCTTTGGTCACAGTGTTTTACAAGCAGCTAACTGAATAACAGTAATAATTAGCTTTAATATAGTTTTCATTGAAGTCTCTTAAAGTGCTTTTGCAAAGAACTAAAGTGTGCAGGGTTCGGTAATGCACGGGCTCTGCTGTTACTCACAAGGGTGAAGCGAAGCTATAAGAGCATGTGTGTCTCTCCCCAGATACATGCAAAAACACAGTCAAAGATTCATGAGTTGATTGTAGGAATCCTGGCTCCAACTTCATTGATCCAAAGCTGGACTACATATTTATTAGAGAGACATATTTGTCTTTCAGAGCTAACCAGAGGCATGCATTTCTTACAGCTCTACCTCAGCTTTATAATGAATAATAAAAAAGAATTGCCAGGGAATGGGAAATTTGAACTGATAGATGGGTGTTGAGGTTGGCCATTGTTTTTCAAATACAGTTGGTAGAAATAATCTCTATGTGTCTTTTCTTGGCTTATTTTTAATCTTCTTTGTTTAGAGAAAAATGTGCCCATTGGTGAACAAAAGAGCAGGCATTCTTTTTCTTACCCAAAAGTTTAATTTTTTTTTTTGTAGCTGGATAAATGTTGAATAGGTCTGCAATGAAAGAAAAACAAGCTGGATTTTTCTTCTATTTGTTCTCTTTTCGCTTAGGAATAGAAGCAATGGTTTAACAATTACCACTCTCTTAAGAAAGAAATGGAAGTAAGCACTTATTACGAATACACATGTGTACTTAGTAGAAGTCAGACACACAGAAACATACATATGCATTCACACACACACACACACACACACACACACACACACACACGCATACATAGAGAAAGACAGAGACAGAGAGATGCACAGAGAAACTGAGACAAACAGAGATAGAATATTATTTCTTGATTGTTTACTTGGAAATATTTTTTTTTCAAATATGTTACTAATGCAAATTATTTTATTTGCATAGTATTCATTACTTATGAAATTAATAAACATTCTTTGTGATAATCTGCTTTATGAAGTCTAGAAGCCTTTAAAGATATTTAACATTTATTTTCTTGGAGAAGTCTTGATAACAAGTCTAAATAATATCTCATGCTATGCTAAACATCTGTTGGGTAAATGCTTAAATCTCAAAATTTTTAAAAAGTTTTGGCATTTCTGTTTGGAGACAACAATAATGAACATATGACATTGACTAAGATGAATACCCTCTCTCTGTCTCTCTTTGTCTCTCTCTGTCTCTCTCTCTGTCTCTCTCTGTCTCTGTGTCCTTTCTTTCTCTCTCTTCTCTCCCCCCCTCTCTCCTCTCTCTCAATGGTGAACTCTGGGTTCAGTGAGTCCTTATTCCAAGGACATAAGGTAGAAAGCAATAATCCAAGACACAGATGTGCCCTTCTGTGTTCCATGTTTGCAATGAGGAAACACATCTAGACTTTGTGAGCACAACATACTTACTTAACACTAAATGCTGTTTCAGAAGAGGGTTAGATGGAGTCACTGGATACTAGCCAACATACTGGTAGCAAGTCCCAACTGTGGATCAAAATAGTGTGGATTGTTTATGATTTTCAAATTATTTGAGTAGCTTAAAGGTTTTCTTCATAAATTGAATCACAAGAAAGTAGATAAAATTCTCCCACCATAAGAGAGATGGTGATAATTATTAGTGTCAAAAGGATTTGCTATAGGAACATTCTCTCTTGGTATGCCAATCAAATCACTTATCACTTTGTATCTATGCTATTTAGATTAAAGGCTTGATTTTAACTTAGAATGCACATGCATTGATACGCTTTTCAAGAAAGAATGACATGTCACCTTAACCTTCATGCAGTGTGTGTGTAACAGGAATCTGTGTCTATTTTAGTTTTTTATTATGACAGTGCAATTTATTTTTAAAACAGGGTAACTTTCATATAAAAATGTTCCATTCTTTAAAAATAATTATTGAGTTTCAAACAATTTTGAGATCAGTTTAAGTATCTCACTTTTAGAGTTCCCAACAATATTCCAGCTGGTAGGGGAAGACTTTAACCAAGGGCCACAACGGGGGTGAGTTCAGTACTTCTCCTCTTCATTAATTCTGGAATGAGATAATGAAGTAAGACTACATTAGGAGAGATATCTCTTCTGCCCCCCCGAAGAATTCATCTTTAAATAGCTGCAGATGGCACAGTCAACAGCAATCTTTAAGTATTTTTTTATGGTTAGGATGAGATTAAACTTTTCACAGTATTGCATGGTGAATGGTGAAAACCCTGCTTATGGCATCTCTATACTTTTTATAGAAATAGATCAAGAGTATTCATTTTAAAAAGGTAATGGAGCTCATTGAAATATTATTAACTAAGACAGTCTAATATTACTTTTTAAACTCAGGTAGATATTTTCTTTTAGATCAATGATTTCTCAAGCTACCTTTCCCACCTTAGAGCTCCTGGGAAGGTATTCATATGCAGACCTTACTCTGTGTTCTCTTTTAAAATATAAAGAATTGACAAGTAACATAAAGATAAATTTTACAATTCAGTGTATCTTTTCAGTCTCAAATGTGTTCCTTGCTGTACCACATTTTCATGCGAAATGTCTAGCCTTCTGTGTAACAAATTACTACATCTAACATGGCAATAGCTATGGAGTTTGAGAACACAGTATTTAGCTGAAGAGGACTGTACAGAATTAGATGCATGAAACATGGCTCATGGAGATTAAAAGCAAATGCAAAGACTTTCATAAGGTTTCGTTAAATTGAAACACACAGAGAAAATCTCCACAAATGTCTCCCTTTATCCTCCTGCATCCCTAGAGTCTTGATCTTAAGTGTGGTAACTGCCTTGGCTAAATCTGTCTTTCCTTTCTGTTCATTGAAACAGAAAACTAAAGCCAACCAATACCATGTTCTGGCCCCATTATGGTGGTGTATGATTTACTGAAGAAATGAAATAGACTGAAACACCAGCAAACAACAAGTAAATGAGTCCTGCCAAATTGGATATCATTTGTTTGCATGAAAAATAAACTAACTTAATTAGATTTGGAAGAAAAGTATCCTTTTTTAAATTGATAAAAGATATTTATCTGTGCATACCAATAATACTAGCTTTTGGTAGTCAAATTCTGGACTACATGTTGATGACTAAAATAGTCAACAAGTATGAGGGACATGGGGAATATGGAATGGTTGTGGAGTGGCAGCTGATTTAAAATGACTTCAAGTTTGTTTTCTAAGCATAGAAACAATGAATGTCCATGAAAATAAGTGCAGTACAATTTCAACTAAATCAGAGAGCCCTAAAAACAATGTAAAAATATGTAAAATAGAATCAGCCCCATGGGTGAACTTTTCCCATGTTGCTCTGAGACCCTCTTGTAGGTTCCCAGTAGACTGGGAAACAATCAAGGCTCAGCTCCCTACAGGAGCAATTTCCCTGGAGATGCTATGCTTGAATAGCATCCATACTCTTTTCTGTCTGTCATTTGCTTGGATTCCAACATCCTTGAGGTGAAACAAACGGATGTGGGCCATGCTTACCCTCTTATATGTGTATCAGTCTGCTGGTCTTGGGTATCTTTCTTGCCAATTTGTAAATGATGGAAAAATAAGGTCAACTGGAGGAACTAAATCATCGGTGTTGACTCGTTTTGATGATCATCCCAGATCAAGCACCCCAAATCCAACTCATGTTCTGGTAAACTTGAACAACTGTGCTCTAGATTCTGGCAGATCCTCTGAGTTCTCTAGAGAAATTGAGGCAAGAAGATATGCATAGACATGTAATTCCCTTGGAAGAAGCTAGCAGGCATAATGATAGAGGCTGGCAAACCTCAAAGTAGAAGGAAGAGGAAATGAAAGTCTCATGAAAGTAAAGGAGAATTTCCAGGGAATGTCTAAGAACTCCGGGATTAAGATTGGGAGAGGGTGTGGCCTGGCACGTTTGAGCCTCAGAAAGACTTGGGCTTTTTGCTTCAGTAAGTTGATAGGAAGAGTCTTGTGAGGATACCGGTGGTGTTGTTGGGAAATTCTGGCAAAGACACAAACAGATTTCATTACATACATGAATGAAATTCTCACAGGTAAAAAAATATATTTCTAAAATAAAAGATAGAAACAGAACAACACCAGTAAACACCCTAAAAGAAATACTGAAGGTGGGAGTTGAATTGGAGTTTGGCTATCCTGTAGTCTAATTGTGTTGGCACGCACACGCGAGCGTGTGTGTGCGCGCACACACACACACACACACACACACACACACACACACACACACACACACACACAAAGGTGTCCTCTGTACAGAGTTTCAAGAGTGGATATGGACCTCACTCCTGATCATTCTCCTTACGTGGTCAGCTTCATACCATTTTCCTAATATAACTTCTCAGAAACCACTAGTCTCTGTGTTCATGGAGGACTTGGTTTTCTCTTTGTTTAGGAAAAGGAGCATTCTGGCTTTGTCCTTTCTAATAGCCATTGTTTCTTTGAAGTGATTTGAAAGATTTGTTTTCTTCATCAGATTCCTGGATCTTAGAAGTGAGCCACTGTTCCGTCTCAAGCCCAATTTCTTTCTCTTCCCTTGTTATTTCTGCAGGTCCTGAATATTTGCAACCCTGGTTTTAAATATCACTGTAGCCCTGGTGTGTAGTCTATCTCTGCATAGCAAACGGCTTTTGTAAGGGATTAGATAAATTAATACATATACATATAAGCAGTTTAAACAATGACACTGAGTAAATGTTTTATACTGTCTAATTATCAATTCATTTCTAGGAATGAGTCCCTGCGGCCACTTTGTTGGTGGCTGGTGGCATTGATTTGGGTTTTCCTCCTATTTTTATTTTTCAATAGGTTTTTGTTGTTTTTCTTTGTGTGCCTGTGTGTGTGTGTGTGTGTGTGTGTGTGTGTGTGTGTATGTGTGTATGTGTGTGTATCTCTGTGTATACCTATTTTTATATGTACTATATAATTAATCATAGAAAATCTCCCTTATTTGTAGTCATACATACACTTCTTGCAGTTTAATAAAGCAATCCTGTGATGTCGATTTCTATGGGAACAATACCTTACAGACTGAAGTTCATAATAGACGACAAAGTTCTGAGTCCATTAATAGTGTTAAACCTTTTCAGTTACAATCATAGAGTATTTCCATATATGATATAGTCAAGAACCAGCATATAAGCATGCAAATATTGCTCCATTTTTAAGCAATTAGAACAAATGAAGATAAATGGTTTTCTTAGAGGAAAAAGACAAGATTAGAGATTCAATTGGCACCAATACTTTGAGCCTCACTTTCTGGCTGCTTTAAGAAATACAAATACAAAGTAGTAATTACTATGAACACACAAACCAGATTCTTTCTCGTGTCATTTATTACATTTCTTTGCAGTCGTAGAGATTAACTCTTGCTCATTTTAAAGCTTAGCCTAAGTTCAACTGTAATTAACATCCAAAGAGGTATTAGAAATTCTGTAATTAGGAGAGTGTTTCTCTTTCCAATTCTCAAGTAAAAATATATTTAGTTTTAATGAAGGGACATTAAAGCCTCTTAGTCAAAAATAAATTTTATTTCAAACTACTCTGACCCCATAGTTATGTAAATATTAAAAAGGGTTAGAATCTGTTAGGAGCTTCTTGAATTTAAAATAATTATCCCCTGTAGCTTGAGGATAGTTGAAACAATTTTAACTGTATATATTCTGTGCTCTAGCTCATCACAACTTCTAGTAGCATTCAAAAGTAGAAATATAGAACGGATATGTCACACTCAAGGAAGACCTCAGTCTTTTATATGTATGGAGGAAGATGAATGGATTATAGTTTTAGAAAATTTAAAAGTATCATAGCCAGATCTTAAAGTAGGTACCCAAAGACAGAAAATAATTTTTGTTCACTATATTAACAAATATTTATTAGTTAGTTATTGCATACAAGATACTCCTTTTTGTTCTGACATTGTTTTGAAGGTAGCCAGAGAATATTACTGTGCCCAGATCTTTGATAAGCAAATACTTAAGGCAGGAAGCCTTAATTCTGGCTAAGTTTCAAGGCACTATCCATGATGTTGGGGTTGCAGAAATGGCTTTCGTTCTTAGCAGTGGAATTGTAAAGAGGTCTGTTCGCATTTCCAGAGTACCAAGAGACTGGGCTTTGAACCACAAGCCTGACCCTTCAGAGGGCCTCGCCCCCTCAAAATGCCTACAGTCTCCTGAAATAGTACCATGGGTTGACAACCATGTGAAGGACATTTTACATAGACAAAATAACATTAACTGTCTTCATTGTTCTAATTTCCAAGGTTGACTTAAGTGAAGAATGGGCAGATAACATACCATGTATTAAAAAAGCCAAGTGACGTAAGCCAAGTGAGACACTAGTGAAGAGTAAGTAAGTTTTTTAAAGGTTCCTGTGCTTCAGAAGGGTCATGTTGTAGGGTTCTTGTCTTAGGACTTCAGAAAGGCTGCTGACACTGTTACGTGTGGGATAGCTCTATTTACAGAAAACAAAATTCTAAGGACTACTATGCATGCAAAGCCTACAGGGCTAGAGGCATGGGTGTGGTTGGGTGAATTGAGAGGCAGAGTCCCAAGGCAGATAAGCAAGCAGTGAGTGGTACAGGAGACAGCATGAAAACTAGATTCTATGGGCATGGGGCCAAAGCAAGAAACTGCAATTTACTTGTTGATTTACTGTTAGAACGTATTCCTTTAAAAGCTAGGAACATACAATGGAATAAATTCTGGTGTTTGGACAATGGTGAGGGCCAAGTAGTGTGAGGCAGAAAATTGTCAGGATCTTGAGGTGCTATAAAGGGGACCAGGTAGAGCGGTGCATGTGTCATGTGATTTGTTATTGAGAGATCATGCTTAGGGCTGATTTTCAGGGGGACTTTGCTGATACATGAGAATAACTAACAGAAAAATCAATCACATTTTTTTTTTTATACCAAGGGACATGATGAACTGAAGGTGCTACTCTTTGGTCAGACAGAGAATGCTGGGAAATACAAGTACATTATGTGTACATACCTGTATACAGTACTTGCATATGAGCTGACATCTGTTTGAGATGTGTGTGGAAACACCATTTTACCCACTGAGTTGAGAGGTGAAGGAAGAAGGCAATTTAGTCAATGCATATGTAGAACAGCTATAAAGCCATGGGAATGTTCAATGTCACTCAGTGTGGCACTGGACAGGAGAAAAGGGTAAAATATGAAGCTGAGGAAATGAAGTGATAAGAGAACGGAAGAACATTTAAAGTAATCGGGCAAAAAGAGGCTAGAAAATGAGTCAAGTCAAAAAGTGGGAAATAAATCTAGGGAACTTTTCAAAATGGAGCTGAGTAGTACATATTGTCAAGCGATGAGTGACAGTGAGTTGGATTTATTTACTGGTAATTGGCTTAAGAGCCATTTCATGGGCTGGCTTAATGGTAAATTCATTTTCAGCAGGCACCCTTCTTTCCTAGACTTTTTGAAACTAAAACACTTGGCAGAAGACAGCGATCTCCCAGATGCATCTATCTTTCAGCCCATGGCATTTGAAAAGTAGCTTTTCCTTTCCACAACTAGTCAAGCTCTGAATGCCCACTGAATACCCAAGCCCCGTCTGTGATTTGATGAGTCCAAAATCCACTGATACAACCTGGGCCATTAAGTAGCTAACTGCCTAATTATTCCTCATTAAGTTGTGGGTTTCACTTACTTTGGGGTTGTGGATTTGTGTGTGACCATTTCTGTTACCTCTTTTAGGGGGGATAATTTTTTTACCTTCATATCTAATAGATAAAAATGAGTTCCTTGTCACAGTTACTTTAGAATTAAAATTTTAAAGAGCCTATCGAAAAATAGCTCTCAAGTTCAACTTTGCTGAGAGGGGCATGAAGAACAAAAGCACGTGCGGGCTGTGTAAGTTGGCAGTAATCCTTGTCTGGCACTTTCCAAATTGTTTTAGCATCGTTTGGCAAGAATCTATCACAAATTATGGATGATGATAATTTCGCAGTGTGTAGAAGCAGATGGAGAAGATGAATTGACAGAAAGAATGTTTCTCTCTAGAAAACTGATCGGTAATAATAATTATTTTTAGAAAAGGCAAAAAAAAAGTGTCAAGAATGACCTACTGACTGTAAGTATACATATATTAATGTAAAATCTTATTCTAATTGAATAAACTTTTCATCTATGCAAAACTGAAAAAATACTAGCTCGAAAATATACTCAAGTTATAGACACTGTATAATTTAGGGAAGATTCTGGGTTCTGTCCAGGAATAATTGTTCATTAAAATGTCATTTTCTCTAAGGAAATAATTAATTCAATTGACAGTTAACTGAAGAAAGAATACATACTGATTATGGCTTATTTTTTTCTAAGAGGTAAAAGTTGCAGGCCTTCTATAACAAATGAGAAATGAGGGCAATTTTCAATGTTCTTTTTTTTTTTTTGAACTCACGAGCATTAATTTGGAAAAATCATGATAACTATGTAAAGTGGTACTATGTCAGAGGAAGTATGTAAAAAATATAACCAAGGTTTATTTTATATTGATTCATAAATAATAAACATACATAATGGTTTATCACAATGAGATTCTAGGTTGGTAAAATGGCTGTGGATATAAGTGTGTGCCTAGAAACTAGGAAGGTGCCAAACTCTAGAACACATGTAAATGCTGGGTGGGAGTCTGTATTGGATATTCACTCTGCTCATGACCTTGGGAAACTAGAAATGGATCACAGGCTGCTTCACACCCCTGACATGTTCCTCACACCCAAGCGTGCTTAACCCCTCCATCTTTCCTTGTAAGAGGTCAATGGGGCAGGCAAGAAGCATTGCCTTTATGGGGCCAGATCAACCAGGGTCATGGGCAGAGCGAATACCCCTACAGGAGTCTGACCTTCCTGTAACTGCAGGGCCATGGCATGAAAAAGGGATCCTTGGAGCTGGTTAGCAAGAAATGGTCTAACTTGGTTGGGAGATCCTGCCTAGTCGATATGGGGGAAGAGTGGTAGAAGGAGAGGAAGAGTATCTGCATCACCAGGGGCCTACACATGCAGCTACACTTTTGTGAAGAAACACATATACATGCAGCTACACATGTGAGCATGTATAATACATAAACTCTACACTCAGAGACATAGGAAAAGATTAAAAATATGATTTTAAATCATGAGCACTACATTCAGAACATCTGGGTTTTAGTTCTGAGTTACTTGATCTATAAAGACAGGGGGACCTGGTGTGTGGTGTGCTGAGTCTCTAATCTATGAAGACTGGGGGGACCTGGTGTGTGGTGTGCTGAGTCTCTAATCTATGAAGACTGGGGGGACCTGGTGTGTGGTGTGCTGAGTCTCTAATCTATGAAGACTGGGGGGACCTGGTGTGTGGTGTGCTGAGTCTCCACTGCTTCCACAGCAGTACACCCAGGAAATCCAGCTTCTCTTTACCTCCACGTCTGCCAACGTGTTCCATTTGGTCATTTCTTGTATCTCTTCTACAGATTACAGAAATTATTGTAATTCTCAAAAGAACATCACCATAAATATTAAGTCGCACCACTATGCTCTTCTAAACAACCTGTGAAGGCTTCTCCAGACCCCAGGGCTCAGGATGCACTGTTTATTGGGTCCCCTTCTCATCTCCCTCCACTCTCAGTGTGTTTCCCTGGGCATTTTGTTCTACAAATGCCGATCTCCTCATTCTCCTTGAACACACAGCTCTCACTCTAGTCTCCAGAATCTAAATTTGCTGTTGCCACTACTAGAGCACTCCTCCCTCAGCTTCCTTCAGGACACTCTCCTCCCTCATGTCTTCCTTCAGGTAAAGTTCTTCCCTGGGCTCTACATTGAAACCACATTGATCATTCTCCTTCCATGTATGCTCTTCCCCCCAGAGGACTGATTGACATCTACATGTTGTAGTTATCTACAGTTTTCTTTGCTGTAACTGGTCAGAATGTGAAGTTTATGAGGACGGCTTACACTTCTTTCTGTACCTCAGAGGCAGCAAAAGTTATTTCAGGTGAACGGGTAAGTTGGAACTTCATTATGTATTTGAACTGAGATTGGGATCCTGGTATGATTGTGGACTAAGTTATTAAGGTTGCCTTAGAGATAAAGTGAGACTAAAGGCCCCAATGTGACTAATGTGCTCAGGGGGATAAACAGAAATAAAATCATGAGCTAGCTTATTGGAGCCCATTCCCTGTGGTGGGATGCAATGCTCACTCTTAATCAGGGGAAATGGGCGTTGTCCTGTCTGGACTTAATGGGTCTGGCTTTATTGACCCCCACCCACTCCGGCATGGTAGCCCTTACCTTGAGGGAAGGGATATGGAATGAGGAGAGAGAAGGGGGCTGGGAAGAGGTGTGTGAGGAAGAACTATAATTGGAATGCAAACTGAAATGAAAAAAAAATAAAGAAACTTAAAAAATAAAAATAAAATATTCACTGCACAGTGTAATTTGAGGGTTAATTAGAACATTAATATGTAGGTACCCAGTTCACCACATGGCAGATAAAAATGATTGAGATTCATATAATTTACATCTGAATGAAGAAGCAATGATTACATAATATACACATAACAAGTATATGCATAGATGAATAGATGGATGCAGACAGACAGACACAGACAGACAGACAGACACACAGACAGACACACAGACAGACACACAGATACACAGACAGATGGACAGACAGACACACAGACAGATCGACACACAGACAGACAGACACACAGCTAGACAGACACATAGACACACAAACACACAGACACACAGCCAGACAGACACATAGCCAGACAGACACACAGCCAGCCAGCCAGACACACAGACAGATAGACACATAGACAGACATACAGACAGGCAGACACACAGATAGACACACAGACAGACACACAGACACACAGAAGAGAATGGCTTTGTTTTGTCCTGCCTTGTCCCTAGGGAAGGAATCTCTGTGAATTAATTTCTTGGGAATTTTTCTGAGGACCAGGATATTACCCAAGAACCTATTTGTTCCTAGACTCATTCATGCCACAGTTTTTGTTTTCACTCTTGGAATATATCTTTCAGAAAACAAATGGCTCTTTTGAGAAAAATATTACCAGGGTAAAATGTAGAGTCACAGTTAACACAGTCAATTGTGTGGCAACGGCAATGAGGTGGACAGATGCATTTTCCCTGGGATCTGTGGGTGCTTGAGTAAGGGGACATCACCAAGGTAATTTGGGGGTAATGTTAGTGAGGCATTAGAGGTTTAATTTGGGGGTTAAGATTAGGGATCACTGAAATAATAGTCTGGGTTCAGTGTTGTCAGGGAGTACAGTCAATTCCAATGCCTCCCGATGTTTTTCCTGGGGATGGAAGTGGGTCTTAACTGTTGCCTAGAAATATCGCAGGTGCTCCTTAGACTAAGCAAAATTAGGGTGCCTGGTAATTTTGGGGGGGTGCTTTCTAAGATGGTCTGGCTACTGCTTGTGCTCAAGCATGGACACTGAGTGTCCTTGTTACTGTCTCATGTTACAGCAGTCTGTCTTAGACTAGCTTTTGGAACTCTTAATCTGTGAGCCTGTTTATGATAGTAGGAGATAACCATATTGTTTCTCTGAAGACTGAGTTAACCCTTTATCCCCAGCATCCTCATGAACTAACTTCCAGATGGAGCCTTACTCCAAATATGGGCAGCATGTTGCTTCCTCAGGTGGTGTATTCTGATATATGCACACTTACTGAAACTTAGCTTTTGTGGTTTTAACACTAATTTTCTATAGTGAGTGATAAGCCATTTAATACATTTAGTCAAATTTTGATGAATCATTCTTAACATATATAATTCTGAGGAGTAAGAGCCTCCATAATTTTATATCTAAAACCATTATAATCAATTTGCAATCTAATTTGGTACAGTTTGATGATTAACTTTTCTTAGGTATGCAATAGTAAATATCCAAAGAAAACTAAAGAACTAACACTTAGGAACAAATAATAGTGGTCAAATATATACATAGTATACATTCAATTTCTAAAGATGTGTTGTTAAAATTAAGCTACCATTTGTAATAAAAATGCACAGATTTAAAATTGTAAAACTCTTTGTAATTGAATCATGAGGAAACATCCAATACCTTAGTTCATTAAATATTATCAGGTTCCATAAAAATACGTTATTCAGTTTTGCTGTTGTTTTTCTCTATTAGGATGCTTTACATTTAAATTTTATTTTTTAGGAATATTTCATCTATTATAAAAATTGTATGCCAGTTCATTTAAATATTAGTCAACTGTTAATGCCTAAAAACATAAGTATATTGAAAACAAGAACACTTTTGATAATGTTCATTTAAATCTTATTAGTTTGTTGTCAGGATAAGTGGCTCTTATGTTTGTCTATAATCTATGAATCACTCCTGTGCGGTTTTCTATTACGAATATATGTACATCAATTTTCTATATCTCCGTCTATCATCTCTTTACCTGTTTATACATTTCTTTTTTCTATCTATCATCTATCAATCATCAACCTACCTATTATCTATCTATCTATCTATCATCTATCTGTCTATCATATATCTGTCTATCTCTCATCTATGCTGTTTAGTCTTGTCACCTTTCTAAGATTTAGAGTCACCTAGACAGTACATCTCTGGGTGTGTCTGTAATGATGTTTCCAGAAAAGAATAGTTATGGAATGTTGTCTAATGCTGAATATTGATAGAACTGTTTTGTGTACTTGGAAGGAACACAAAGAGAGGGAAAAAGCTATATGTTTCCTTACTGCAGATACAGTGGCCAAATATACCCTCTCCTGCCATCGCTAGAGCCCCTCCACCGCCATGATGGAATGGACCCTCAAACTATGAATCCAAATAAAGCCTGCTTTAGTTGTCTAGTGTCAGGTATTTTGTCATACAAATGAGCGAAGTGAGTGACTGTGCCCTCTTTCAATACATATAAAAGGATATATATATAATCTCAAACCATCATGTTACCCTTAATATTCACCTAGCCAAACCCATTGTTTTATGAGGCAGCCATTAAATTATCCTCTGACCATACAGAAATTGCACCAGGAGTCAAGGGTGCTTTGTTTTGTTTTGTTTTGCTTTGTTTCAGAGTCAAGCTTTTTTCTCTATGACACTTGTCTCCTGTTTGGGTTAAGTTGAGAATCCCCTGTGGATTTGTCTTTTTCCTCCATAGCAATTTATATAAATTCACCATTTATTATTTGGGAAACTCATGATGAACAGTGAATAAAATTGTCAAGTTCCTATTATTCATCCACATTTTGCTAGCTTAACAAGGGTTTCCTTGATCATAAAATGATCCAATGAAGGTTAGACACAGGTGACTTTCTATTTTATAGCACACGATGAGAGTTTCAAAAATGATGAACTCTTTTGTTGGTAACCCCCAAGAAGCCTGTACATTTTCTCTGATATTTTGCAAATTATTGAATCTTTGTTCAAATAGAGCCACCTAAACCAAGAATTTTTAAAACCTCACCAAACTTTGATAAAAATCCTGATATTGAATACCTGAGTATCTCCCTGTGTCTTTTATCTCGTGTAGAACACATATGTGCTTTCACGAAGAGTCAAGTGGAACTCCCAGGTTTTACAAATGTCCCTCCATGCCTACTTCAGTGATGAGATTATTGAAAATGGATTTGGGCAGAGTAAAACACATTATTTCTGAAATCCAAAGTCATGTTGCAAAATGGTTGGCCAGTGGAATTTCAAAAAGTAACCTGTAAGAAACCCAAAATATGAGAAATTCTAATGGATTCCCACAGTAAATTAAAATGTTTTGTATCATTTTTGCTTTGAGAAAATGAAGTTTTAAAAGAACTTTTGTGCTTGAAATTTTAATTATAGATTTCATGTGTTCTCCACAAGTCCTGTTTCCTTTCATCCCACGTAGAGCCCATCTGCATGTGTGACATGTAAAATGAAACACTCAATTATGAAACTATTTGCAGGGTGCCAATTTAGTCAATGTTTTACACTGACGAAGCCATCCTTACTTAACACCTCATAAAAAGAAAATCAAACCTCTCGGAAAAGATCTTGTTTATTGGACATTTGGGTCTGTGCTTAATGTCTCCTACTGTGTGAAGTGGGTTCCACACTGCAGATTGGTAGGGTGCTGTACAGCTCTTAAGAATGCACACTGTGTGCACTTTGAGAATGCAATTGCAAATCACAAGACATGTCCGATGTTTTCAGCAAATGCCCAGAAGAAAAAAAAAAAGAATCAACATATCATAGCTGTCAATGAGATGAATGGCCAAAGACTTTGTCCTACAACAGATCTGCTCGCTCTCTCTCTCTCTCTCTCTCTCTCTCTCTCTCTCTCTCTCTCTCTCTCTCTCTCTCTCTCTCTCTCACACACACACACACACACACACACACACACACACCAATTAGGTTGTTAGGTTGCAGCAACATCATCAACCTTAATGATAAAAACATTCCATGAACATTATTTAGTTCAGGAACAAACACCTCTTTGGCACAGGCACCCTGAAAGAATATTACATGCACATCATCAATCTCTTTGAAATCAAGATTTACAAGCTTTCCTGTTAGTGGACTGCAGCCATTTGCAAGAATGCCCTAGGAGCCCACACAGGGATGATCTTCCTCATTGTACTATAAACATTCGCAGTGTAGCTGGGTGTGCTCTTACTAGTTTGGAAGTGCATATTTGACAAAGACATCACATACAAGCTGCAGATGCTACACTGTCATGGCACCTTCCAAACAGCTGCTTATTGATGCCCATCTCAGAGAGTGCTAGAAGGGAATGGGTATTTCTATGTGGATAGTGTAGCCAATTTGTTCTGTTTCTTTAGCAAATTATTGATGGAATACAGAACAACCAGATCATGATGACCTCAGAACAAACAATGTGTGTGTGTGTGGGGGGGCATTGAGACAAAAATCTAAGAATGTGAAATAATTTGTTAGAGTTGATTTCTGTTAACAAGACTTGTATTTTGCAAATCCCAGACAGTCATGTAGGAAATGCCATCTTTTTTGGATGTTTCCCTCACAGCCCAGAATCCTTTCAGCTGAGTGCTGCAGCTGAATTCATTTAGTATATGCCTAAACTCACTCTGGCTCCCTGCTCTGAAAACAGATGCACATCCATTATTAATTGTTGACTATTGCAGTCATCATCAGGGTAGAAAAGCTAAACCCCCATAAGGAAAACAGGAAAACACTGTGATTAGTGCAAAACACAGGCAGATAGTAAATACATTCATATCCAGTAAGGATGGAGCTACTGATCCGTTAGGCAATGTTTATGAAGAGACCTTTGCAATGCAAATGTTTACTACAGCCAAGTGATACAAACCAGAAGAATCGTAAAGTTGAGTCCTTGATGAAGGAGTTAAAATTGTTATTCTCCCTTCCCGAGTTTAGCAAATCATGTGCATATATAGGGAGAAGGGAGGAGAGAAGGGAATACCGACACATAACTTCAGTCTGAACTATAAATCTCAGGATTTTATAGTTGTATTATATTATAGAAAATGATGGGACTCAAATCCACTCATTCAGAACGTCTGGTTATGAACAAACCAATAACAGAAACACACTTATTAGAAAGAGTCAACTCCTGCTCATCATGAGGAAAGGAGATCCATATTTTCATTTTTCTCTTGTTAGGTTTTCATGTGTTCTGTAGCATAGGCTGGGAAGTTTGAGTTTTTAATTTCTTTTTCAACTTTTTTGAGATTATAGTATATTTCATCACTTCTTCCTTTTTTTACCCCTCTCAACCCCTCCAATATACTTTTTCTTACTCTTTTTCAAATGCATGACTTATATTTATCATTATTACACACACATGTGCGTTTTTTTGTGCTTCGTCTGTGTAATGTTACATTTATATACCTTTTCTGGGATGACCATTTTGTGAGAGGCAGTGGATAAAAGGCATTACTGTGAGACCATGTCTCCTCGTAATGTCAGAGCTATACTCAGAAAGACTAACTAACGTGATTGCCTAATCCTTAACTAAAAAAATATGACACCAATACATATCCAAAGTGGATGAGGGGGGCCTTAACCCTACATGGAATTAAAAGCAACTAAGGAACTCTAAAGTAGGAGTAACAGTGTCTCCCGTGAAGAGCACACCACTGGTTATGCTTGAGTTTTGGGCCTCAAATTAATGAATTAGAATTAATTAGAAACTTTAAAGGCATGTGCTCTTCTGTACACTAGTGGGATCAAAAATTAAAAATTGTTGGAAGATAATATTGAAGTAGTTTTCCACTGTCTTAAAAATGTCCAAATACTTTGAAAGAATAATTGTACTTTTCCAACTGATCTCAAGGACAGTATTTGAAATTCAAATAGACAGTTCTAAAGATATAATCATTGTCAAATAATCAAACATCAGAGATAAGTATCAATGACAGAAACAGTGAAGTAAATGGTGGCATGACTATGGTTTCATACGGAAGAAGTGAAATCACATTTACTCGGCTTAAACAACATATAAAATATGGTGTATGTTATGTTGTTAACCCAGGTAAACTTAAACCACACTTTTCATATAGGGTAATCTTCAGAAAAAAAATACATGCTTTAGAAAGGTCAGAAGAAACATTTAAATGTCAATCATTATTCTTAATGATAACTCTAAATTGTTAATTTAAGTTTCAGTTGTATATTTTTCTTTATTTTGTAAAGCCTTGTTTAGAATTAATAGATCTATAAGAGAAATACACTATGTTTATCAAAAACTACTTTTGGGGTGGAGCTGAAGGATGAAACAGACTTCCTGATCTCCATGTGTCAGTCATGGTGAGATTATGTCACTGCGATGCAGCTTGGTGACTAGAGAGAAACATTGTGTCACTTCTGTATAAAGCCATCACATATGCATATTCTATGTTAAATGTACAAGCTCCTTTTTTTAAAAAAAAATTATTTTTTTTCTTATTTTACAGTTCCCAGTTCCCTTTTTATCCCTCGCTTTCATCCTCCCACGCCCCCCACAACCCCCAACCAATTGCCCACCCACTCCACACTGAAAGTGAGGCCTTCCAGGAGGGACATCAAAATCTATCAAGTCATTTGGAGTAGGGACTAGGCCCTCTCTTCTGCCTCAAGGCTAAGGTAATATCCTCCATGGGGAATGTGCCCCCAAAGTCCTTCTGTACACCAGGGATACATCCTGGTTCCACTGTCTAAATTCCCTTAGACTGCCCAGGCCTTCTAACAGAGACCCATGTTCAGGGGGTCTGAGTTGGTCCAATGCTGGATTCCCAGCTATCAGTCTGGGGCCATTAGCTCCTCCTTGTTCAGGTCAGCTGTCTCTGTTGGTCTCTGCAGCAGCCTGTTCCTGACCCCTTGCAAGCCCCCTCCCTTTTTTCATATTGAAAGCCAGGGCTATATGATGAAAGGTCAGCCTATGTCACTTGTCTGCCATTGTAATATTGTAATAATGGCTACATAGCGAGACTATCAGTCACAGCAACACCTCTAATACTGAGAAAATAGGGGTTGCTTAATACACCACACAGCTTCACTTGCCTTAGCCATCTCACTGTGATATGAAGCACACTGTAGTATCTTTACTAAATTATAAAAGGCAGATAGGCAGTGAGCAACACCAACTGTAAGTGAGATATAACTGCTCTTGCAATGTGTCCTCACTTTTTTGTGAATACCCTTTCAAGTGTTGAAAGATTTGCTTATATGGTTGTGGACTGACTTTGGAAATTCTGGGTTGCTATGTGTTATATTAACACCAAAAATAGTAACAAAGTATTAGAAATACATGTGTGCATCTGTGCTAAGTAATTCATTTAATTAAGGGTGTTTACTTTCTGTTTTCATACTTTTTATAAAGAGTTCTTTCAACCTTTACTCAATCCTTCTCTGCATAAGAAATATCCACTCACTCTTGAATATGAAACTTAGTGATGCCTTAATGAAGTTCTTGCTGAGTCCAGATCATGATGTGTTTCCAACTATTGTGATACAATTATTCTTCACAAACTGTAGATGCAGAAATAATGACTTATAGAAGACATGAGTTCCTGATTTTCACGAAAAATAAATAATAGTTAAATTTGATATTACTGTAGCAATGACAAAAATATGATCAATATTGTTTATTGTGTCTCCTACTTAACTTTTCTATAATAAAGTGTTTATGCTTGGCTTACTATAATTCTGTAATTTTAACATTACTCTAATGTTTTTCCCTTCCATGACTGAATTTATACTCAAAAGCCAAATCATACCTTTTTATGATTCCTACCATTTTAATATCAACTTTAATGTACCATTTTGACATTAAACTATCTTTTCTCTAATCAATTTTTATTAAGCAGTATCTCATGTATAAATCTTAAATTATTTGCATAATTTATGGACAACTATGCAGTCACTAAAAAGAATGTAGTAAACCTAGTTATGATTCCTATAAAGATTTCCTGGTGTTTTATTGGAAAAAAATGAATGGAAATAATCTGTGTGGGTTATAGACTTCTGCTTTAACTTATCTTATTATGAGTTCCCAGAATGTTCACCCTCATTACTCAGAAACAAAATATTCAGTAATATGTCACCTTTCATTTAGAATATCAGAATTTTGATTTTACAGGACAATAAAGCAATGCAGATTTCCAAGTACCTCTGAGAATCAAGGAAACATTGCTTTTTCTTTCTCTTTCTTTTTTTTCTATCTTCCTTTCTTTCTGTTTTTTTTAAGCCTTCAGCAAACTATGGGAGGGAGAGTGAGAAAACAGGATTTAGAAAACTGGCTAAAATGTCAACAAATTTCCAGAGACAGAATAAATATTGATTTAGAGTCTCTGGCAGCATGAGATACAACAAGTGTATGCTGTCCTTCACACACCGTTCTTTATGGACCTCCACCCAAGGATCATGAGAAAGATCAGGTTGAGAAATATCAATGATAGACAGGCACCAACACCTGCTCATTTTTCCCCACCCTTCTTTGCACGAAGCAAACAAGTTACCTCTGTAGTCTGGAGTAATTACTCTGTCCCAACCACAGTTATTACACTCTACCACATCACCTGTCAGTTATGGTGAATGTGTACCAGACACTTCTGCCGCTGGTCCCAGTTGACATATTCTGCTGCTGAGGGACAGGTGGAGGCTAGACTTTGGTCTCCATGGAAGAAATAGGGAGACCACTTAGGAATAGGGCGTTGTGTTTAAATATAATTGTGTTTATTAATTGTAAGTAATATCTTAACTGAGCTAAATGATACCCAAAGGACTAGTGATGTATTATTCCTCCCTGATTTCATGAGAACATTTCTGAAAAGGTGTTATGGAGAGGACTTTGGTTCTATTTCTAAATTGTGTCCTTTATAGATGTAGGCATTGACTGTGTAATAAAATGGACAGGTGAGAACCAGGGGTGTTGAGACCATGAAAACTTGTCCCTCATGTAAAGGATCGGGTATTATTGCAAAGGAACTTCATAGAGGGCCCTCTTACCTTTAGCATTCCCTCTGCCCTGTGGGAACAACATGTCTCCTTTGGAGAAGGAATCATCGAGATATCATGGAAACAGAGAACATCCCTCACTAAACAGCTGGCTGGAGTCTCATCTTTACTTCCTCAGCATTTAAGACTGTTAGAGATGAATTTATACTATTCATAAATCAGCAACTCTCAGGTATTCTAAAGAAGTCACATACAGCAGACTAAAAGCTGTTGGATGTAACTATAGAGTGAAAAATCTAGAAGACTTAATTTGAGCAATTCCATCAATGATTTACTTATACATTCTTTATGTTTTTATCATTGAATTATGATACTTTATATTGGTTACCTAATTGACAAACATAAAGATAGGTAATTTCATTCTGGCTTATCCTAAAAGAGGAATGAATTATTCTATTTTCAAGCAGGAGAAAAGTCAAGGGAAGCCTCTACCCCTGGGGCAGGGATGGCCCCTGATTCCAGACAGATGTAACTGAAGATAGAAGACTCACCCTGAATGTAGGTAGGTGTCAGTATTCCACTAGCCATAGCCCAGATTGAATATAAAAAGAAAGATAAGACTGAAATGAAGAGTAGCATTTACCACTGTGCTTCTTGATGGCAGATGAAGTATGATCACCAGCCTAGGACATCTAGTACCATGCCTATCTTCAATTGCCACTCAAAATAAACATGGTTCTCTTGTCACTTTTCCTCAGGTACCTATTCACATTAATTTTAAAAAGTAACTGATGCAGGTCAGCGACGAAGTCTGGGCCAAGAGAAAGGCTTGTACAAAGGCATGTGAGCATAGAAGTTTCTACATGCTATAACACACACACACACACACACACACACACACACACACACACACACAGTATATGTAGACACCTTTGCATGTACACACATCTAATAAAATTAAAAACAACCAAACATCTACATATGAACACAAACTATTTTGCCTCAGTTCCTTGCTAACACACCTGAATATATCCAGAGTATTGCAGCATTTAATTTATTCTCAAAAATTAAAGTAATTTTTCTTATGTCTTGGAGTAATAATTCTAGATCTTATTAATATAACAAGTTGAGGGATAGTCGGTTTCTTAGTTTAATAGATTACCCAGATTCAAATTCTGATAAATATAGTATTTTCAGATAATAATGCTGCACAACAATCTGATTTCTATTTTTTACCAAACAAGACCCCATAATTAATATATTATACTACAACTCTACAACACATATTTTAGGAACTACTGTTGTAACTGTGAAGCTGTCTGATTCAGCTACAGGTGTCTGATGTTACTTGATCCTGAAAATGGAATGCCAAGTTTGGTTGTTAACTATCAAGTTTAAAACATTACTTCAGAAATTAGATAATACGCTTCTACTCATTGTCATAAAGTATCCCACTACATTATGCAATAAAATATTTGTTATTTAGAAGTGAGTGCACGTTTAACCTTTAATAATCTCAGAAAACTAAGTCCTATCAACTTTCCCTTCCATTGACTAACACATAGCTATATATTTGAAGAGTTACTAGGGGCTTTAAATTTTCCTTCACATCTTATTAACCTCCCCACTAATATTGAAATGGTTGTTTATCTTTTTTATTTTCTTTTGGATTTATTTTCTTAAAAAAAAAAGTGTTAGGGGGCATCCTGGGACCTCACTATGGCTGCCTGAAGCATCCATAGACCTGCCTGGCACATTGTGGGCTAGGCAGGTGAAAGATGCCCATGGTGCAGCCTGGGTCCTCACAGTCTAGCCTGCCGGAAGCACCCACATGCCCTCACAGCACCACCAGGCACGGGAAGTTGGGTGTAACTATCATGAGCAAGAACATAGATGTGAAATCAGAAATAGTGTGGTTCGTGTACTGTGGCAAGAGGAGGCTCTAAAGAAGTAAGATCTTTAAGGAATGGGCTGATGTTGGTGGCCTGTTTGCCACCTAGGACAAGAGTGACTTTCAAGCCGGGTTGCTGCCTTTAACCATGTCTGCTACAGCTGTAATCTATGTTAATGTCTATGACCCTCGTAGCCAACAAGGCCACAGGGATGCTTGGAGTGTGGGCCACTGTCTGTGGCCATTGTGGTATCTGTGGGCCATGCTGCCACTGGGACTGCCACACAGGCGTTCATCATGACCTTGGGCCTGGAGCTATGTCTGGGTCCATGTCCCCACAGCAGCTAAGGTCTATATTGATGTCCAAGCTTCAGTAACCACTGAAGGCTAATGTGGAGACTGGGTTCTGGCCAAACACATAAATCCATGTTGGTCTCCAAGGTCTATGCTTTTGCCAGGGCTATGCTAATATGCATAGCCCGAGCTTCTGCCCAGACTCATGGTGATATGAGCCTTATCTGCAGAGAGGGGGCATGTTTGACAGAGCCCTTATCTCTAAAGCAACCAGGGTGGGTCTGAGTCAATGCCTATGGTTCCATGACTTGGTCTGGGGCCCAACAGAAATCAGGATATGGGCTGAATAGCTTGTGTTGCCATGGGGGGTGTCTTGAGAACCATGCATGTTGAAATCCAAGGGCTGTGCTGAGATAGCCCTGTCCCTCACCTGTGGTGGCATATTGTTTATGACTTAATAAAGCTTGTCTGAAGGCTCTGAATGCAAAGCTAACCACAGCCATAGAGCTAGGCTGTGCTGATACACACCTTTAATCCCAGCAGCCATGCTAGCTAACCTTAGGTAGTTGTGGAACATATCTTTAATCCCAGGACTTAAGAGACAGGTGGATGGATCTCTATTCATTCAAGGCCACACCGAGCTACAGGAAATAGATCTATTCCTAAAGAGAAGCAACACACACAAAGGTGACCTCATCACTTGGGATCACATGCTCTTAATCCTAGGATTTGAGAAGTATACAACAAAGAAGCAAAGTCAGTCTTGGAGATTAATTCTGCAGCTACTCTGAGGACAGGACAGCTTTTTTGGTCTCAGGAAGAGGTAAGAAATAGTGGCTGCCATCCTTGATTTTCTGACCTTCAGTTTGATCCCCAATATTTATCTCTGGGTTTTTATTAATTCATGTTGCATCACTGGTCCCAGAGTAGTTGACACTGCCCCACAATGGACACTTTAGCATGAGAGCTGGTGCTGCTCCCCCCACAGAAGAGTTTTCCCATCCGCCAAAGAAGAGATGCCCCCTCCCTGCACCATAGGTTTGGGAGAGCTGGCCACAGTGGCATGGGCTTAGGAGAGCTGGCTCTGTCAGGCATCTGAAGAGGTGGTCCCAATGGCTTGGTCATACTAGCAGAAGTACTACTCCAACCCACATCCTGGGACTTGGATTGGTCCACTCTAACAGCTACCCCATCTTTGACCTGATGGAGGACTCAAAGGGACTCATCCCACAGGGTGATCACCGAATCTCCATGACTCAGAGCAACAACAGCATAGTCCACAAAAATTTCGATAAGGGCCCTGAACAGTGGTGATGGTATAGCAGAAACCGGAGGCCTTAAACCAGACTAATGACTCATTACAATCAACATTTTGCATGTGGGGGCTGATTGAACAAAAGGGATATTCTGCAGAACACATCATAGGCCCTGATGCCACAAGGATGAGTGAAGAGGTAAAGATGGAGGAACAAGGTTTTTCTTCCTTCCTTCCTTCCTTCCTTCCTTCCTTCCTTCCTCCCTCCCTCTCTCCCTCCCTCCCTCCCTCCCTCCCGTCCTTCCTTCCTTCCTTTCTTTCTTTCTTTTTAAATTTGTTTATAACTAAATGGGGGGATACTAAAGGGAATGAAACTGGGAAGTGACCAGGACTGGGGGGTGAAGATGTGAAAGTTTCCTAAGGATCAATAAAGAATCATGTTTTAAAACAGCTTCTTGCCCACTTGCTGATATATTGGACGCAGTAACTTCAAGGACAGTTGATAGGATTGTGAGCAATGTATGGTAAGAATGTGCTTACTGACTACAGAGGCACACCAGGTTCCACAATGCTTTCCTGTAGGGGTACATTAAAAACAATGTCACTGTCTTATCGTGACAAACACATCCAGTCAAACCTGAGCTTGTCAACCAAGAACTTGTCGCTTGTCTGGAAATACTTAATTTGGAGGAAATAAAGACATCTTTGCAATTAGATGACATATGAAAAAAAAGATTATAGCAAAGTTTAAACAGATCTTCTTATTACTTTTCTCATTGCCATTGACAAAAAATGACTGAAGAGACTTCATGTTTTAAGAGGCTACAATCTGTTACTGGTGGGAAAGCATGAAGCAGGGATATGAGGCCCCTTGTCTCATGGTATCTTCAGTCAGGAAGCAGAGAGATGAATGCTGGTGTTCAAGTCACTTATTCCATTTCTCCTCAAATTCCGTAGCCCATGAAACGTGTCCTCCCACATTCAGGGTTAGGTTTTATCCTTTAATGATCTTCTGAATACCTTCACAGACACAGGCATGGGTTTTTCTATATCTCCTAAGTATTATAAATCAAATCACACACAGTAAAAACTAACCATCACAGATCTGTTATGACTACACTTCAAATTTAAAGCAACAAGAGAATAAGTAATATGTAGTAGAGAGTGCCCAAATGAATGTGTTCTACTAAAATGAAATAGAAGACATCTCATATTAAATTCTGCCAAATTAAGATTTATCATGTTTGAAATATTAGTTGTGGATGCTGTATTGACATTTTAGGAGGCTAATTATATTAGAAATATAACTTCAGCCTAAAATTCAACTTTTTATATTATGATGTAGTCATAGAAAAGTTGGAGAGAGCAGAGGCTTAGTCATTGGCTAAAGAGATATCATGAAGTGGTGAAGAGGAGTAATGTGAATGGGGAATGTGTCCAGGAGTGTCTGTGGTATGGTTTGACTTGCTGGGTAAGCATTTGTCATTACTGAAGGTTGTGTGCGTTCAGACAGCTTGTGCCATTCTGGGAATATAGAAAAAAGGCTTCTGTTGCCAGATCAGAGTCCTCCTCACAGCAGGGTGCAAAGAGCAGAGGCCATGTTTGGATTTCTGTTCAACAAACATAAACTCTATGCCAGATTGGATTTTATGTGACATAAATAACTATAAAATTTCTCCTTATCTCAACCTATAGTTATGTACACTGTGGTAAAAAGATTAATATAGACATGTGTTGTCATATATATATATATATATATATACACACATATATATATTATATATACACACACATATATATATGTATATTATATATATATAGATATAGATATATAGTTTTTTAGAATAACTTGCAATACTCAGGTCATGGTAGGCTATTCGTGCGATTATATTTTACAGTACCTTCCTTTTTGCAGTTTAATTCTGTTTGTATTTCATAAGATAAAATTAAGTATCCTTCAAAAGGTCTACAAAATTCATGATTCAATCACAGAATAAAACAAAGCACAGAATCAAGATGTGCAAAATATTTAAAGGATAATCTTAAAAATTTGGCTAATAAAATTCTAACATTTGGCTAATAAAAATCTGTATCAGCCCATAGGAACTATTAATAATGAAATTAGAAGTGGCACCAGGCTTTAATCTCAGCACTTTGGAGGCAGAGGCAGGCAGGTGGATCTCTGTGAGTTTGAGGTGAGCCTGATCAAATTGAGTTCTAGAATAGGCTCCACAGCTACACAGAGATATCCTGTCTTAAAAAAACACATCAACAAAACAAAAGAAAACAAAACAACAACACAAGGAAAAATACCAACAAAAGAAGTTAGAAGAAAAAAAATAGAAAATGAACTTCTAACATTCTTGATTATGTTTGGTTCTGTGTATTTTAAAGCAAAGAAATGAGGTCAGAGTGCATGATGAACCCTGGGCCATCACAGTACTAACATCACACAATACTATTGTCACAGTAACTAACAGAATATTTTTGTAACATGAAATACATGGGTTGTTATAAGATAAAATGAAGGCAGATCAAAGCTAGACAGTCACAGGGAGTTAAGAGTTTTCAAAA
Source organism: Cricetiscus sungorus (assembly GCA_030556225.1). Lineage (NCBI taxonomy): Eukaryota > Metazoa > Chordata > Mammalia > Rodentia > Cricetidae > Cricetiscus > Cricetiscus sungorus. Next base: position 9,024,270 of record JANBXA010000737.1, on the reverse strand, counting down.
AAGGGGGAGAAAGGGGGAGGTTAAGAGTATTTAAAAGTATGTCAGAGGAGTTTCCCTCCTGATTAAAGCTGTGAAATTAATCTGAAGCCTGAGAGACATTAGAGCAAGCAAGAAGGGCAGGACAGCACACTGCACATTAACAAAGGAAGATCGAGAGCACTTGCTGAGTGCACCAAGCAGGATAAAGTAGGTTAATGCGTAATTTCCAGAAATATTAACACCAAAAATGACCAAATGTGTACTGACTTTGAGATGAATAGAAATGTTGTGGAAGGACATCCTGCTCACCTAGAAACAGAACAGACTGAAGGCATAACTGCTATTGGAGAGGGAGAGAGAGACAGAAAGAAAGGGAGAGGGAGAAGAGACGGGGAGAGAGAGAGACTTGTCCGCAGTGCAGGATAGCCCTTCTCCCCACTGACACATGCTAGGCCAAGCTCGCTAAACTTAACCAGGGTTTCTGGAGTTGATTTCTTTCACCCAAAGCTTCCTATCTACGCGTTTAATGGCTCCCAAAATGACTACTCCACAGCGCATGTATCGCTTCTCAAAATTATGCGTCGTTTGGCTCCATGTGTGAGACAGAGTCAAATCTGGTGTTCCTGGTGCTGCGGAATAATTATGTGCACTGTGAAAATGTTTTGCTCTCATTGTTAATAAAAAGCTGATTTGCTTGTGGCCAAGCAGGAAGTATAGGAGGAACAACAAAACTAAGGACTAGGAAAATGAAGGGCAGAGTCAGAGGAGTTGCCAGGAGAGGCAGAGGGAGCAAGACGGGCTGGAGGGCAGGAAAAGCCTTGAGCCACGTGGCAATACATAGATTGATAGAAACCGGTTAATTTAAGTTGTAAGAGCTAGTTAGTAATAAGTCCAAGCTATTGACTAAACCTTTATAATTTGTGCAGAAAATCCCCAAAGACCACCAGGGAGACAGACTCACTGAACTGCACAAGCAAGGTTTATTGTTATACCCAACCAGGGCTGGGACCTGTCTAGTGAACTGTTGCAGCGGCCACCAGAGGGCGTACCTTCCTAGTCTACTGCTGGGGTATTTAAAGACAAAAGCCAGCAGTGGGTTGGAGTATGAGTCAGTTTCCGATTGTTTGTCATTTGAGAACGGTGTGGGGGATTTTTCGCTCTTATTTTTGGCAGGACAACTTGTCTGTCAACGCTTTTGATTGGTTGGATACAGAAGGGAATGTTTTGTGGTTTCTGTGGCTCGGTTTGTCTCGTGTGGGTGGCCTGTTGCACACCGTTGCTAAGAACTAAATAACCTGGAGACACAGGGTGAGGGGTGGTAGATCCTTTGTGTTTAGTTTTGACCCTTCAAATGAATAAGACGTTTCTGGGTGTTTGTTTGGGAACCAGCTGGCAACAAGGAAAACTCTGTCTTCGCCTGGTGTGCCTGAAGTACACATTTATTCCAGGAAGGCCTCTTTTTGGTGACCTTCCTGCCTCAGGCTTCCACGTGCTCTGGATATAAGTGTGACCCACCACACCCAACATCATCCAGCCTCATAAACAATCTTTGTTTTAGCAATGAGCGTTTGATTCTTTTAGAATGCTGACCTATTTTTTTTTTTTTCCTCTGTGGGTTTATTTACTTAAAAATTGACTTTTATAGGCACCCCATCCTTCACTATTTTTTAAAGCTTTGAGCTTCAAGTTAATTCTTAATCATATTGAAAATTTTACAACATCAAGTTACTGTATTTTAAGATGGATTCCGTCAGTTCCAGCTTTGATTGTTATATTCTCGAAAAGAGCCATTTAGTTTAAATTCTGTCTATTTCAAACTCTGTACCAATAGGCTGCTTCATTCAGGTTGACTCCTTTTTGTGGGCAGTTCTTCCCTCCCAGTAATTTGTACAAGAAAGATAACTTCTCGTTCACCTATTGGTAACCCACACCCCATTTGATAGCTGTGTATTTCATCCTGTGATCCCTTCTAACTATCAATGCCCAGTATCTTCAGGACTCATTACATAACGTCAACATGTCAGTGCTGGTGAATTCTATAATAGTAAATGTTTATTTGTAGATGATTTTAATATTTTTCTATAACTTCTCAATAAGGACAAGGAGAGTAGTGTTTTGTTATTTAGTTATTTGTTGTCTCTTCGCTATTTGCATATACTGTCAATTTTTCCAGGTGAAGTCTGACCAAAAGAATGTTTCTTCTTTAATTTTTTACTGAATATGCTTTTTCCTTCACTATTTTCTTTTTTTAATTCTGCATATTTATAAAAAAACATTTAATTTTAATTTAATTTAATTTTAATAAAATTCTAAGGTTAAGGATAATGATTATCTCATTTATCTTATTTATTTTGGTTATGATTTCACACTGAAGATTAACTGAAAAATAATTTTGTTTTGCTCATTTGACAAACACAATTCTTGCTCTTAGTTTTTAAAAACAGTCTACCAAGGTATGTTAAAATTGTGTTACAAGTTAGTCTCTTTATACACAGTAGACAACAACATATCAAACCATTGTGTCCGTGCCATGAGTTTCATGCAAAATCTTCTGTGTCTCTGTCGAGGGAAGGAAAGCCCCAAGGGAGGGTAAGGCAGGCTCACTTAGGGCTAAAGCTTATACACTCTGCTTTCTGGATGAGTGTCTCAGGTTCTTTTGTTCCCTGCAAGGATATGTGAACACAAACTTTAAGCTGGTAAGACTATTAATCCGTTCATGAAATTACACTTTAATTATGGGGTCTCTACAAGTGAATTCTTCATCCTATGCATAACAACAGTTCATTCACCTTGGAGAAGTCTGACAATTTACAAATTTTATATGTTTTTAGTGTCTGTGCCAAGAAATTGATATAAATATGTCCTCTAGCACTTTCCACATTATTCTCTGAAAAAGAGACTTTCTCTGAATCTCAGCCTCCATGGTTCAGTGGTGCTAGCCAGACAGTCAAGCCTCAGAATTCTTCTGTTTCCTTCTCCACAGTACTGGGATTAAAAGTTCTTACTGACTTTTTCTTGGATTCTTGGAAAACATTTTACTCACAAGCCATCTCCCTGGCACAACACAATTCCTCACTTTTTTTTTTTCTAGCACAGATACCACCTCCCCACTGCAGTTGATCTTTTCCAGAATTATGGTGTGAAAGGGAGGCTAGTGTTTTTACTGTCCATCCTAAGAGCGAAGTATTAGATTTCTCCTATAGTGAAATCTATTGTATTGTGTGTTTTCTCCCTTTCCAGCATCCCATATAGGGCCCAGAAACCACCACCACCACCACCACCACCAAAAACAACAAAATTATCTTAGTGCATCTTTGCTATTACTGTAAGCAATAAAATGTCTATTCTCTCAGCCCCAAGAGTCTATGTTTAAGGACAGCATGTTTGAAACTGTGTTAGAGTAACTTCGTAACTTGCAGGGATAATAAAACACCAGACCATTTGCCATCCTTGATAGACCATGCTTGCTTTAAGACCAACTGTTTTGATATTTCTAAAGTAACAAGTTTTGTAAATACTTGATTGAATTCCAATAACTTTGTTTCCATCCATGATTATCCCAAGTTTGATTAACTGGAAATAGTAGGGGGTAGGCGACTGACAGTGCTAACCAATAGTAGTTTCTCTTCAATTAATACTCACATCATAGTTCTGCTTCTTGTTATTGAAATGATTAAATCCAAAACACCAGAGGTAGTTTTGGCAATAATCCTTTTGTTTTGTTCTGTTTCATTGGTTGTGTTATACTTGAAGAAAGAAAATGCTTGCTCATATTTCATCTACTGTGTTATAGCCGCCTAGTATTTTCAAAATGTCAAAACTCTTCTCTTTGTACGTTCTAATATTTTTAACTTTGTGGTATATTCTGGTAATACTTTGATCACTGACTTTATAGAGTATGAACAAATGTTCTCAATTCATTTAATTCTTTTTATTCTCATGTCTGGAAAAATAATTTTTTGGAACTCTCTGCTTCCCAGAATTCAGAAAAAGCTCATTAAGACTTTGGTCCCTTGAATAAAGAATTAATAACAAGTTGAAATTAGGTAGGCTCCAGTGATCTATATTTTGAAGTTAGGACATGTGTCAGGGGTGCTGCTGGACTCCACGAAGTCCACAGAGTCTCAGATCTTATCTATTTCCATCCTCTGCTTCTGTACAAAAGAACAGGGCACACCTGCCAACCCAAAATGTGGGAGACTCTAGCTGCAGTGTGAAGCAATCCAAGGTGGACAGGGGCCAGGGCCAGTACCTCCATATTAAGAGGAGGCGTGTTCAGTCCTCACATTCCTGTGATAAATGTCTCCTTTGCTTTCCCCTTTTCACTTTATATTGTCAATTCCAAAAGAAAACATCATCTACAAATACTTGTTATATTGTAACTTACAACATCACTCAATCCCATTCACTTTGAAAAGGTTTACAAGAACATATTCCGCTGAATATGTTTGGTTTATTTCTACTTGCTGATGAATATTCCAAATGACACATTTGGATTCCTTCCATTAATTTTGGATTGTTGTTAATAATGAAGTACAGGGAAATTATGGGAAGAAATGAAATGCAATGGGAAACTTTTTAGTCAAATAACAAATGTTAAACATTAATATCCTTTGTTGTCAGGGCATTAGATTTCATGGTACAGTAAGCCACGGTTTTCATTATTACATTTCCATTATTGCTGTTGAATGTCTAAGCTCTTCTTAGAATGATTACTTTTTGAACTGGCTCATCAATACCTGACTTCCATGAAGCACTGTGGAATGCTTAAAATATGAGAATCTAATAATAGCAGATAATTATTAAGTCATCACATTCAAATCCTGTTGTCATGACATCTTAATAAAATTATGCTGCTTTTGGAGAAGGGTCCTTAGAAAATAAGCCTGCAAAGATTTTCATGTGTAAAGAATGCCAACATTTGATTTACATGTATTAACTTTATGAGACATAATAATCTCTAATGGCACAAGACGTTGAAAATATGCAATGGCAATGTTTCTGTGGAGATAAAGCTGCTTCTGCTTGTTACAGCAGCTGACTTAAAAAGCTGGTTCCAGTAATAATCAAGTTTCCGTGCTTTTCTTTTAATTTTGATATGTGATGCTACCTGAGAGCAGTCGACTTTATTTCAGAATTTCATTAGGTAGCATTATAAGATCCTATTTCCTAGGGTTTTAAAATCTAATTGTCAGTCAATGCATTATAGCAAGCCTGACTTGCCTTTGATTCTCAGGACTCTTCGTGGTGGGGAAAAAAAAAAAAACCAAAAACACCCAGAAGTATGCTCCATCATCCTGTCAAGGAGGTTTCTTAACAAATTACCTTTCCTCTCAAAAGAAAACACACAGAGGCGTTTTTGTTGCTTTAACAATTCTTATAGTTCATATCTTCCTTTCTGAGCTATTACAGGAGCCAGAAACTGAACACCAGCGTCTAGACCAGACAGGCTGACAACTGATGTCCTTAAGATTTATGAAGAAATGTAAGTATGTAATGGCTGTATCAGGCTAAGCTACACCATTCAGGATTCTTAGATGTACTTATGAGCCTTTTCTTTGTCTCAGACAAATATCACCTACATAGACTTAATTTGACCTGAGAGAATGTTGGACTTAGAATTTGAAAATATATGTGTTCATTTCCCCTTAGATATTTTGTGATGCTATATATCCTCTACATCTATTAAATATAAACAGTTTTTTAAAGAAAATTTTAAGTTTTTTATTTCCTACTTCTGGAACACAGTAGTTTTATAAAAATAATTTTTAAATCACACGTTTTTTTTCAGCACAGCCTAATTAAGGCAAGTTTCCATTAAGTTTCATGCTTGCTGTGACTCCAGAGTGTACAACCCAAAGGCAGAGAAAGTTTTAGTCACATATTAAATTAGCTGGATATGTTTGTAAACCCAGAATAAGACATATTTAGCTTACAAGGATTTAAATCTAAGGAAGTTTTACAAAGACAAAGATTTATCTGTAACCCGGCACGGTTCGTATGTTCCACCCTGCTCCTTCCTTTTGTGGAGAAATTCCCCTCTTTGGTTTTAAATACAAGTCCTTTAAAGGTCACAGGGAGAAGGGGCAGCTGTTGGAACACCGTGACAGCAAGGTGGTTTCTATCACATTTTCTGATAGCCCAAGGAGAAAGAAATGAAGATATGTCCATCTTCCTACAAGATCTGAAAGTTTCTCTTCACTGGTTTTCACTTTGACCTGGGAGAATTGCCTCATAAGCGGTTTTGAATTGATCTGTCAAAACACACGGAGGAGGATTGGCCTCTGGTATGGAGTTCCCCTGTCTGTTTCTGCCTCTCCTGCATGGTTTAGTCCATCTGTGACTTCTCCAGATTTCATTAGGTGTGTTAGGCTATGTGGCCGCAAGCTCAGCTGTTCTCTCACGTGGTGTGTGACAGATCTTCTGTTTACGGTTGCATTATCCCAGGAACATCTGGATTTATAGTTGCACTATCCCAGGTAGAGCAACACGTGCATCTTGCTCAAGAGCTCACTTGGGCACCTGGGGCTGAGACTCTCTTCCACATCTTATTTCCTATTGGTTCACACAGTCGTCTGTATCCACAAAAGGGATCAGGATAGCGGATTTTTCCTCAGAAAGGTAATCATGAAAGGATAATTAAAAAAAAAAAAAACCACTTACGTATTCATAAAAAAGTCCCAAGAAATTTTAAGCAAAATAAGACAAATCAAGATAAACAAATAATAGCAACAAAATACTGGGATTTCCTAAAATAAACTTAAAAATGACAACAGCCCTAGAAATAAAGGAAAAGAATAATTACGTAGACAAGTGTTTATGTGAATAGGCACATATGTGAATGTAGCCTTTAGTTCTATTTTTTTGTTGTTGTTTTTACACAATCCTAATATCACAAGAGACTATCCCATTCCTCCATGTCGCCCACAGTTGTACTGATTTCTTTTATGCGCTCTGGTCTTCATGATTCCAAAGTCAAAGCTCACTATACTTCATATGTAATACACTTCTTGGGACAGAATGTCAACATTTTGGGTTTTGCTCCTTTGGCTCCTTCTAGCTGTAATGCATCCTTGCTTTCAGCACTTTTCACTGACTTGTTTGACTGCAAAGACATTGATAAATGCCCAAGCACACTATTTTATTTTGTAGACTGTGCTGATTTCTCTTTACTTTAGGCTGATGCTTTCAAATATAAATAAGTATGAATAGAATTGGAATATGCCACGAGTTTCTGAAACACAAACAATGATTTAGAACAGTGGCAAAACACATCATAAGGAAGAGCAGACACGGATATCACATCCCACATTGTCTTTCAAAAGCTCAATGCAAACAGAATTTTAGAGGCCACTGTCTTTCAGTTGTCAGGACTAAATATGAGGATGTTCCTAGATTTCTGTCTACAGACTGATTTTCACTGCACTTGTTGATAGTTGACACCTACATTATCTAAGGAGAAAAATTTGTCAGCACCATATTTTTATTAAGAAATTAAGTGAAAATTATGTTACCCAAGCTAATGGTACACAACAGATTAGTGAGGAATTTTGACTAGTATTTCAAAGTGTCATAAAACAGATTTTTCAGGCAAATTGTAGAATGATCACTGTGTCTATGAAATACCTATTTTTTTTTAACCTTTAGAACTGTCTCAGCCCAGTGGAAGAAGCTAAATGAATTGAAATAGTATCCTAAAAACTGGCAATATTTTTGAAGTACAATTCATCCATGGGACACAGAGATGAAACAGCTGAGATTAACAGCCAAATACAAGGGGGTGTTTATTTCTCAGAGTGGTTTTGAAGAAAGGAAATGTCTAGAAGAGCTTTATGAAGGAAAAACAAAAACTAAAACAAAGAGATTCTCCAAAGATTAGAATCTCAATTAACAGGAAAGGAAAGCCAACACAACTGTGTATTTGACTACTCGAGACCTCGTCTCCAACCCTAGCTTGAGATTAATAACTCCACTAGATCACAACAAAGCCAGGAGAATTCTGGATTATGCTCTGTTGCTGGAAACATGAACATAATTTATAACAGACTAAGAGTTTTCCTTGTGATTTCAATACTCCAATTTGTTTTTGAGGGAGAAAGATTGTTAAAACAAGATCTATTATATTCTAGGCTGGTCATTGACTCACTTTGTAGTCTAGATAGGCCTTGGATTCCTGGCAGTCTTCCAGCTACAGCCTGTCAGTGCTGAGATTATAAACGTGGGATACTACATCTGGCTTTCCTTAATTTAGTGAATTCTTCACACAAAACCTGTATCAAACAATTGTTACCACAACACACTTCATGGAAGTTACCCTGAAATCATATTTTCGACAAAACTGTGTCCTCATAGACTTACATGTGTGGTCTGACAATGGTCAGATTGAAATAAATGATTCTTTACCCAACATCTCTGCTTTTGGATGTATGTTGAATACACCTGGAGCTAAGATGTTCAAGTCACCACTGCTTGCTTATCCTAATGTCAGGACTGAGATTTCACATCTACCTCAAGAATATTTTCAAGCCTAACACAATGAAACATGAAGAGAGGACCATCCTGGCACCTGCCTCTAAGATTTGTACGTAGCATCTAAGCTTCATACCATATGAAAGGAATACATGTTCCACGCACAGATGAGTGCGGATAACTGTTGTATAACACAAACTATTACAAGAATTGTCTACTATGATAATATTTGGCAGATTACCTTGAGTTTCCACATTGTACTAAAAATTTGTTGTGATTTCATCAGAACGAATTCTTCCTGCTACACGGGGATTATATGAAACCACAGACATGTATCAAATTGAAGTTACATATTAAAATGACTTTTAGATTCAAGGAAGAATTAAAACTTATTATGCACCCTCTCCATTATATTAGAGTCCATGAAAAGGTATGAGGAAATATTTGTGATCTAATAAATTTATCCATTATATACACTTTTACATTTAACGTTTGCTAATGTTAGCTATGATCACCCAGAACCAAACAAAAAGAACAAAGACAATAATCATTTGCTCGGAGAAGTTCCCATCTGCATCTACAGGGAGTATTTGAATGGCTGCAAGAAAGAAAGCAAGCTAAAGGAAGCTATTAGTGTCTTCTCCAGATCCACACGGTTACTATTAGAACATGATGTCGGAAACATGAAAATGTTAGGTAATACTGACTTTGGTGGATGGTTATGGATTGCCATAACAAAAGCTTATGGGCAATCTCTAATAGTCTCTCTTTACTTCCTTCTTTTCTGGCAGAAATATAGTTCCAAAAATTGCTTTATAAGCAAATACAATATAGATAGTTACATTCCAAATGTAGTTTATGCCATTTAATGATTTTCATAATGTGTCCTGTCTACTAAAGGGAGCAATGGAATTTTATACTATATTCTTACATAAGGGACTAAATAAACTAAGATACTAGTTGGTAGAGTTAAGTGTGCTTAAAAAACAACTAAAGGCAAATAGAGAAAGGAAATTCAAGATAAAATCCCAAAATTTAGTGCTGAGGAAAATGCACTAAGGATCCATTTGTTTCCATTCTCCTAATCACTAGGAAATTAAAAATAACTATGCCTACATCATTTATTTAAAACTTTCAGTGTCAGTACTGTGATGATAGTGATAATAAACTTTCTTTGTAAAAATCTTCCATATTGTTGTCCAAGTTAATGATAAAGGATTACAAATGTGTAAACAGAGGATCCACTTATGCTTACCATCTAACCATCTTGACATTGGATTACCTGTCTCCATCAGGGTCTTCCTGTGTTCGCCCATCTCTGGCTTACTTCCTGGTTGTGTGTATGTGTTTTTGTGTGTGCATGTGTATGTTTCTGCTTTACATGGGTTTTAGGGATTTGAACTCAGGTCTTCATACTTACATGACAAATGTTTGAATGGAACATTTAAAAGTTGAACAAATTCTAATAAAAGGCAAGGTGTCTATTGATCCAGAGAAATTATATGTTAAAATATATGGTAAACATATTTTAATAACAAATGAAAATATGTGTTAAAAATAAAAAGTAAACATCACAAGATCAAACTTAGTTTAGCCTGAAATATAAGAATAAAATTTAGAAAAATGTTATGTGACAAGTTAAGAATAAGGAAGAGGAATACAAAAAGGGACAGGAAGTTCTTAGGAAAAGACAAAGCAAACTAGAATAATCTTAAAATACAATGAAATAGTTAATTAAATCAAATACATTTTTAAAGACACAGGATTATTTTAACAATTGAATAACATAACAGTAACAGATGTCACTATAATAAAGCAAGAATATAAAAATATGAGTGCAAAAGATAAAGGCCTTAACCTCTTCTTAAAGAGGTAAAACTACAAGGTCAGGAGGAAGTTAGTAAATAATTGACAGGAAACTTGGAAGGACAAACAGGCACCTCAGGCTAGTACAGATGCTCAGGCTAGGGCTTGGAATTCTAAAGGGTATCTTCAAGTATAAGGACAGGAAGCAAAAGTAGGCTCTGTCCTTTTCATCACGGTAAACTGAAAGCCAGGTAGATGCATGAGCTATACAGAGATGCCACTTCTGATGATGATAGTTTTTCTGTTATAAGGTACATGGGACATGCCTTTGATAACATGAATTTAAAGTTCAGGCAAGACTCTCCAAAATGCTTCTTCCTCTCATAGTTAAAGGAGAGATGTCCCTATGGAAAAGGCTAGCTGAATGTGTCCAGCCTTGGGAGGACAGGTACTGCAGCAGCATACAGAAGAAGAGGCACGGGGTGGTGACCATGCCAGGTACATGGAGGATGGGCTGGAAGCATCTTCTTTGACTGGGAAGGGAGTGTAGTTTTACTCTGGATGTGATAAGGTATTCAGTGGTTTCAAACAGTTGGCTTGCTGTACCAGCCACACATATCTCAGAAAGCTCTGTCTCACTGTTTCGCAGCTGTGTAGGAATGAACCAGTCAAGGTAAAAACAACTAGATCCAGTCAGTTCAAGAATGGAGCAGCCCAGGAATAAAGGTTCAGTAGTGAGGGGTCACAGATGTCTGTGACCCCAGTACTGAGGATGCAAGGCTGAGGCCAAGGGCTTCAGGACTGACAGGGCCCGATCAAGATATGCCTCAGATTTCAAATGCATCTGAGTCTCTTTCGTGCTGACACAGAAAAGGGGGAAATGCTCAACTTATTTTCAAGGTAGATGATTGCCATAATTAGCTAGGGAGAACTGGGGAGAGAGAAAGGTCTGGAACATCCTGAGGTGCAGGACCCCTTCCTTGGTAATGGTAAGCCTGGTGTTTACCATTCAGTTATAAATAAGGCACTCAGAAGAGAGGACAATGGGAACTCAAGTTGGAGGTTTAGGGACTTGGTGATCTGCTGACAGGCCAGCAGCTGAGGTTATTGGTTCATTCCTTGAATTCCATCTCAGTTTTCTATTACTTCTAGTTTCACGCATGCCTTATTGTGATCTTTACGAAGAAGAAACATCCATGTCAGCATTAGAGCAATTGCCACGTAAGACACCCCTTCTGATCTCCTGATGCCTGGCGAACTGCTCTGCATAGCTCAGGGAATTCAGCTCTTGTGGTTTGGGGAAATGCTTTGCACCTGGCCTACACTACCTACCATTTTGCTTTCCCTTTAAATGTAAAGTCCTCCCATTCAATAAAACCTGGTATTCTTGACCCTAGTTTCCCCTCTGAAATATCAAAACAACAGTCTCTCAATTTCTCAAAACAGATTAAGGATTTTTCTGTGACTGGAAATGGTCTTTAGCTTGTGGCTCTGAAGTATTATTGCTATTAACTAAAACAGTGATTGCTCTCCATTTATTTGGAAATAAGGAAAATAAAACATACTTTTGAAATCTTTAGCTTGGGTAACATAATTAGGTATTTATAGATACCTTGATTTGATAACATTTTGAATATCTTACTACAATCATGGAAATTAATATTAGAATATTGAGAACTTTAAACTCAGCAGCCACATGAAAGACAAGCAAGTGTGGGAAGGAGTCTCAGATATCTAGATACTCAATGTTTATCTTGAAGGTAGTTGGGTCTCCAAAAACTGTAATGAGATACTTTGTCTGCTTCAGTGGCACTGGCCACGCCCATTGGGGGGTGGAGCCAGGGGGCGGAAGTGACCTGTGGAACTAGGTATGAGGAGGAGCCGGGGAACATTCACTTGCTGGCCGGACAGAGAGAGAGGAGAGCATCTGGTGGAACTTGCTGGTGTTCTTCTGTCTAGGTTGTAAGTTACTTCTCTCTGAATTCTCTCCTATTCGACCTATTTCTTTATCCTGATCCTTATTAAACTGCAATATCTGGTGTCAGAAGTAGGATACTAACACGAACCTAGGGTTGGGTGTGGAAGGTGATGCTTAGACTCAGGTTTATCTTTTAGACAAGAATAAAGTATGGTTGGGAAAAGTATGGTTTAGATGGGATATAGGTAGTTTGGCCTATCTTCTATTGAATTATTTAGTAAGAGTGAGATATTAGTATTATACAGCTTATATTGTTATATATTCTTTTTTGTGGTAACCTATGTAAAATTAAGTTCATATTCTCTTCCTGGAAGAATTGTATATTATATTTTGTCATATTGTGTAAAATATTTCCATTTATGATGTTTTATGCACATTATCCTTACCATAGTCTATGCATGTATACTTTTACTTATGTTCAAGGCATTTGTTTATTGATGAAATTTAGGATATTTACCATGCTTCCCTTCATGGTTCTACCTCTTGTCTAGACATTTCTACTAGACACTTCTACTCTACCTGGATTTTAGGGATTTACATATATATATATATATATATATATACATACATACATACATATATATATATATAGTTATATTGTTTAGGTATTTGTCCCTGCTTTACTCAAGGAAGTTTCAATCTGTTTTTTAGCTAAGTTCCTGAGTTTTAAAGATTATCCTCACCCATGTTTCCTATACCTGTGAGATTAGTCAGACATAGGTGCTTAATCTTCAAACACTTCATAGACTGCAGAACATGGCATTTATATGTTTTAATATTAGTACTCTGTTGACATGAGACACTGTTGCTCCTGACACTTTCCCTAAAATATGTTGGACACTGCTGTTGCTCCCTCTGGATTTCATCCTCGCTTTGGCTAATGGCCTCTTGGGCAAAGAACTGCCCCCACCTCGACCACTGATTTAGACATGTGGTCCTATGTACTTGCAGGAGACAAATATAGAAGACTGCTGAACCTTGCCAAGTCAGGGTAAGACAGCCTTTCTACCTCCCTGCTTTTGTTGTGGTCTGTCAGGCACTCTTGGCCTTAGCCAAAACTGGCTGTACCAATGTCGCTGTGAGACCTTTGGTGACTGTCCAGGTAGCTTGCTATTTCTGTCCTCGCTGCACCTTTTGGAAGTTGCCCATCCACACTTCCTGTCTACACTAGTATCGGTATTTTCCTTCTCAGGTCTTGATGAGTTTGAAGATTAAACTATCACAACTATTATTCTCTCTTCCTAGTTAGATATATTAGGTACTAGGCTTAAGCTTTCTAGCTTAGGACAACTCTATTGTAAAGTCCATTGTGTCTTCACCCCAGGACTAGATATGTAGGTCGTTTTGTTCTCAGTTTTCCTTTTCTTAGAGCACACTTGTTATTCACTGTTTTGTATATAGTTTTGTATCAAGCCTAAATCTTTTCTTTAGACTAAAAGGGGAATTGTAGTGAGATATTCACTTTGTCTGCTTCTGTGGCACTGACCACTCCCATTGGGGGGTGGAGCCAGGGGCGGAAGTGATCTGTGGTAATAGTGCTGAGGAGAGGCCAGGGAACATTCTCTTACTGGTAGGATGCAGAGAGGAGAGCATTCGGTGGAACTTGCTGATGTTCATCTGTCTAGATTGTAAGTTATTTTTCCCTGAATAAACACCTATTTGGCCTGTTTGTTTATCCTGGTCCTTATTAAACTGCAATACAAAACCTCATCTGTTCTTGCTGCTACTGAGCTGTTGTGAGATTTTGATCTGTTTAGCCAATGAGTTTTCAGGCAGCAAGCCTCAGGACATGGTCTTCACAACTGATAATCAGAAGGGCAAGGTTATCTCATTCTCTTGCTCTCTCTCTTGGGTGGTCAGAATGCAGCAGGCAGCTTGCATTTGGTGCTCTTCAGTGGTGGACAGAACAAGTGGATGAAGGCAGCTGAAACAGCAGCAGCATATAACCTGTTGTGTATCAGTGAGGGTTTACCTCTATTTCATGTCTGAATAAATTCTTTAGAACCTTTAATGGACTCTTATGGATTCACATGAGAAGTGGTACCCAACATAGGACTTGAACCTATGACCCTGGGATTAAGAGTCCATACTCTACCAGCTGAGCAAGCAGTACTTATTTTCCTCTTTATAGTTAGTTCAACTTCAAAATTCAGAGGGGGATAACTTGAGAGCTAAGCTCCTAAGATATGGATTAGAATATTTGTCCTTGAAGTTTCTGGTCTTCTTCAATAATATAAGCAAAGAGATGAGTGAAAGTTATTGTCAGTATTAAAACCATAATAAAGATGAGGAATAGATGCTGCCTAATAAAATCATGAATAGCAAGCATTACAGTGTTTTGGAAATAAACACCTTATCAGCAAATTAAGTCAACTGATTTAACCATATTATATCACATATTTATGCAAACATGTGTACTGCATTTTTAATTCAGAGAATGAAGAGATTGAGTTCTAGCATATGCACTAAATATTTTGCATTGTGTCAATGACTTAATGAAATTCTAATGCTGTCGAAGTGTTCATATAGTGCTTTGCTGTTAGTGAAACTTAGACAATGGTCATAAATAGTATTCTAGTAATCATTGCACCAAATATTTAACTAATCAAAACAATGGAAGAGAAATGTACACAGTGTATTTTGGTTACCATAATAATTTATTTCAATATAATAATCATCATTATTTTAATTATGACTATACATGTATATCTATGCATGTATGGACTTGCATGTGAGAACAGTGCTCACCGAGGCCAGAAGATGGCACCTGGTCATCTGGAATTAACAGTTACAGGTAATTTTGTGCTGCCCAGTGTGAGCACTGGTAATTGAATTTAGATCACGTGGGAAAGCAGTATTGTACTGTCTCTTAACCACTCAGCCACCTCTCTAGTCTTATACACAAAACTATACACACACACACACACACACACACACACAGAGAGAGAGATAATAATACCTTTTTAATTAAGGGTTACCTTATTACATAAAGTCATTTACATTATTTGAGTATTAATTATTCAATTATTAATTAATTATTAATTTATCTGAGTATGAATGAATACATTTATTTAAGACTCTACAGAACAACACACACACCCATATACCCATATATACATACACATGCATATATATATATATATATATATATATTTGAGAAATTGATGCAGAGTACAATAGTTCCTTTCCCTGTTAGTCCTTCTAACTAGTGTGTGTATTTAATGCAGTCATTGCTATAACGCAATGGTGTCACAATCTACTTAGCTACACAGAGAAATAACTGACCGTTCTTATTAATCATCAACAGTCTGTTACTGTCAGACCACAAGTATTAAATTGTGTTCTCATTAAATCCCCTTTTTTGATATTAAAATATCTCTAACCTCATCACAGCTTGTTGAACAGTCTATTCCTTTAAGCTATTAATCTCATTTTACAACCTCCCTGGCCAAGTCATTCACTTTCAAAGGGCTTCCCTTTTGCCGTCATGTAAAGACCAAATAGCTCTTTCTAAACCTCAAAAGGGAAGGAAGTGATCTATTCTTTATTACACTTTATTATGTCCTTTTAAAAATCTTATCATGTATTAGCAGTAATATTCATGACACTGGAGTACACTTACAATAGTCAGCTCTCATGGTTATCAAAAAGCTTCATTTTAGCATTTAATCAACTCTAAAAGCAATTCATTGCTTTAGATATTCCCCATGCAATGAACATTATCCACAAGCACTTTCCTTTTTACCTAGAGCAAGATGACATAGGGGATGGAGCAAGGTTCCAGGAGAGACTTAGCAGACTTTTAAAAGGGCATTTTAATTTCCATAATAGCTTCTCTAAGGAGCCAGCTGGATGGCCCTTTAATCTACCAAGTTGGGGAAAACCTTAAAAGCACTGTGTTGGTCTCTGTATTTAGGGCTCTTTCAGGAAACAAGCAGGTGTCTTGACATAGCCTCAAGCAAGATTGAATTATATGCTTGTGGTAGAAGGTTGTTTTATGATAGTATTGATTCATAGAAAGCTCTGTCCAAGCAAAGGCCTCTTCTTTATGTGCCTAAGATACCTACCACTCTTTCTAATGGGAAGGCTCCACAGAAGCATGCTCCCTGCATGTAAGTGAAGAGATTTGAACTTCTGAAAGTGAATGGACCTCTAAATGTCTATTTCCATAACACCTGTCCCACAGGGCATTATTTCTGAGAGCCTCAAGATCAGATGAGCTCTTACTTACCTCTCATTACTATTACTGTGTTGATTTTAGCCTCATTAAAGAACAGACTCAGTCAGTGCTTCTGTAAAACATCCCACCACTTAACCTGAAGCTGGTGATACTGAGGGAGAGAGATCATTTCTCTAGTAATCTAAAACACTAATGATTTTTATATATCATGATTGCTAGACTCCGATGCTTCATCAGCACTTTGATAGTTATTTTCTGTATTTATGAAACACTGTGTGTTTCACAAACATACAGCCACAAAATATATGGGAAATCTCTCTTTATCAATCAACTCCTCTTATTACTGCTATGACTGAGGTCAAATCTGCATTTCTGGTATGATTTGGTGTTCAAGATTATGATAATTATAATAAAAATCTGATTGGTCAATAACAAGGCGAGAAGAGATTGGGAGAGACAGCCTGGCACAGAGAATGATTAACGGAGTTGAGGGAATCACAAGAGCTGTCAGCCAGCCACCAAGCAAACAGTATGTGTAAGGAATGAGAGAGCAAGCCATGAGCCACTTTCGTGCCAAAGCATAAATAGAAATATGGGTTAATTTGAGTGTAAAAGTTATCTAGTAACAAGCTTGAGCTATTGGCCAAACATTTATAATTCATATTCAGCATCCCAGTCCATTATTTGGGACTGGAAGGTTGGAACGGGAAAACGCTGTCTACATGTGGTGGTCAGGGGGCCAGGGTTTTCATGTCATCATAGAACCTAATTGTCATCATAGAACCTTCACCCAGTAACTGATTGAAGCAGATGCAGAGATCCACAACCACATACTGGGCTTAGCTCCATTGGTCCAGTCAAAGAGAGGGAGGAGTGATTATAGGAGCAAGCAGTGGGGGTGGGGTCAAGATCATCACCAGGAGACACTCAGAGATAGCTGATCTGAGCCCATGGGAGCTGAAGGACTTTAGACCAAAAGCAAGTGAGCCTGCATGGGATTGACCTAGGCCCTGTGCATGTGGGTGACAATTCTGTGGCTTCATCTGTTTGTGGATTTCCCTAGAAGTGGGACTCGTATCTGTCCTTGGTGCATCGGCTGGTTTTGCCTTGATACAGGGAAGAGGAGCTTGGTCCTGCCTCAACTTGAAATGCCATGCTTTGTTGATTCCCATGGGAGGTCTTATTCTTTCTGAGGAGTGGATGGGGCAGGGTAAGGAAGGAGGTGGGGGAAGGAATGATGGGGAGGAGGGATGGGAATCAGTGGCTGCTATGTAAAAGGAATTCTAGGTGAAAATTTTCTACACTTCTATACCCTGGATAAGAGTCTCTGCTGATGCAGTAATCCGAATCTGACTAAATCAAACCAAATTAGAAAAAGACCACGTTTAATGAATACAACAACCCTGGATGGCCTTTCAGCTCCCCAACCCCCCACTTCCTCCTCCCCCACCCCCTCACCCCTCCAAGAGGAGACAAGAAAGAGGGAAAACTACTTGTCTGGTTTCTGAGGGGGGGGGGTAGTTTAAATACTCGGTGGGAGTGGTCTTGAGCATCTCTGGGGGAGGGGCTACCATTTGGGGGATTTCTGAGATGCAGTGGGGTTTGGAGGCAGATGAAGGAAGGGGCTTGTGTGGAATTTCCACCATAGACACTTTGGATGCATGGACGCCAGGTGCTGGGGTGAAACTCCCACCTTAACACTGGACACACAGGAACAGAGTCAAATACTGCTTCCTGGTAACTGCCTCTCTCTGGTGGGTTCTGTTTGCAGGCAGTGAGCAGAAGCATGGCTCCTTTAAGAGATGGCTTCCTGGCGGCTCCATGCTAGCAGGAAAAAATGAGGATCTTTTAAGAGGCCCAGCTAAGAAACAATGGTGTTTATGAACAGCCTACAACATGTAACATGGTGACAGCATGGACCCAGAAACTTCCCAGAGGTGGGGCCATGAACATGGCTCCCAGAGATGGCAGCAATTATGGCTCCACCATGAGATTAGACCTGCAGGGAGGGGCCAGCACCAACAGATATTTTGCTCACACAGACAGAAAAGGTTACTGACACACAGTAAGGAAATAATTAGATAAGACCTCTAAATATGTCACAGTGTGCTTAAAAATTGTCCGTCGGCTTGGGAGGGAGAAGAAAAAGAATACATACAGTCTTAGGTTAAAAATATAGTTTTAAAATAATAAAGTCTTTTAAAATTAGAGTAATAAAAATAATACGCCCCGTAAAAGTTGAAAATATACAGAGAATCTGAATACTCTATGTTACTTTGCTGTCTCTAATTTTGTTTTGATGACTAACGAAGGAATGCTGTCTGCTAATAGACATTTTATATATATATATATATATTTCAAAACTATCTTGACTTTAAATTTTAAGTCAGAATATATACTACTTTGGGAAAGAAGTTCTGCTTTTATTTCCACAGGAAATGAAAAACTGTATACTGTGTATTCAACGTAGTTTAAAGGAAATCAGATTTGGTCAAGGAAGACCTCCTGAAAATCCTGGCTACAAACAAACAAACAAAAACAAACAAAGAAAACCTAGAAAAACTACAAGACATGGGAGGTAAACTTTACCTGCTCAAACATAAAACAACAAATCACCTTTGGCTGGCTTGTGTGCAATGCACAGGCTACACTTTTATTAATACAGATATGTATGTTTCCTTTAAAAGTTTATGTATTTTCAGAACAAGAGGGCCAGGCACCAATGAAAAGGATGGACCTTATGATCCAGTAGCCAGAAGAGCTTCCAGGCTGCTGAGTGAATGCTACAGCCTCACAGAATACTATGGCAAATTTTCTCAGGGTTCCCCCTAAATTACTAGTAACCACAATCAACATTAAGTAGTCTAGAGAACTACACTCGCATTCACAAATGATGGGTTGTGGATATTTATTATCATTTTAGGAGCCTGTGTACAAACTGATGTTGATATGATAATAGGAAAAAGGTGAAAAAAGGAGATTAGATTCAAAGATGTCTTTTTGAATGGAAAAAGAGGGATATAGAGATGAGAGGTGTAGATTATTGAATCTTCTTTAATTGATAAAGCAACTATTATTCTTAAATATTTCACATTGCTATGTATTCTGGTCTGTTGATACAAAGTTAAAATTACTTTTTATTTTACTATACATATGTTTCTACTTCTGTTTAAGATTTTTTATTAATAATATAATTTAAAGCTTTTACATGTCGATCCCAGTTTTCCCTCCCTCCCTCACTCCCTCCCTCCCTCCCTCTTACCCTCTTTCCCCTGTGACATGCACCCTGGCCACTCTCCCCTCCATCCCCGCACCCCCATTCTATTTGTAGGGCTATGTTATCCAGGTTGGGTCATGTAAATCTGTCAAGTCCTTTGAAGTAGGGACTATTTTTGCACATTGATACAAATTTAAGGTTATTGTCCTTATACTGGATCTTTGTTTCCATTTTTGCTTAAGTTATTACCTATACTACTCATGTCTATACAGCGTTCTAACTGTGTAATACGAGGTTTTAATCCTTAAAGGCTATTCAAGATAATACAGAAATACAGGTTAATGCTCACCCATATCTATATAAAGTGACTAAGCAGATCTTCTGCAAAATTGAGCAATCCAGGTCACACATGAATGGACAATGAAGCCTAAGGTCAGAGGGTTCTGGAGGTAGGGCTTGGAGGACTATGACTAAAGTTAGGCTAGATAGGGGTTTTTAATTAATTAATCAAATTTAATTAACACCTGACCACCTGCTGCTTACAATGCATTAAAATGTGCCCTAAATTGCCACTTTTATTTCATTCCATGCCCAAACTACTCAGATCGGTAGTTATTTTAGTTGTCAAGCTAGAGCTGAAAAAGGTGAGCCTCAGATGCTCCCGTTTCCAAAGACTCATCACTGTGGGGCAGAATGAGAGGTCTAACTCTGCTCCTGCTTCCACTGTCAGGAGACTCCAGAACTGCATCCTTGTCACGTGTCTGTGAGCTAGCAGCTTCAAGAGTCTTCATAGTACAGCGTGACGACATTGGGCTATAGAATCCAAACATGCGCCCACTGGGATTATTATACTCATAAGGTGCAAAAAGATTCCTCAATATAATGGCCTTTGAACTTCCTCAGACAATTGATCTCCACCGAGTGTGGCTGCCATGAAGCCGAAAAAGAAGTGAATATTCTCTAGCACCCTGGAATGAAAACTCAGAGATAAAATGAATAACATTTACACAAAATGGGATGCACTGTTTTTAAACTATGTGT
This sequence comes from Cricetiscus sungorus, assembly GCA_030556225.1. Lineage (NCBI taxonomy): Eukaryota > Metazoa > Chordata > Mammalia > Rodentia > Cricetidae > Cricetiscus > Cricetiscus sungorus. Next base: position 9,003,600 of record JANBXA010000737.1, on the reverse strand, counting down.
CTAAGTTTTGGGGAATGAATGCCGGGGGGGGGTATTTGATTGCACTTAGATACTCCGTGAAGGTGTTAATAAAGTTAACTTTGAATCAAGGGGCAAAGCCTGCTCTTAGCTGACCTGCATCAGCCACAGTGAAGCCAGGAATAGGAAAGGGAAGGTAGACAGGAGGATGTGAGGGGCTTGGGTGTCACTGCTCTCTTCAATCTGTGACTTGTGGAGGAAGAGGTGCTAGCTAGCTGGGTCCAGGGTAAGAAAGGCAAGGCCAGCTGGTCACTCTTCCTTTGTTTCTTTGACCCATAAGGTTTCCACCCCATAACGTTTCTGACTCTTGAGATTTTATTGGTAATAGAACAATTTAGCAAAACATAACAAACTTTTTTATTTTCTCTTTTATTAATATGTTGTAAAGATGTATAGACTTTAATTTTACAAGGAAATACTACAAAATTGTTTTGCATTTGCTTAAGACTTCCAAAATTTCAGTTTTGCTGGAGACCAATGCCACAAATCACCCTCCTTGTATAACCATTTCCTCTTCTGGGTGAGATGCTGAAAAATCCAAACACGGAGTTGTATGTGATGGTGGACATGCGAGCTTTAATCTCATTTAAATTTCTGAATGAGTGGATGGGTGGATTTCCCAACAGTAAAGTTGCACCCCAAATTGATCAAGTTCAGCTTCATCAACAGATGTCCCTAAACCATTAGCAACTAATGGATTGCATAAAGGAAGCTAATAGCTCATTTGTCTACTCTAATTCCCATCAACTCAACCTTTAAAAACCCCACTTTCTTCTCATTACAAAATTAAGTCCATTGTCCTTTAATTTTTAAACGATGTGTATTTCAAATCAATTAAGGCCAAAAGACCAATTATCTGTTGAGTTTGTGACAGCCAAAGTGTTTTGAATAGCTGCTAGAAAGAGCTAGCTTGGGTAGAACAAGCTGTAGACTGATGAATCAGGCAGAGCAACCAAACGCAGATGCATGTAATGTTAACATATGCACATTTGCTCCCAAAGGGCTATTAAAGAAGATGTGTGTGTCTCCTTTCTACAGTTCCCAGGGGTTTTTAATAATGAAAGCTGATATTTAAAGCTGTTTACCTTTTCTCTATCTCTTTGAGGGGCATAAAAAATTTCTTAGATGTATTTTATTCTTACATAGCTCCCTTATCTGTAAATTGTTTGGTAATTAAACATAGTGCTCATTTGTGATAGTTATTCTTAGACCAAAACCACTAGATTCTTTCAAATACTTTGTTTATCCTCTAGAATGGTCCTTTTGACCCTAATTTCAGTCAAATATATGCACACAGCTATTCAAAATTTCTGTATGATTATTGCAATGTTTCAAAAGGTTCCAGTCTTGGGATTTTAATGTGTTTTTACTTGTCACAATATCACTGAATAGAAAGCTATATTTCATGGGTTAAGAATAATGACTTTATTATTGCTCCTGGTAAACAGTTACATCAATGCAAATTTGAGGTAAGAAAGCAAGATTGGAAATGTGAGATACTTCAGCTCCATGAAATATTCTTGAAATTGTTATTCTGCAATATGCATTTCCTTATTTTTATGTGATCTGACTTCATCTCATATATTTTATTGGAAAAAATAACAAGCTCTTTACTTAGAATTTAATTGCTTAACTCTTAGCATATGAATAAGGAATATTTCAAATTTGATTTAATACCACCCGATTGTTAAACTTAATTAAAATGAGCTAATTTTGAAGAAGACTAAATTAAAGGGGGAGATATGTAAGTGGATGCCTGTTGAGCAAAAAGCCTTATTCCCATTTTTAAAATTAAAATATAATTTACACACAGGAAAATAATCTTTAACATAAAATTATGCAACTTTTGGCTAAGGCACACAACTCTCTGGCTATTAATAAGAATAATAGATCATCACCATCAAGACAAAACTCTCCAAGTTACTGTGTAGTCAGTCTTTCACGTTCACACACTGGATCATTTTCTGAATGTTCTGGAGACTGTTACAAATGCAATTATTTAGGATGTTAGGATACATGCACACACACACACACACACACACACACACACACACACACCCCATCTACTCCACACATGGCCCGGCTTGAAGTCAGATTGGAATTGTGTACAATATTGACAAAAGTTTAAGAATTGAAATCTCATTGATGAGTCATGCAATTATGAACAAAGTAAAACTGAGATTTTATTTTCCTTTTTAACTGTTGGCTTTCTTCAATCAATATTTTATAGCCTGACATGTTCATAAATGACTATATCCTGTGTATATATCTACATGAAAGGTATAGGAGACATAAATTATATATTTTGTGGCCATTGTAATTGGCATTATTAATTTTAATTCTTAATTGATTTTTCTTTTTACAGTAAATGTAGCTCTTGTTCCTTGTCCCTTGTATACTGTAATTTCACCACACTCACTATGAAGGTTACTACATTTTTGTTTGTGTTGGGTTTAGTTTTTATAGATTTCTTGGAAAAATTTCATCAATAGTATTTCTTTCCTACTTATTTTCTTCACAAACACAATACAATACCTGACAAGGCGTAAAGTGTACAAGGTTTTATAATGAGGTTGACAGATTTCTGGTCTTGGCATTAAGCACAACTAAGGTATGGTCCTTGGATCACCTTCATGGTCTTACGGATCTGTGTATCTTTTTTTTTTCCATTTAATCAATATCAGTGATGAGTGGAGGTCAATTTATTTTATCCTATGGCCCACATTGAAATTATTTATATGATTTTTCATATTTTTATAATGTTATCTTAAAAATATCATTTCTCGAGTAAGCCATTTTAGTCATGATAATTTGGTTATTTGACTTCTATGACACTCATTTTATTATTATTTGATCTCACTACCCCCATGATCATGACTTTTGCCCTAAATATTCTTTAGAATATTTTCCAAATGTTTTTCACTTTCTTGTCTGTGTATAGCTTGATTCATAAAATAAGTTGAAAAGAACTAATTCTTTAAATTCTAGAATAATATGTATAAAATATTTCATAGAACTAATTCATTAAAATGCATGAACATAAAGTCATTCTTGCAGATTTTTAGTTACTAATAGAATTTTCTTAATAGATTTAGAAATATTTGGATTACCTGTTCATTATAAAGGAGCTTGTTGGTGTCATCTAAAATTGTCAATTTTATGATCAAAAATTATAAAATACTAGCCACCCTTTTCATTTCAGTCTATGTGACATGATCACCCCACAGCATCTTCACTTACCCTCTGGAAGGTATTTCCTCTTGCTTCCTTTTCGATCTATTTTCACTATTTGTCTGGAAATATTTTTCAACCATTTTTAATCATCACAATAACAACTTTCATATGCTAATATTCTTACACTTTCTCAACATTTATTAATTTCTCATTATTCTAATTCTTTTTTTATTAGAAAATGTATTTGCAACCCACCTTTAGAGTCATGCAAACTAATAAATTCCTTCCTTCACTTTATTAGTGGCAGTAGAGATTAAGATATTTTGTTAATTTTAACTCCACAAAAAGTGTTGTTTAATTTTTTGTGAACCAGCTGTACATTATTTTAAAATAAGTTTAATAATTTCCGATAAGGTCACAAATTATCGGACATATTTTAATTTTACTATATTCTAAGAAAATACTGTATTTCGGTTCTTTTAAATTTAGAGATTTTTGATAATATGAACCTTACCTAGTGTTCCATCTTAAAGAGTGTTTGTTTGCATGTATAAATAAAAGAATGTATGTGTTATGTGGTTTGATGGAGTCCCCCATATATCAGGAAAAATAGTCTTTTCCTTCTTGCCCCACTTAATGTTTAATATTTTTCTTCTACTGGTTTGCCATTGAAGAACAAAATATTGGTAAATATTTCAGTTATACCATGGTGTTTACCTCACATTATTAAGCCTCTGTTTGGTGCGTGTATGTTATGGCTAGTCACCCAGGCTCCAAGAACTAACCATCTTCTACTCACTAGATTTCCTTAATGATAACTTGCAAATGGATTCTACAGATTTCATTGTCTGATATCTGTATAGCTGCTACATCTTCAATGTGGTATCTTTATGAGGAACTTCGTCTTCCCCTAGCCTGTCAAAGTGTTTTTAATATTTTTCTGTAGCTAGGATTATTTATATTTCCACATAGCATGAATTCCGATTTTGCTACATGTTGTTACTGAGTTGAGCAGTCTGCATTTAAAAGAAATGTCTTCCTGGACCTCTTACTTATACCACTGATGATGTGAATACATAAAATATCTATATTTTGCTGTGTTCTTACTTTTCCATATTTCTACTTAATTCTTCCTCTACTTCTGATTGATTTATGGCATTGAATATCTGTTGTAAGTTTAATTCATCTTCACCTCACTTTTAGCTTTTAGGCATGGCCCAACTTCTGTCTTCCAGCAACATGTTGCCGGTGGTCACTGGGACTGCAGCTTAACAAAACTCTAGACATACTTAAAACATTATGACACAATGTGTGGTGATTTCATAACTTATTGCACTATTTTTCAAGTGTGAACTTTGCAGAGGACAATGTCCTGTTGCATCAGATGGCTGGACCTGCTGCCTGATGACCTGTTATATTTATCCATTAGACAAAGTCTTTTATCTCTTCATCTTTCTCTGGAATTATTGTTGTCATTCAATGTTATCTCCTAGGCTGGTGGTCAGTTCTGATATTCTGGTTCAACCCAGGACTCAGTCAGATATTTCACCTCTGGTTTTCAAGGATGGAGACTACCCAAGGAAAATTCATATATAGGGGAACTTTAGGTTATTCATTCACTTAGAGATTGTGTTTTCTTGTCCTCTGTACGAAACAGAATAATTATCATTATTTTTTGGTTCTCTTCTTTTAGATATAATGAATTTTTATCCAAAAAATTCACCTATTCTTGGCCTGCTCCTTTAAGCTTTGTGCTTTTTTCTAGTGGGGGGGCACTAAGGAAGGGATCAGCATGGTGACTTATATCTCTTCCACAGTGGCCTTTGGTACCTGCAGGCTTGACTCAGTGAGGCTTTCCAAGAAAGCATATGCTGTAGTTATTCTATGTGTAGAAAATTTAGTTTACTCTTCTGTTGCTAAAAAGAAACAAGTTGGGAGGAAAGGGTTTATTTAGCTTACATTTCTACTTTGCTGTTCATCATCAAAGGAAGTAAAGACAGGAACTCAAGCAGAGAAGAAATGTGAATGCAGGAGTTGATGAAGAGACCATGGAAGAATGCTGCTTACAGGCTTGTTCAGTCGGCTTGTTCAGTACCATCAGCCAGGAAGAGTACAACCCACACTGGGCTGGGCCCTCCCCCAATGATCTCTAATTAAGAAACTGCCTTACAGCTGGACCTTATGCAGGAATTTTCTCAATTGTGTTTCTTTCCTGTCTGATGACTCTAGCTTGTGTCAAGCTGACATAGAACCAGTCAGTATAGAGCAGAAGGTATCATTTCTAGATGCTATTTCATTTGGGCAAGGATTCATCCTTTGCTGTGTGTGCTCCTGTTTTATGTCTCATCATGATCTATCATACCCAGTCTTTAGCTGCTTATCTAAAACTGCTGAAGACTTCTTCTAATTGGCCATGGGTTCCTGTAGAGAAGTGAGGGAAAACTTTGGGTAATTATACTGTGACATACATTGTGACATACATTCAGTTGACTGATTTAATTGTCTATAGTTTTTTTTTGTGTGTGAGTGTTGTAATGGAAATAAAATTTCCCTAGCCATTTATCCACAAAAGAGAGACTCTAGTAGTAATTTAATGAGTTTCATAATTTCAGTTGTATCTGAGTTAGAGATGTATATGTTACATGACAAAGGGAGGGAATATACTCATTTATATGCATATTATGCATATGTGTGAGCAGAGGAAAGGGTGTGTGACTGTTAGAAAATACTGTGAAAGGCATCAAATACTTGCTAGACTTATGTAGTCAGAAATAACAAGTCATTTATTATTAAATAGTGGCAACCCAATAACTTCTTAGCATCTGACCCAATGATACTCCTGGTTTAATGGGACAAGAATTTCCTTACAAATATGAAAACATGTAAGATTTGAGTTGCTCATTGAGAATATCTATAATTTTATTGAATAAAAATTACTGAAATATTTAATTGCAAGCCACTTTGAATTCCCGATCTAAACATTTTTAATGCAGCATATGCTGGCATATTTATATGGCTCCTGATTTTCAAAGACTATAGGATTTTTTCTTCCATGTTTTTAAAGATTTAGTAGCTGTTATGCTGAAATTTGGCATAAAAATTCCATAGGGAAATATGTGTGTTATTCTCCAAAAAAGGGTCTTTTCTTTAAATATACAAGATTTCATAAGCTTTGAAAAATTAGACAATTTCAATTTTTTGCATGAAAAAAAGGTTATGTGTTCTGATTATGCCAGAAAAACCGGCGACAGGATTGATTTGGGGCACATATGTTGAGTTGGCTTTCTTGCCATGGGTGGTTCTAATAAAGAAATATTTAAATATGAACCTTCTGGCTTTTATTCCAAAGATGGAAATATCAGAAATTAAATAGCTGTCCTGCTGCAGTTGTGTTATATAATACATAAAGCATAATGGGCCACAGCTTGAATTGGAATTTTGTTTATTAATGAAATCAAACTTCATTATTCATAGACAAAAATAGGTACTAACATGAATGTTAGATATGGTACTCAATGAAAATTATGGGCACTGTAATGAATTCAATGCAGTTTCTTCTCTTGTACTAAAACCAAAACAAAACAAAGTTTTTTACTGAATTTTCAGCAGCAGCACCTTTGAAGCATCCCATAAATTGGGCAAACCAATATTTTCATACCAAAGTTTCCCATTTAGTTCTGAGATAAAATGAAAAATAAAACACCCAACTCTTCATATCATCAAATGTTATAGGCACACCCTTAAATTTTCCAGCATTCCTTTGTGAGAGCCACCTAAACTTCTAGTTTTTTTTTTTTTTATATTATGTGAATCAAGCAATCTGGTACATGTTCTCTGCTTTCTGAATTTTTGTTTGTTGTTTTCTCCATTTCCAGGGTTATTAGATACTATTTCTTTTTATTTTTGCACAGAAGCATTCCTTTTTTAGATATAGAATGCTTTCTCTGAGAAGAGCCATGAAGGTACTACCATTTGTTGGGGTAGTGAACACTGGAATGTGTAATATCTCAGGTAGACAAGAGCACATTTTGTTAAGCACATGCTCAGGAGGAAATTGTTAGATAGACTGTGCCTTTGCATTGGTAACCTTTTCCACATAGACTCAGGATTCAGGGTTAAAAGTTGGTATACCCACTTGTATGTATGTCACGAAAACTTCAGGAAGCCAATATCCTTCTTAATACATTTTCCATTATCTTCACATTAACAATTCTGGTGTGCTTTCTTGGTGCTCACTGCCTATCTGCACTGAGTGTGTCTTAGCGATTGGTCATGAAGGGAACTCTGCATTCTGGAGACTACAAATTTTCAACTATGCAGAGGGAACACCCTTCCTTCTAGGAGCTTCTTTCTGCTATTTAAAGGTGAATATCTATAAACCAAACTTCAAAATCATTAAGTTTCTCTCTTATGATCAACATTTTTTTCTCATAGAGGAATTTTTTTCTTCTCACTTTTATGTATCTTCTTAAAAGCTACATAGATTTAGCTTCCAGTATTTGATCTACCAAGGATATTTAATTGATTTAAATAAAACTCTAGGCAGGAATACAAACATTTTCTTGGGCAAGGGAATAGACAGAATCAAAGGTAGAACTATGTACCATAATTTGAAAACCGCACGATGTCACCTTTATCTTAAATCAGATTGGACTTTTCTATAGATCTGTTCCATTGCCAACCTAGTCTGTGCTGGATCAATAAGCCACTACCTACATTCCTATATTTCATGGAGGATGTTAATGTGTGGGTGAAATACATCACCAATGTCTGTCTGTCTTTAAGTTTTCTCTGACCAATGTTTAGCCAGCTCTCACCGCCTTATGGAGTTTACAGTCTGTCTTCCTCCTACATATAAACAAACACATGTACACACCAAACATCGGTTGGTATTTCTATCAAAAGTCACTCTATCTGTGGATTAATTTAGGAAAAACTGATATGTGTTGTTTAATTCTAAAATCTCTGATTTTTTTGTTCTTTTCTGGATTTTTGGTTTAAAGTTTACTGAAAATCTCGGCTAGAATCATTTTTAACATTTATTTGGGACTACTATATGGTAATTAGCCTATTTACCAGATTCACTTTTACCTATATTGCTAATAAACATAAATAGATGTGTTTGTAATTTAGATAAGCAGGCCTCCTTACGAAAGTCCTTCATTAGCTGTGAATTTATCTAGATCTCTGAGTCTTTGTCTCAGAGAAAGCCAAAAATCATTTCATTATTTTCAAACCTTCTCTCATTTATTTCTATATTTCATTTTGCCTTACTGAACTTCAAGCAGGTATAGATGAATAAAGTGGAACCAATGGTGGCCTCTGTACATGTTTATTCCTAATATTGATAACTGAGAACAAGTAAACTATAAATATGGTGATTATATTTATATTATTCTGTAACCCTTTGCTAATATTTTAATTAATCTGGCTACATTCAAATACTTTGTAATTTACTAGGTCAATTATCTACTTGGAAATGAATGGAGAAGCAGAATTAAAAAATGAAGATACATATCACCAATTCTTTCCTGACTTTAGCAGAATAAAGATAAAGTAGTTAACTTTATTTTTGCCCAAAATTAACTGGAAAGTTGCCACAAACTTTGATGCAAAAGTTGGTGAGTGAGACTGATTTGATGGAAAGACTTTGAATACATAAAATATTGAACAGCATGCGTCATGAATACAGTTGGGTAAGTTAAAAATTTAGAAAACAAATCTGCATTGGCAATATTTCATTGGAAGCCATTCATGCATGTATATTATTTAAATCCATTAAACAAAATTAAATAACTGAAGGAATGTATAAAGAAAGAGACAGGAAAAGGGAAACACACTGATCTTGGAAAAATTCAACCAGAAGAGACTAAGAAGTGATTCAAGTGTAGTGACGGAGAGCATGGGCCATTTGTATTTCTGGGCTGGGTAACTCAGTATATTTTCTAGATCCATGAATTTACCTGCAAGTTCATGATTTTACTTTTTTGTTGTTGTTCTTTTGCCATGGAATGGAACTCCAGTGTGTATAAGCATCTCATTTTTATGGGCTTCAAAACTTCACAGCTAAGTACATAACCTGGAGAAGCCACAGAAACTCAACAAAACACAGGGAGAGCATGGGTTAAGAAACATGCCAAGAGTGAGAACATGCATGAGAAACATGATTACTCTTTGATGAAAGCTTGGTTTTCACAATGAGATGTAGGATTATTAACAACAAGTAGGAATAAAAGGATGTATGTGGGAGAGAGAGAAATGTGAAATATCCGACGGCAGTGGGAATTTCTGGGCTGCGTTACTACTAGACACCCACTTTCCACCAATGGGAGATCACTACAGAGTCATGGCACATGAGGACAGACCCTTGTTTCTTTTGTTTAGTTCTGCTAGACTTAAGACTGACAGCCATAGGTTTACTAGTAAACAATATTTTTTTCTTTCTACAAGCGATGGATCTCTGAAAAAGTTTCTAGTGATTGCTCATTTTTCTTTTCACTTCAAAGCTAAGTGATATATTCAATTGCCATGTCCTCAGAGTCCTTGGGTGCTACATACTCTCATGTTGGTTTACTTAAGCCAAAACACTGTCCGCAAGAAGAGTCTTAAAATCGCTTCCATTAAATTGTGCCATCTGTTTTCTGAGTAGAAGAGTAATTGGTACCAGATGTAGCCCCAAGAAAGAAACTCAAAATCAAGATCGTGTGTGTGTGTGTGTGTGTGTGTGTGTGTGTGTGTGTGTGTGTGTGTATGTGTGTGTGTGTGTGTGTGGCTTTTTCCTGTTTATGTATTTTAGAAGCACATGTATAATCTAATTTGTAGGGTGAGAGATGAAAATGAGAAAGTATTGGCATCTCAGTTCCAGTGAGCAGTGAGCCTAGGTAAGGAAAACTGATGGAATTGTTTGCAACGTTGTGTAGCTTCTCAGTAGATCAGAGAGAGTTAACAGAAAAATTGAAATGTCGATGGTTACTGATCCTATTTGCAATGTTCACATGGAAGATTTAGAAGGCAACTTTTTTTTTACTGGTTCCTTATTCCTTGTAGCTACAGTCAAACTTACAAGCTAATTAAAAGTACAATCCAACCATAAATTTAAGCTAAGAATGGGACCTTGTTGGGAAAGAGTAGAGGACTGTGGCAGAGAGTAAGCACAACTGAAAAGAAGGTGACTAAATTGATAAATTTGCATTCTATAAACATCTAAAACTAGCAAGGAATGTGTCTCCTTTCTATATACGATGGACCATTTGCCTTTTAGTTATCTTTCCCCTATCATCTAGACTCATCCTTACCAACCTGAATGAATATTCTGTAGGTTTTTTGGAAGAGTAGAATGTTGGATGTCAGCAACATACTTAAGGAGAGGCGCAGACTCCAACCAGGAAGAAAATAGTCTTTTGGCCTAAGAAGTTGCACCTTGTCAATCTATTTGAAGATAAGGCAGGGGATCACAGAGATGAGAATGGGTTAGATTTGTTGAAATAAGTGCAGTCTCTTTAACACACAGGATTTCTCAATTTAAACTACAAGGGAGCATTAATAACTTGTGTGGATGTTTAATTGAAGGTAATTTGTAATGGGTAAAAGTGAGTTGCTGGAATCTTAAGGAAAAACTGAATTGGAAGGGTGACTGAAGGCTGAGAAGATGTTGAACATAATACATTATGTACAACTTTTCCCTAATAGCAGTTCTCAGGAAACCTGGGTTATCCACATTTCTCTATATCTTCTCATAAAATGTTTGTTTACTATATTTTCATAATCTGGAGCTGATAGTAGAATTCTGTCAGGAATTGGATAATCCAGTTCCCATAGGAATAGAATCCAGAAACCACAGAATAGAAGTAGTACTTGTTTTTATATCAAGAACAGGCAGCTACCGTAATACACTTCAGACAGTGGTCCCTAATAGGACACCATCATCATATATCTGGAGATATCATATCAGGGATAATTAGTAAGATAGAGCTTTGGATTGTGAGTGGAAGGAAATTGAGGTCAAGAAGCAAAATACTCAATTAAGCTTACTATTCTTGACTCACTGCCCTTTCCTCTGGTTCTAGATCAGAGCCATTTTACAGAACTCAGTTGTGATCATGTAAAAACAAAACAAAATACAAGTCTCTCTGAGGAAATATTTCTCAGTGTAGCTCCAAGACAGCCACCCCCTAGATATTCTTCCAGATTAATCTGAAGTAAATTACAAGGTGATTGTCCATGAGATAGAATAAAGCATCATGCCAAGATTTTACAAATTACTTCTACAAAATTATCTTAATATCCTAAACTATAAAGCAGCCTGCATATTTGGGCATATATAGATTAGTATAGAAGATATTTTCACCCTACTATGAGTTATTAGCAAACACATGATAACTGTTTTTTTTTTCATAATGAACAGTGAATGTATATGTTTAATAATCAACAAATTATCTGTACTGTCTCCTTTCTGAGACATGCATTCTATTAAGATGGGCATTATCTACAAGAGAGTGCTAGAATGCCAAACCTATATCTTAGTTGGATTTTCTATTGCTGTGAAGAGAAACCATGGTCATAACAACTGTTATAAGGCAAACATTGCAATTTGGGGCTTTGTTACATTTCAGAAGTTAGTCTGTTGACATCATGACAGGGAGTACAGCAGCTCACAGGCAGACATAGTTCTGGAGACATAGCTAAACATCCAGCAGACATCAGGAAGAGAGGGAGACACTGAGCATGAGTTAAACTTTGAAACTTGATGGTCTACCTCTGTTAGTGACAAACTCCCTCCAATAAGACCACAGCTACTTCAACAAGGCCATACCTCCTAATAGTGCCACTCTCTTTGAGATTGTGATGGCCAATTTCAAACCACTATACTAAACACACACACACACACACACACACACACACACACACACACACACACACACACACACATTAAACAGAAATAAAGCCCCACTTTAGTTCTAGGTAAATTTCACATATTAATTAAACCAGCTGGTGTGATAAAGAAATAGGACAAATGATTCCCATCACACCTTTTACCTGTCATTTTAGCCAGGAGAATCATCTTGAAATATATCTTGTACTGTGAAAATGTGGAGGAATTGTTGCAGTCAATGATGATGTTAGAAATGGAGAACTCAAGATTCTGTTAGTTGAGTAAAGGAGTTCACAAGTTCCTGCATAAAAGAATATCAAATATTTAATTGTGGAACTGTTACTTGATGAAGGTAAAAGGCTGCTGCTCTCTTCTGCCCTGGAGGTACAGAATGCTGTTATCAGTTCTCCAGCTACCACCCAAGAGAGAGCTAGCCTGCTCCCAATCTATCTATAGTATCTGAGACACTGCTCCAAAGGGGCTGGTTCTGCAAAGACTTATTGGCTGAATGAATGTCCACAGCACTCTTATATTCACATCTTTACTTTCCTATAATGAATAGAGACTTTAGGTTTGTGCTAGGCTTTGATAACACTCAACAATGAGACACATAATATTGTATGACTTACAATTTCTATTAAAATGCATGATAAATAGTTCGTAGGAATTCAGAAGTAGGCGAATACTAAACCATTCCTTGTTGCTTCTAGTGTTCCTAAAGAACATAATTGGCACAGACAACTTTCATAAAAGCATTTATATTAAGTCCTAGAGTTTCGGGTAAGGGTGGCTCAAAATGGCTAGAGTGAAGAAGATGGCCAGGATAGCTGATTGACCAAACCAAACAAAAAGAGCTGCCTTGAGTTGTTAGCAGTGTTAGAGGGGTAGTTATTGCGCTGTTGCTTATGTTTAACCTCTAATTCATCAGTTACAAAGCTAATCATCAATGTTATTGTGATATTTGATTTGGGTTTACAATTTGACTATATTCCTTCCAAGACACAGTTGTCATTAATGCGCTGGTATTAGGTATGAGAAACTAAGAGGTAAGTAGGTCCTAACTGGGTCTTTGATCCATTAATATGTGTAAATCCTTATCATCTTGGGGGCTGCAGACTCTCACACAATTATTTTTATTGTTTATAATTTTGATTAATATTTTGATTAGATCAATCTGTACAGATTAAGGCATTTTGGGCAGACAGAAGAACAGCATGAGCTTGGAAGAGTGCACCCAGGTCAAAGTGTGTAGTCTTTCCAATAGAGGCTATAGAAACTGAATTCTCTTTGGAAGAATACAGTTTAACATGTGATGTGCTTAACCTTAGTAGAAAAGGTTCGGGCGTTGACATATTATGGAATGATTTTGTAACTTCTATAGTTATTCACGCACAACTGATTTTATAAAAGAGATGAAAATCTAGTAGAAGCCACAGATTTTGTGGATAGAATCTGCCTCATGGCAGATTTCCAATTTGCTCGGGAGATCTTGTCCCTTTTTGCTTCTGTGGGGGATCATGTATGTCTGTCTTAGGGTCCCCTTTTTTTCCCTAGGTTCTCTAAATGTGTGAATTGTAGGCTAGTGATCTTTTGCTCTATGTCTAAAATCCATATATGAGTGAGTACATACTACGTTTGTCTTTCCATGACTGGGTTACCTCACTAAGCATGGTTTCTTCTAGTTCAATCTATTTGCCTGAGAATTTCATGATTCCATTGTCCTTTTCTGATGAGTATAGCTCCATTGGGTAAACATACCACATTTTCTTTATCCATTCCTCAGTTGGGGGACATATAGGTTATTTCCAGGTTCTAACTATTACAAATAATGGTGTTATGAACATAGTTGAACATATGTCTTTGTTGCATGAATGTGACATGGTTATATGCCTAAGAGTAGAATTGCTGGATCTTGTGGTAGACTAATTCCCATATTCTAGAAAAACTGCCTCACTGATTTCCAAAATTGCTATAAAAGTATGCCCTCCCACCAGCAGTGGAGGAGTGCCCCCTTTCTCCACAAAACCACCACGTGTTCTTAACTCCAGTGTTCCTGGAGAGATAGGAAGAAGTGATAGAAAAATCTCTGGGACAATGTGAACCAACTACAACTGCATACGCAGTGGGAAATTGACAGACAGCTTGTCTGAATGAGGAAGACAAAGTTGAGACTTGGGGTTTGCTTCTGAGTACCATACATGTACATGCATGCATGCCAATGATCATTTGCATGAATGTCCATGTGGGCATACACATATAAAGAGATAGGGAGGTTGAAAATAAATTTAAAATTGCCTTTGGTAGAGGCAATTTTATTAAATTATCTTAAAATGTGAGCAAATACAGGGTGGAGCCGTGATTCCTAGCACCTAAGGTCAGAACCCAACAGTTTGTATTAACCAAGGGACTGAGACTGGGGCTGGATTGATCTTCCCATTATGCACAGCAGCCTCCATAAGAAATGCTATAGACTGAATTGTGAACTCCTTTTCAAATTTGGATGTTGATGCTCGAGGTCCATTGTGACTTTCCTTGGAGATTTTCCTTCAATAATTGAAGTTAAGTGGGTCTACAGATGGGGGACCCTCTTATGACCAGTAGCTAAATAAGAATAAAAAGATTTTTCTCTCTAGGCTTCACACTGAGGAAAAGTCCATATGGACACATAGAATGAAGGCTGTTTGCTGCCAGCTAGAAAGAGAACCCTCACAGAAATCTGGTCTGGGCTCTAATCTTGAATTTTAGTTTCTGTTACTATGAGAAAACTAACTTGTCTTGTTCAAGACACTCAGTTTAAGGTATAATGTATACAGCAGTTCAAGAATGCTGAAATAAGGGCCTTCTGCTTCTGTCCTATAACCCCATGCTACAGGACCTGAAAGGGCATAGTGTGCATGGTAGAACATATTGCTAACAGGACTCAATTGAGAACTGAGGCTGCCCTGATGGGAGATGTCATTCTTTAAATATGTTTCTCTTATTGGTTAATGAATAAAACACTGTTGGCCAATAGGGAAGCAAGATAGGCGGGACTAGGAGACAAAGAGGAGACAGGAAGTAGTAGGGAGGAGTATTCAAGATGGGGGATAGAGAGAGTAGAATGCTGGCCCCTCTCTCCAGTAAAATGAGACCACATGGAAATACTTAGATTAATAGAAATGGGTTAATATTTAAGACCGAGTTAGCCAATAAGAAATGCTAGTAACAGGCTAACAGCTTTATATCTAATACAGTGTTTTTGTATATTATTTGGCGATGACATGGCTTGGAACCAGGCCAGCAGGGAAAAATGTTACTCATAACACTGCCCCATTACCATTGTGGATTCTGTACACAACTCAGCAACAGGCAGGGATGAATCCAGACTCTCCATAGAGTGGTCAAGTCCCATTTCATAGTGAAAATTAGTTGCTCCTGTACAATGTAAGATATGAGTATGATGTACTTGGAAAGCTAATGAACAGGTTTAGAGGATTTGGTAATTTCTTATTGGAAGATGTCTAGTTTTGTTTTTGTGGTTGTGATAAATGCTATGCCCTACACTTTGGAGGAAAGGTGTTATTTCAACTACATATTAGAATCTGTCATTAAGAGATATCAGAGAAAAAACTTGGAATCACAAAGAAAGTTGCTCACTTCCTTAATACTTGCCTCACTTTTGGCTACATTTTGTAGAGCCCATGTGTCCCTACCTAGGGATTATACCACTCACTGTACTCTGACTGACCTCTCCTACATCAGTTATCACTCAAGCAAATTCCCCATAGTCATGCTCACAGCATAAACTGATGGAGAAAATAATTCAATTGAGATTCTCTCTTCTAAAGTGTATCAAGTTAACAATAAAAATTAGTTATATTAGAAGAGATGGTGAAAATAAACAAGAATAGAGCTGAAGGATGATGAAATGTCCTTTGTGTTTATCCTCCCTCTTTACCCGCAAATTTAAGGTGTATCTATCTACTCTAGTGCAGTACTCTTTCCTGAATGCTGGGTAGTCTGCAGTAGGAAACCAGGATGTCTCACTTCTGATGAAGTCTGAGTCATGCTCAGCAGGCTTCCTGACTGGTAGAGACTGAAGTCAGGGACTCAGTTTGAGTTCCATAATCAGTCTCCTGCTTCTACTTTTGAAAGTTCACATAACATAACAATTCTGCTAAGGGAATTTCTCCACAACTACTCATGTGACAGAACCCTTGTCTTAAAAATTCTTCCACTATTTCTTGGAAAATGCTTATGTTTCTAAAAATGTTCAGGGGCAATATTTCTTGGAAATTTCCTGACCCTCTAAGCCACTCTAAGCTACTCTTTCCTCTAATCTTTGGTAATTTCATTTTTTTATATATCAAGGGCATTGTCCTAAATTAACTTTACTGGAATCACCAGCCCACAAGGCTCATGTTCCCCATTACTTCCCCCTCCATATATATATATAATATATATATATATATATATATATATATTCTATATGTATTTATGTTATAAATATATTTATATTTATTCTATTTATATTATATATATTTATATATTCTATAAACACATAACCTGATATTTTGAAAATTCCTAGCAGTATTTGTTAAATCCAAAGAAAAGATACAACCTAACATTAAGCACTGGAGGCACTGGAGGACATGCAATCAAGTGACTGGCTTGCTAGAGCACTTCTTAGGATGTTAGGATGGTGATGGTTGGTACCAATTTATTGTATAATAAAACATGTTTAAAGCAAATTTGTTGGTTGCTGTTTTGTCTGTAGACAGTTGTAAGTTTTATTGCAAAGGTTTAGGTGTAAGGTGTTTATTTTCATCTGTGATTAAGCAGCAAGAGAATGAACCTCAGTATTCAAGAAAGAGCATCCTAGACGTGTACATACATACTCAGCCCACACTGTACCACTCTGCTTTTTCCTAGATACTTTGAACCTGAGGCAAAACCACTTCTCAATATCTACTTCCCCATCTATGTGCCCTCAAAATAATTGAGCAACTAAGGACTCAAAAAAAAATCTTTCTATGCATTTTAAAGACACTTCTAAGCAGCTCCTGTTTTCATTTAACTCCTGATCTTATTTGAAGTTATGAGTACAACTTTAGGAATCATATTCCCACACATCATAAAGAAGTACAGTGTGTCATCTTGATTTGTAATTATTTTTTAAGATATATTCACTTAATTAAATTATCCTATGACAAATTAAAAGGAACAATTTGTAGGAAGTTGCTGTTGTTTCTTAGAAATGGTTTGGTGATAGAGATATAACTTACTCAAAACCTCATCAAATGGTAGAAATTACTGAAAGACAGAACAAAAAATACTTAGAATGTATAATCTCTACCAGCTCTCTAGACCTCAATGGTTTGCTCCCAAAGTGACCATCACACGTGTAGTGCCGGTTGATATTCCACAAAACGAGACAAATAGATCTGAGTGTGAGCAAGAAGGATGTGGGAAAGATGACAGACAGTTATGGGACAGAGGGGAGAGTATTCATAGTGTAAGGATAGAAGTTGTACAAATGTAGTGTCTAACCATCTCGGAAGTTTCAGGTCATCTATATATGCATTGAGTACTTTTAAGTGCTTTGTTTCTGGGTCCTGTGTTTGTGCCTGGCATCACATTCAAAGAATGTACGAAGTTGACTTTGATCTTAGATGGCCATCTTCATAAGAAGTTTTCCTACATTTGTGCTTTGAATTAAATACACATTTGTGAGCACTACAATAAAGTGTGTATTTTAATAAAACCTATTAATATTATTCCAGCTGGATATGATTCATTCACTGCCTTTATAGACAAATTTGCCTGCCTGTATGCAACTTACTTCAAGACAAACAGGAAACAACAACAAGAATTTAGCACTTGGTACTTATTTTAATCTATAAAAGTTATGAAGTTTTTGTTTCCATCCTATGTGGAAATGCAGCATCCGTGCAGACACTGGTGATGGACAGTTAAGAAAACAGATGCATAAGCATAACAGACACATTTCAATCCTTTCAAAAATGTTACTCAGAGTAGATTAGATTATGATAACAATACAAGAGTATATAACCTGTCCTGTAAACAAAACAACTAACTATAGCAAATCGGCTTCCTCATAACAAACAACCTGTAATTATTTTGCAGGCTATACCATGTAGATAACTCAAAGTAGAACAAATTGCAAGACTATGTTCTTAAAGGAAACTATTGTGTGAGGGAGAGGCTTGGAAAACACTGTGTAATATTTAGGTCTTTGCTTGTTTGATTCAAGATCTCATTGTGTTGTTCTGGCTGGCTTGGTATTTAATATTTAGACCATGATATCCTTGACTCATAGAAACTCATCAGTTTTTATCTCTCCATTACCAGGATCAAAAGCATGACCACTCTATCTGACTTCACTTCCTAGTCTACACGAGTAAGTTCCAGGCCAAACAAGCAAGCAAGCAAACAAACAAACAAAAAACCCCACAAAACAACAACAACAAAATAAAAACCAAAAACATAAACAAAAAAAAATAAAATAAGAAAGAAAAATATATCACCATAACGCTTCCATGATATATTGACATCATTTTGGAATATTCCAAGTCTCTAGTATTAAAATATTAAATAATCATAGATTATTCATCAAAACTGGTTAAATAAATCACATATCCTAAGTAACCTTATTTAAAAAAAATAACAACAAACTGTTTTAAAGATTGCCATTGAAAAAAATCTTTATAATAATATTATATAATGGTAAGTATATTTTAACTGTTATTGTTTCATACTAAAACTAGGTGACAAAACAGTTTCTGATAATGCAAAAATTCAGTTAGGTTTGCTTTCTTTTACATCAAAAATACCATGTATTTTTGTAAATATGATATGACAGAATCATTTATCTTAATAAGTGGTCTGTGAAGAGCTGAAAAATATTTCTCCAAAAATGTATCTGAGGTTGTCTGACTTAATGTTTAATACTTCTGCCTAAATTATGAGCAAGTATTCACTTTGTCAAATTTTCAAAATCAAATATAATTACATTAGAAGACATCCATCATACTGTGACATTCTATTATGTCTTCATTTGCGTTATTTCCAAAATGCTTATGTAAAAAATATATTGTGTTTCACTCTGGATTAAATTATCTCAGTCATAACACCATTATTCATTTTTACAGAGAAATAAAAGCATAATCATTCCTCCCTCCTATAGTCTAGATCATACACAACATGGCGATGTTTCTGACATTCAGAAAATAGTCTTCAAAATCAGAAACTCAAAGAACTGACAAGGAGTTGAGTGGGATAAAGAGAGGGATGGAGACATTGTTCAAATTTATATGAACACAACAAGAAAGGGCTGGGCAGGCTGTGATTGATGCTCTAGAGGCTATGACACATCCTGAGATTAAAAATTGGTTTTGAAAATGTCAGGTACCTGCCAACAATCCAAGAGAACTAAAGATATCTTTGCTGAGTATTTTGTTGATTGAGTATGATATGTCAGACTTGAACTTATGCACACTCAGAGATTCATCAATCTGTCCAAATTTTTAACTCTCAGGAATAATGAAAATCATGAAAAAGTTATGATACCTGCAAAGTTTCTTTTATTGGTCTGTGGCTCCTTTTTAGAGTAGAATCAATGGGGGAAATATATCCATCTACTGTAAGCTATTTAACTTTTCCTGATTTGATTCTGAAAAATAACTAACATTTTTGGGAGGAGGTGATGCTTTCTATAATATAGAAGATAAATAACTGCCAGGTGATTAAAACCACAACAATAGAATTTTTATTACTATATTCTATTTTTTCTACTTTTTATTTTTCTTATTTTACATATTGACCCCAGTTCCCTCTCCTTCCCTCCTTTCCATTCTTCCTCCCTCCCATCCTTTCTCCATCCTTCCCTTCCTCCCATGCCCCCTGACCAGCCTTCTATCCCATTACCCCATACACACTAAACTTTTAAGGTTAAAAATGATTTGAGAAATGTTCACACACTTTATTAAAAAGAATAATTAAAATTTCTGCAGGTATAAGCTATTGTTCTGCAATTATTTAAAATTAGTCAGAATAAGATAGCATTTACTTCATCCACAACTGACACAAATTAAGACTACCAAAGGAAAAACAAATAGTGCCCATTGATGTGGTTTGACCTATTATTTTCATGTCTTTGGAAAAATTAGGAATTATTTTATCATCTTTGTTAGTACACAGGAAGAAGTATATAATTCTCATACAATAATTGACATAGGTTCATTTTTTACTATATGATCATTTAATGGATACTACATGATGAGTCTAGATTTACGTTGGGTGCAGTGTTGTACATACAAGAAAAAGTGGAGGAGTGAGTAAATGGGTGACAGAACCAGAAGGGTGGGAACAATCAGAGGCATGGGAGGAACTCTGATAACTATGGATTGTTCTTTATATATAATCATTTCAAACATAATCAAGAAGGTGAATCCCAAATGAGCATGATATTTAATACTTCTTAGAACTTTAGTTTGGAACCGTAGAAGCCTGGGAAGTAGTGAGGGACAGTAAAAGAGACATTTTGCTTCATTTCTCTTTACTTTATTGATTTGATGACACCAATTTAATTTAAAAGTAGAAGTTAAGTTAATGAGACACTTATCCACTGTCTGCAGATCTCAGTTGACATTGTTTGTGTTGAAATCAGATATCCAAAGATTTTTTGTATGTTGAGTATCTTCTCTCTCGTCTTCATTAGAATGCATGTTCATTCTGCCTTCGCTCTTACCACTCACTCTGACAGTCATTTAGTGGACACACAAGGACACTGTCAGTAACACTTTCCTTGGATATTGCCTCTGCACTTTTGTGAAATAGCCCTGAGCTCTCTTTGATGGCTGAATCCACACCTGTACTAGACGTTTTCGAATGTGTGGCACCCACTTTATCGTTATTTTTCTAACTACCATACTTCATTTTTGTCCAGATGCTGAGCTTTACTGTAATTCTCTCTGAATTGCTTTACTTGTCTATGTAAACCCTAATTTACCATGTTTAAATATGTCACATCATTCTGCTTAGGAAGATAAAGTGAATATTTCATTTCATTACTTCATTAATCTACCTACACAGTGAGGTTCCAGCACTCAGTTTTATGATAACAACCCAGTCACCTTTTCAAACATTTCTACTTTTTGACATTGTCTGTTTAACATCTTTCGTGAATTTTTATCTTCCTGTCTATTCTCTTGAGCCTTGCAATGAAATTTAGGATTTGTACTTTAAAGACGAATATAAATAAAATGAATAGAACATTCTAGAAAGTAATGAAGCAGTAGCCATTTCCCTCATTCCTTTTATGATTAAGCTCTTTACTGCAAATATAAGTGAAATGGTATTCCTATAGCCAACAGCCAATGGTACAAGGGCCAATGGTACATGCACACCATGTGTGCTAGCTCTCACTAGAGGAGAAAAAAGCCCAAAGTCTAAATGATGCACATGATTTATCATCTCACCTGTCATTTCTATCCCATTTCTTATGAGAGTACAAAATACGGCAGGAATCCAGAGAAGAACCGATGAACCCATGACATAGGGAAGATTCAGGGTATATTAGAGAAAACAATCAGGTTGGTACAGCCCTTAAACTCTGTGCTGCTTATTGAATAGATGGTTTTTTTAAGTAATATGATGTTAAATTCTCTTAGATATGTAAAGTACCTCTATTTATTTTCATTTTAAAAAATTTGCCAGGTGGTGGTGGAGTCAGAAGCAGGAAGATTTCTGAGTCCTAGGCCAGCATGACATATGGAGCAAACTTCAGAAGAGCCTGGGCTATACAGTGAAAAATTGTCTAAGAAATAAAATGAATACAATAAAATATAAAGTAAGAAATTAAAAGAAAGAAATAAATGAAGATTTTATAGCTGATAATTTGGAGATGTGTGTAAAAAAAATTTTAAAAATAATTTCCACTTCTGAAGCACAAAGTGACAGAATTGAAAGTGACATAAGGAAGTGAGTGAGTACACTTTATCATGGACTGGTGTCTCAGAACATATAACATTTCCACATCCATATTTATAACGAGCCATTTCGGTGAAATGGGGATTTTACTGATGTTGCTGCACTCAACTTTGGTTGGCAACATTTTGGTTACTCTGGGTACAATTTTTTAAGAGATCAATGTTATGTCATATTATTTTTTGTGATAAAATAGCTCTACACATCTGAGAATGCCTGGTGTTCATTATCCTATATTAACTTATGTATTAGCCTAAGAAACAGACACAAATTACCTAGCAGTGCATGGATAAATGGATGTTAAGGCTTCTGGATAAGTAAGCAATAGAGTCTATCACTGAAGTACTCTAGAAAGACTCGGAGAAAATAGATCTAGGTTCAAACCATGAAATGTTCCTCCACAAAGCTGTGAGGGTGAGCGTGAACACTGATTAACATCCTATGGAAGTTAAAGAAAAATCGCTACATAAAATAAACTAAAATATTATATATATTGGCAATGTGGTGGTAGTAGGCTTTTCAAACTCAGAATTCATGCATAGTGTCAACATTTTTTAAAAATATTAAGGCGAACACATATTTAAGAAGATAAAAATGTTCACTGGTTTGGTTCCATGAAAAATGAAATAGAAACACTCAGCATGATAGAATCCCATGTTAGATTTCTTTTAGTTTTATTTTTATTTTACATATTTATACCAGTTCCCTCTCCCTGCCTCCCTCTTTCCCTCTCTTCCATCCTCCCATGGCCCCTCCCACCCTCCCCTCTCCCACTTCCCCCCCCACTCCCCATGTAGGGCCATGCCTTCCAGAAGGAGTCATCTAAATCTGGCAAGCCATTTGAAGTAGGGACTAGGACTTCTCTCCTGTCTCTAGGTTAAGGGAGTATCCCTCCATGGGGAATGTGCTCCCAAGTCCTTTCCTGCACCAGGAATACATCCTCTTTCCACGTCAGGGGTCCCTTAGGCTGCCCAGGCCTTCTAACTGAGACCCATGTTCAGGGGGTCTGAGTCAGTCCCATGCTGGATTCCCAGCTATCAGTCTGGGGGCCGTTAGCTCCGCCTTGTTCAGGTTAGCTGTCTTTGTGTGTTTTTGCAGCCTGGTCTTGTCCTGCCTCTATGCACCTGGATTCCAGTTCGTCTCAGTGTTTAGTTGTGGGTGTCTGCATCTATTTCTGTCAGCTACTAGATGAGGGCTCTGTGATGGTGGGTAGATTAGTTGTCAATATCATTATCAGGTAAGGGTATTTATGGTTGCTTGAAATGTTAGTTGTGGTCAGTCTTGAGGGTCTCTGGAGATTTTTCTAGATTCAGTTTTCTCTTCAAACTTATAATGACTTCCTCTTTTATGATTTCTCTCTTTGTCTCTCTCTGTCTCTCTGTCTCTGTCTCTGTCTCTGTCTCTCTCTCTCTCTCTCTCTCCCTCTCTCATCTCTCATCTATTCCTCCCCTGACTCAATCTTCCTAGTCCCACGTGCTTTCTTATGTTGTTTACACAGAGCCCAGTATTCTATCTGTAATACTATAAATATGAACAAGGACAAAAGAGAATACAAATGACTTTTTAAAAAACAAACATTTATATAAACTAAAACTCTGACTCAATGTTTTGTTTATAGAGTAAATAGAAGGAATGAAATTTATTTAAAGAAATGAAAACATGCACATATTAATGAGGGTTTTATAATCATATTTTCATCTTAACAGCTTTATTGACATACACTTGATTTTGAATAAAATTCAAAGTTACAAATTGGAAGCTTTGTATTCTGCATGCATCCATCATAGGATTCTCAGAGGCTTTGAATATTGCATCCTTTTTTATTTGTAGAGGAATTTTGTCAATAATCTATATTAGGTATTTATTGTTCAATTCTTGATTCCAGGTCTTATTCTCCAGTCGAGGCTACACTGAACTTTTGATCTCCCTGACTCTGTTTCTAGAATGCCAAGATTATAGGCAAACGTGTCATATCTACTTTAATCTATACTAAAAATTAACAATTGTTTCTCTACATTTATTGATATGATCATAGGGTTTGGATTTCAATGACTATGGTAATTTTTGAATGTTGACTGAATCTTTTATTCTTTGATAACACCACTTTGTGATAATTTATTACTCACATTCAGTTTTTTTTTTTTGAAGAAGTTTGAAGATTTTTACAACCTTTGTTCTTTATTTTTTAAGAGATTGGAGGAGGAACCTACTTGTGGATGCTGTTTATTTTACAGCGAGACTGTCTAACTAGTGCTTTTACAATAGGGTTGTTTGAGCTTATGTTTCCTGAGAGTAAGTACCAAATTTGCTTCTCCTCCACCATATTTTGCCCTATGAAGAGCTCTCACATAGTTATTCAAACACTTTCATTTTATTATATTCAAAATGGTTTCATTTTCCAATTCTCTTTCAAATAATGAGTTCTATTCCCTTATTGGGTATAATTATTTCCTATACATTTCTTCTTACTAACCTTCATTGTTTACATGGTGTTTTCTACTCATGAATTTTTTACCTTCTCTGTCTCTCTGTCTCTGTCTCTGTCTCTGTCTCTGTCTCTCTCTCTCTCTCTCTCTCTCTGCCTCTCTCTCTCCCTCACACACACACACACACACACACACACACACACACACACACACACCACTTTATAAGCCTCTGTTTTACATAATTTTGTGCCATTCTGGGTGTGGACCAAATAGTGTCCATCATCTTCCTAGCATTTAATAAAGCTTACTTCAAATTTGGTTCAAAATTAGTGTGGTGGCATTAACACATTTTCTTTAATCCTGAAAAAAAAGTGTGTGTGTGTGTGTGTGTGTGTGTGTGTGTGTGTGTGTGTGTGTGTTAACTTCCTGTTTTAAAACAACTTTAAAACCTTTAATTTTCATGACTTTTTCTCTGAGTAGCATGGTTGTCCTGGATCTCAGTCTGTAGATCAGGCTGTCCTAAAATTAGAGATACATGTACCTTTGCCTCCCAAATCCTAGGATTAAAGGTGTGCATCACCACCACCCAAAAGTAAAATCCTTTAATAGATTTATTTTTAATTTTTATAAATCAAAATTTGAATAATCTATCATTATGATTAACATCTTTCAATTTCCAATGAGAGATCATGTCTGACATTGATATGTAAATCATTATGTTTGTATTATGTATAGTTTAATGGTTAAAGTTATCTTCTAATATATAGAATGTAGTGACTATTAATTTTCATGGCCCCTAATTTTATCAACATATTTAATTTAATTAAAATTAACATAAAAGTATTTTGATTTGGCTTTCTAAGTTAAAATTTTGTTTTTATTTGTTTTCATAATATTTTTCTTTTATTGTAGATAGATTTTTCTAAAAATTGAAAGTAGAAACTTCTCTGATATAATACATCCCAACTATATTTCCTCTCTCCACCCGCCTCCACATCCATCTCCATATTCCCAAAGATCCACTCTCTGTCTATGTCCTCTTCAGAAAAGAGCAAGCCTCCAAGAAACCACAGCACAACAGGCCAAAATAAGCTACAATAAGACAAAGCAAAAGCCCCATATCGACTCTTTTCTCATACAATATATTCTGATTGTAGTCTCCCTTCCTTTTACTCCTCACAGATCCTCTCTGTCTCCCTTCCCCTCTGGTCCACTACTTTTCTGCCTCTTATTACATAAGAGTAGGCTTCAAAGAAATAAAAACCAAACATGACAAAATGAAATATAATACTATGAAAGAAAAAATATCACATTGGAATTTGGTCATGGCAACCCATGTCTATTGGGGACAAAAGAGTCTCAAGGGCAGGCAAAGTCCCATAAGAATACTAAGCTAACATATATAATATATATGCATAGGTCCTGTTACAAACACCTGTAGCCTCTGTGCTTGTTGCTTTAGGCTCTGTGAGCACCTTCCTTAGTTGACTCAAATGGCCTTGAATTCTTGGTTGTGTATACCCTTTCTGACTCTTACGTTAATTTTTTTCTCCCCCTAAGCTGATTTCTCTATGTTCTGAGTGGGGAGGGGTTGTTGATGGAGCATTGTCTGGCTACAGGAGAAGCAGGAAGTTGAGCCTGCAATTTCTCATTGGTAGGGGTAAGACTCTGCATACCCCACTGGCAAGGGTCCTCTTTAGTATCAGCTTCATGGATTTCAGGATCCCATTGTACTAGGTTTCCACACCACTTCACCCCTCTACCAGATATCTCTGTTTATGCTTGCAGTGATACCAAAATCTACATAAAAATCTATTCTATAAACCCCTCTCAGAGAGACGCTTGTGTCCTCCTTATGCCTGCCCTCTTTACCTAACCTATCTGGGTCTACAGATTAAGGCTTGGTTATCATTTGCTTAATGGCTAACATCCACTTATATCTTCGGTTGTGAGCCTAGCCTTTAATAGTAGAGCAATCTCTCCAGCCCAACATCTATTTATAAGTGAGCACATTCCACATTTATCTTTTTTGGCCTAGATTACTTCACTCAAAGATGATTATTTTTTCTAGTTCTATTCATTGGCCTGGGAATGTCATGATGCCATTGTTTTTAGAGCTGAGTAATAACTCTTATGTGTAAGTGTATAAGATTTTTATTCATTCTTCTGTTGAAGGACATCTAGGTTGCTTCCAGTTTCTAGTTATTATTAATAAAGTTCCAAAAATGTAGTAGAACAAGCATTCTTGTGATAGGATGGAGTATCCTTTGGGTATATTCTCAGGCATAGTTTGACCTTGAGGTAGATCTTTAGAACCACCATAATGATATCCATAGTGACTGTAAAAGTTTGCACTCTCACGAGCAATGAAGGAGAGTTCCCTTTGCTCCACGTCCTCACCAGCAAGAGCATTTGTTTTTTATTATCTTGGGCATTCTGATAGTTATACCATGGAATCTCAAACTAGTTTTGATTTTTATTTCTTTGTGGATAAGGAGGTTGTACAGTTCCTTAAGTAATTCTCATCCACCGGAGATTCCTTTATTAAGAGTTATCTGTTTATATGTTTCCTGTTTTAATTGGAAATTATTTATTGGAATATTTATTGAATTATTTCTTTATGTGTTTTGAAAATTAATCCTCTCTCAGAAGTTCAGTTTTAAAAATCTTTTCTGATTCTGTAGGCCACAATTTGGTCCATTGATGATGTCATTTGCCTTACAGGGGTTTCTGTTCATGAGTTTCTGTTTACTATTGTCAGTCCTAGTGCCTGTGCTGTTGGTGATCTGTTTGGAAAGCCATCTCCTGTGTCATTACATACAAGGCTGTTCCTCACTTTCTCTTCTATCAGGGTCAGTGCACTTGATTTATATTGAGGTATTTGATCCACATGGACTTGATTTTTATGTAGGGTATTAAGTCTTAATCTATTTGCATTCTTCTATTGTGCAGACACACAGTTTGACCAGCTCTATTTGTTGAAGATATTGTCTTTTTCCAGTGTGTATTTCTGGTTTATTTATCAAAAATTTGGTGTCCATATGTTTGTATATTCATGTCTGGGCCTTTAATTCAATTTCATTGATTAACTTGTCTGCTTTTATGCTAATATCATGCAATTTTTATTACTATAGCTCTGTAGTACAAATTAAAATCAGAATAATTGGGGCCTTCAGCAATTTTTTTTATTTATTTGTTATTTTTATTCTTTTTCTTATTTTACATCCCTGTTCCCTCTTCCTACATCCTTTTTTCCCTCTCTCCCACCCTCCCTCCCCATCTTCCCCCCCACTCCACAGTGAGGTTGATGCTTTCCAGGAGGGAGCAACAACATATGTCAAGTCATTTGGAATAGGCTCTACCTCCTTCCTCCAGGTTAAGGGAGTACCTCCTGAACATGGGTCTCAGTTAGAAGGCCTGGGAAGTCTAAGTGACATCTTACAGTGGAACCAGGATGTATCCCTGGTGCACAAAAAGGCTTTGGGAGCACATTCCTCATGGAGGGATACTCTCTTAACCTTCAGCAATTCTTTAATTTTTCAGGCTTGTTTTACCTATACTGGGATTGTTGTTTTTCAAAAATTTTCCTTTCAAGGACTATAAAAAATTATGCTTGAATTTTAATGGGGATTACATTGAATCTGTAGATTACTTTTGGTAAGATGGTCATTTTTTCTATGTTAATCATACCGATCTATGTACATGGGGCATCTATTCATCCTCTCATATCTTCTTCAATTTCTTTGTTCAATTACTTGAAGTTTTTGTAATGCCTTTTATTTGGTTAGTTGCAATGACCCTAAGGTATTTTATCCTGTTTGAGCCTATTGTGAAAAGTGTTTTCATCATTTCTTTCTCAGTCTGCAATTTGTATATAGGAGGGCTACTGTTATTTAATTTAGTTAATCTTGTGTCCATCCAATTGCAGAGCATCTATTTTAGCTGTAAGATTTCCTTGGTGTAAATTTTAGGTGTATATATTATATCATCTACAAATAAAAATAATTTAACTTCTGCCTTTCCAATTAGTATCCCCTTATCTCCTTTGGTTATCTTATTGTTCTAGTTACAACTTCAAGCATTATTTTGAACAGATATGGAGAGAATGAACAACCTTATCTTGTTCTTGATTTTTATGGAATTGATTTGTTTTTCTATCTATTTGATTTGATGGAAGGTATAGACTTGCTGTAAATTGACTTTATTTTATTTTGGTATGATTTTGTATGCCCTATTTCCCTTGGAATTTCAACATAAAGGTGAGTTGAACTATTTCAAAGGCCTTTTCTGAATCTAATGAGATGTTCATGTGTTTTATTTCCCATTAAGTTTTTTTGTATGGTGGATAACATTTACTGATTCTTAGAAATTGAATTACTTCTGTATCTCTGGGATGAATTCAACTTGAAACTTTTGATGTATTCTTAGATTCAGTTTGGAAGTATATAATTGGATATGTTTGTATTATGTTCATAAGAAAAATAGGTCTGCAATTCTCTTTCTCTGTTGTATCGTTATGTAGTTTGGGTATCATAGTAATTGTGTTCGCATAAAATAAATCTTCTGTTTCTATTTTGTTGAATAACTGGTGGAGTATTGGAGTTAAGTCATGCAAATTTTGGTAGAATTCTGAAATAAAACTTTCTAACCCTGGGTTTTTTGTTTTGTTTTGTTTTGTTTTCACTAGTAGGTGTATTTAAATTGTTCATCTGATCTTGATTAATCTTTAGTAAGTAATACTTAATGATAAAATTATCAATTTCTTTTCCAAATTACTGGCAAAATGTTTTTAAAGTGTGTCGAGATTTTCTGAATTTTCTCAGCATCTGTTGCTATGTCCCCTTTTTGTTTTTGATTTTGTTCATTTGGGTATTCTCTTTGTGCCTTTTAGTTAATTTGGATAAGAGTTTGTCTGTTTTTCTATATTGCTGATTTTTCTCAAAGGAAAAAAAATTTTCATTTCATTGTCTTTTTATATTATTCTCTTTGATTTTTATTTATTTATTTATTTATGTATTTATTCATTTCAGCACTCATTTTCACTATTTCTTGCCAACCTATGCCTCTTAGGTGTGATTGTTTCTTTTTGTTCCATAGCTTTCATGTGTGTTTTTAAGCTACTAATATGAGACATCTACGATTTTTTGAAATGCAGGCATTAACTTTCCTCTCAGTATCACTTTCATTGTGTCCCATAGATTAGAGTATGGTGTGTTTTTATTTGCATTGAGTTCTAGATAATTTTTATTTTTTTTTATTTTTTTTTTTTTTACTCCTTTTTATGCAGTAAAAGGTTGTTAACTGGAACACAAATAGTAAAGACCCAGAGCCA
The DNA here is from genome assembly GCA_030556225.1 of Cricetiscus sungorus. Classification (NCBI taxonomy): domain Eukaryota; kingdom Metazoa; phylum Chordata; class Mammalia; order Rodentia; family Cricetidae; genus Cricetiscus; species Cricetiscus sungorus. Next base: position 8,973,791 of record JANBXA010000737.1, on the reverse strand, counting down.
GATATTGGGTTTTTAGTTTCAAGCTGAAGATCAGAAAAGCAAAGGCAGAGCTCATGGTTCCCAGACTGATAGCCCAAAAACCAGCATAGGACAAAACCAGGCCACCCTGAACATGTATGTCAGTTAGGAGGTCAGGGTAGTCTATGGGGCCTCTGGTAGTGGATCAGTGTTTAACTCTGGTATACAAATGGAAATTGGGAGCCCATCCCGCATGGTTGTGAGAGGGATACACAACCTAGACACATGACCCTGCTCCAAATGATGTGACAGACTTTGACGATCCTCCATGGAAGGCCTCACCCTCCTCGGGGAGCAGAAAGGGGTTGGGATGGGGGATGAGAGGGGACAGTAGAGGAGAAGAGGGGGAGGTAACTGGGATTGACATGTAAAACAAGCTTGTTTCAAATTTAAATAAAAGTATTATCATAAAGAAATTTAATTCTCCATCAACATAGCTCAGCACCTTCACTAATATATAAAACTTCATTATTAAAAAGATGTTTATTAAGGATTCATGGCTTACTTTTGCTTTTGTCTCTAGAACCTAGCAAAATGCCAAAGGTAAAAATTTTTTTATTGATGGCTTGTGTGAGTAAAACAGCAAATGAAGAGAAAATAAAAACTAGAGTCTAGTTTTGAACTTCTAAGTGATATATTTCTAACTGAATATATGTGTTTTCTCTAAATTCTTCATAAATTACTACCTTTGAATGGAGCTGTACTTCTAGATGAGGCTTCTGAGGAAATCACTGATGTAGAGTGAAGTGGATCCCTACTTCTGAAGGATTAGCTTCCTCCCAAGTAGAGATGATGCATCCACATAACACAAAGAAAACAGTTATGAAAAGTTATATTCAAACATGTTACAGGTTGGAAACTCTAAATACGTTTGAAGAATCCCAGTCATGTAGCAATGTCCACTGTTGGAATTTGCCCCAGTATAGTCTACTCATCAGGTAAATTCATGTTTGTAAAATTCTGAAGCCTCAAGTTCACAGAGAAATATATGATGTATTACTTCTAATCAAAAAGGAATTTTCCATGGAAAGACTTTGTTCTGAGTTAGCCCTAGATTTCTAAGGTTTCCTTCTCAAGTGACAAGAAGGACTCTCATTGGGGATGACAAGCTTCTGAAGCTTGCTGGCACCTGCTTGGTTCTCCATACTTGTCAAGTCTAAGTATTTTAAATTTTCATATCAACATTCCAAACAATACTCCTGTTAAGAGAATAAATATCAATTGTTAAATTAACAGGTTAACTCTTTCTATACTGTAACACAATAAATTAAAGACACAGAGACTGATATTGGGGTTCCAACTTCAAGCTGAAGAACAAAAAAGCAAAGTAAAGGGTCACTAGCTATCACCACTACCTCGAATTGAATGTGCTGACCCCGCTGCCTCTCCTCAGTGTTGTTGGATAATACTGAGAATGAAAGCTCAATACTGAGACCTTTCTTTTGTCGTATGTGTTCATAATGTTGTGATTAAAGGTGTGTGATACCAGGTGCTGAGATCCTCTTTGTGTGAGCTCTTTCTCCATAGGACTGAATCAGTCTTGTGTACATCTGGGTGGCCTTGGACGCACAGAGATCCATCTCCCTCTTAATCCTCAGTCATAGGATTAAAGGTGTGTACCACCACCTCCTAGCTTCTGGGTGCTGGGATTATAGGTATACATTACCTCTGCCTGATCTCTATAGCCTTAGTCTGACTTTATTTTCTGAATCTTCAGCCAAGATTTAGTAAATCATAAATATCTTGCCACACTATAATTTCTGTATATTCAAGGAAGCAAAAGACCTTTTGTCTTTTAAACAGACCTCATGGAATATGTTCATGGACCTGCTGTGTATACGACCCAGATCTTAAACAAGCTAAAGCACAACATTTGATTATTTCTACTGTGATTCTTTTAAATTTTATTACTTACAGAAAGGTATTTACTAATCCCTAACACCGTGTTCTACACATTTGTTAGTTTGCAAAGCACTGAGTATTCACATTCCCCTTTAAATCATCCTTCATGCCAGATGCCATAGGTTTCTGTCAAGCCACAGCTTCGTTTTAAAAATGACAGAATATAAATGACATATGTATGGCTATTCAGTTAAAAAGTCTGAGCCTTGGATGCAAGATGGAGGATGGAAAGTGAACACCAGCCCCTCTCTCCAGTAAGATAAGACCACGTGGAAGTGCATAGATGATTAGAAATGGGTTAATATTTAAGACAGATCTGGCCAATAAGAAATTAGTAACAGACCAACAGCTCTATATCTAATACAGTGTCCCTGGGTGTTATTTGGGGCTGGCGAGGCTGTGGGACCAGAGCAGCGGGGAGGAAAAACTACTCTGAACAAAATGACGCCTTATTATAACAGGGCTAATAAGAACTTCCACTTAAAACTTAACAAAAGCTTTAAAAGGGTTGTAGAAATAAAAGAACAGAAACAAGCAAGGCTTCTTGGTAGCATCATTTTTCTCAGTTTGGTGCTGTTTTGCTAGAGACAAGCAGAGACTTGCATGGCTCCTTTAAGAGAGGTTTCCTGTCTCAGCATAAGCAGCAAAAGCACAAGGCTTTTACAGAGCTCTGCTAACAACTTACTGGTGTGTACAGGAGCTGGCAATGTCAGTGACCACATCTCCAAGCTGGCAGCATGCTGCTGGATGGTAGCTTAGACCAAGGCAGCAATGAGCACAGCTCTCTGTGCTGGCAGTAAATATACCCACTGCCAACTTTGATAGACTGCAGCTAACACAGCTGTGGCTTTCATTTTAGCAATGTTGTTTACCAGATAAAAGACTCCTGAACATAAAAAGATAAAGATTTACAGTAAAGACAGATCCAGATTAAGAAAAACCTCTAAAGAGTGTGCTTTAAAATATATGTAGGCTTGGGAGAGGAAAAAGAATAAAATGGTTTCAAAAAAGACAGAGAGTAGCTGGGTGTGGTGGCACATGCCTTTAATTCCAGCACTCAGGAGACAGAGGCAAGCAGATCTCTGTGATTTCAAAGTAAACCTGGTATACAGAGTTAATTCTAGGACAGATAAAATTCACACAGAGTAACCCTGTCTCAAGAAATGAAAAAATAAAAATGAAAGAAATAGAGTATTTAAAAAAGCCATTTAAAGATGGGAAGCACAAAATGAGTGTGGGTACTATATGCAGTTCTGTTATTTTTAAATTATTTGACTGCTGAGGAAATAGCAACAACTGTAAAAACAAATTCTGCTGGAATAATTCAATTTACATATTTTAAAAATGCTTTGACTCCAAAATTTAAATCTAAGGACAGGTTACTGGGGGAAAGGATTTCTATTTTTGTTTCCTTAGAAAATATCCAGACTAACATGGTTTGATCAAGCAAGACCCCCCCGAAGCAGTGCCCCAGGTGATCCAACATTCAAAACAGTTGGGACAAGCCAGCCTTGCAGACTACAGCCAGGATTTCTTTGTCTTCTTAGGATCCCCATGACAGCGCCCCTACCAGCAGGAAGCAGTTTGGAAAGAATGAAGCCCAAATTCCCAAATATTGTTTATAAATGTTTGTTTTCATTTAAGTGGGCTTGGTTATAAATGGTTAAAGACTACAACCAACCTTTTTAAAGGTACAAAGGGAATTAAGGTATTGTTATAAATACATTGTTTTGAAATGGATTGTCATTTATTGGTATAATTTAAGGTCAATTTTGTGATGTGTATATTTCTCCTGGTTTTTAGGTATTGTGTTTATATAGCTCATTTAGAAATGTAATGTATAAATTAGTACAGATTATAGATAGTTACCTATGGTAGTCAAAACTTATATTTAAGTTAGTTAGGTTTTCAAGATGTATTTGAGATGGATAGACATTTTTCAAACCTTCTGAAAGACCTACAGAATCTGGCATTTAAAATGGTGTAGGGTTTTTCTTAACAGTGACGCACGTCTGCTCCTGGCAACACCACCTGTTTCAGAAAAGAAGATGAACCTTGAAGACATGTGTTATGCAGTTTACTTTCAATATGGCAAGACTAGCCATTTGAGCAAGATAGTGTTCTTGTCTGGACTGTTTGACTTTATGCTGTATAAACTGGACTTGTGGGACTACAGGAAACTGATTTCTGATACAAGATGAACATTTGCTACAGGGTTCTTGCTTCATGGAAGAGTCTGCCAGACATTCTGCAGGACACAGAGAAAAGTGACTGACAAACTGCCAATACAGGTGTACAGTTTGAACTTTCCTGCTTTGCTGAGGAGTCTTCCAGACACATTATGGAAGAACTTCAGGTGATTGATCATGCAGTGAGAGGTCTCTGTCATTTCTAGAGTTTATATATTATCCTTCTGTGGTCTTTGAAGTAGTTGAAGACAGATAGTTATGGTTATAGTTTTTCTTAGTTAGGATTAAACATAAGTTATATATAAGACGTTAGACTCACAAAGATAGGATAGATGATAGAATATTTTCTTTAAATCTTACTAAATGTTAATGAACTAAATATTGTTAACTGTGATTCTTATTTGATAACTATTATGTTATATGTATTACTATGTTAAGGTTAAAACCCTTCTTTTTATTTTAAACAGGAAAGAGGAGATGGTGGGAGGTGTCATTCTGTAAATGTTTCTCTTATTAGTTAATGAATAAAGCACTGTGGGCCAATAGGAAAGCAAGATAGGTGGGACTAGGAGACAAGGAGGATTCCAGAAGGAGTAGGGAGGATATTCAAAATGGAGGACTGAGAGAGAACACCAGCCCCTCTCTCTGGTAAGATAAGACCACGTGGAAGTAATTAGAATAATGAAATGTGTTAAGACAAATCTAGCCAATAAGAATTTAGTAACTGGCCAACAGCTTTATATCATAACAAAAATAGTAGATCTCATAGCTGTGATCATGTTTAGGTATACAGATTCATTCCATATCAGTTCTTATCTGTTGATATACAGGTCAAAGATAAAGTTTTACATTGCATGTTCAGGATTAATGTTCTGCCAGAAACCTTCATATCTGACACTAAAAATACGATTCATAGTATACTACCAATACAAAACTCGTCATGAAAATGGAAAAGATATGGTTTTGTTCAGTGTTAGAACTCTGCTCTGGCATAGATAGGCCTATTCTATAAAGGTTGACTTGACTTTTAACTCATGTGATAAAATTTTGAATAGTTTAAAAATGTGTGTAGTAGTAATAAAATTACCTAAAATAACTTAGTTTTAGAAGGAAATTCTGTTGCCAAGTGGTGATGGTTGGAAAGCCAGTTGGAAAAAGTAGAAGGAATAATGAAACATCCCAGAGGACTCATTAACATATTTGTTTTAGAAGGATATAGAGTTCAAATTGATTTCTTGGCAAGTAAAAAGAGACGACTCCTCTTTGACCTCTTATGCTATTGAGACAGTGGTTGGTCCTTCTCTACACATAGATGCATGTGGTATGTGATCTGAAATATGTCTGAGGATTTTCTGACACAAGGATGCAATTTGCTTAACCTTGTTATTTCCCATTCTGAGTCTGCCCATTTATATCTCCACAGACTTAACAGGTGCTAATTCACTTAATAGATATAATAGCACACCAAAAAGGATTATTAATCTGGAACATGTGCTACAAATAAAGGGCGTGTTTCATAGGGCAAAGAGCAAACACGGTGTGACATTTTATCAATATGAGCTCATGTGGAAGTATGCATTGCTCCCTTATCAAGGCCTGGTTAAAAAAAGAAAAATCCATAATCTGACATATGGTAAATGATGAACAAATGGTAGCATCTATTTCTATTATTTGCTCTTTTTAAATAAGAGTTTGTAAGCTTATCACTCCACATGATTTCTTTAGTTAATCTTCGGTCCCCTGATTTTGTAAAACCTGCAGTTTCATGTATACAGGAAAACATTCCTTTTAGAATTAGACAAAGACACATGGCCTCTTGAAAAATGTTGTCATTCTTCTAGCAGCCAAGTGGAAAGATTTGTGACAGAGTCTGCTCATAAAGCTTAGGGACAAATGACTGAAGACTTGCCAGCCTTGAAAGGCTTACTATCCAAACCTTAAATCTCTAATGTGGTTTCTCTAACCACTTTAGAGGTTTTATTCTTCAAATGTGTTTATGATTTAGCACCGACCTTCACATCACACTATTATAAAATATCTGAGATTATGTATAATCTGTCAAAAACATCATGCTATTTAAAGTAATTCTTGGGAAAGTTATCTGCGTTTAATTTGTGTAGAAGGTATGCATGAAATGAGGTATAGCAAATCTCAGTGTCTAGTAGCCTAACAGTGCCTCATTTCTCACATTACCCCTGTAAAGGACAATAACAATGCAAAATGAGTTTATTTATTCCACATTCTTTAAAGGTTAGCTTTACAAGGACTATTGGACTTCTAGAGAGAACTGTGAACCTTGAAGTACATGCCTGCCATGAGTCTGATGATGTCACTTTTTATACATTAGCAATACCTCCAATTAAAGCACAGTTAAGAGTGAATGTTACAGAGATCACCTTTTCTAAACAATGAGTCATGGCTCTAAAATACATAGATATTTTAGCCAGTTACTCAATACTTATCATAAATATAATTCAGGATAAAAATGTATGCCATTTTTTCTTCATTATTTGATCACTTTATTTGATCTTAAAAGCACATTAGTAAATTCTTACGGTTTTAATGAATGTTAAATATTTAGAGAAAGGTCATTCAGTTGGAGGTAAAACTTTGCATTATCTAATTCATTTGATATATACAAAATAAATCAAGTTGTTGTAGTAGATTAATAAATGAATATTTATATTGTATACATATTTTATTTAGGAAAAACTGTCACCATGAATGTAATGCAGAATGAATGCATGAAACATACATTTTGTGGTGCAGTTAACATCAAATGTATTTCTTATCCATTTGTTAAAAAATGGCAAAGTGAACACTAGGAATTCAGTAACTATAGTGATATTTTTAAAAAGTAAAACTTAAATTAATGTATTATAAAATAAAGTACATATTTTGATATAAAAATGAGTGTGTGTGTGTGTGTGTGTGTGTGTGTGTGTGTGTTGCGAAGATGAGTGGGTTTGGTATATTTAAGGTAAGAAAGAATTCCCATGTTAAATTTTGTACTGCATACACTAGAATAAAGACAGAACTTTTAGTTTGAAGTTTTAATTTTTATAAAAACAGAGATGTCGATGACAACGTGTTCAAGGATGAGAGTATTTGAAAATAAGCCCTGAGAACAAATGTAAGCCAGTGTCAATTAACTTCGTGGACAGAAAAGTCTATATGAACCACCTTGTGGATTTCACCACTCTTAAATTATGGCAAGTGGTCATCAATACAGCCGTCATCAGAACTGGCAAGGAATATGAATGCACTTTGGAAATGTTGAGCAATTCTTTTAATAAAACAATACTACAAATTTTACTTAAATAAGACATATGTAGATGGTATTTATTCATGTTTTGATCCTTTATCCTTTTTTGACAAGAAATGTAATATGTATATGTAGATATATATATAGACGGAAAAGGAAAATTATATGTCAAAATGTGTGTGCATGTGTATATATGTGTATAAATATACATACATACACATATATAAAAATAAGACTTTTCTATACTTGTGACGGTTCTTATGAATTTATACTTCTTCTCCTACATAGCAAAATGTGTGTGTACATTTATGAATACCCACACATGCATATATATACATGTAGGAAAAGCAAGACTTGTTATACATATTTAAAAAATTATTTGAGTGCATAAGTGATGATTTTTGCCAATTTAGAAAACACACACCTGACACAGTTTATTAAGCAATCTATATAACAGTGTAAAATTTCAGAGAAACAAAATTGAAAAGCTGTAACAAAGAATAAAAACAAGGGTGGGTTAATTTACTTTATATTTTCAAGCCAAAGTCAATTCAATAATTGGTTCAGAAACACATAAATATGATTAATTCTTTTTTGCACTTACTGGAGTTCAGTTAGGAACCCAACATTTCCTAGTATACAAACAAAATGTACATGGCAATATATATATGCTTGATAGGCCCTTTAGAATAATTAAATTTACTTTATACATTATATTTCATTAACGCGGATTTATTAACGACAACAAACTTGTACATTACTTGTGAGAAAATTTACGTACACTAAGGAAAATAAGACATATCAATCACAGAAGAAAATATTTGAGGTCTGATTTCCACTCCAGGTCTTCAGAATGTAGGACATTGAGTATGCCTCAGAGTAGCTTTTCTGCATTTTGTAAAGTACACAGTTCAAGTTTCACTTACTGACAGTTAACAACCTCAAGTTCCATGATTTATATGTTGTTTTTATTCCCAAGTTACATGTGTTAAAAATTCATACATTTTCATATTATTTATTCTACTGCAAATATTCTGTGAATAGTTGCAAAATGGTTGCAAAATGAATAAATGAGTCAATTAGAATGAACTGGCTTTAATAATTAAAATGCTTCTTCAGAAGCAAAGCTTCAAGGAATCACCTGAATGTGACTTCTGCCTTAGTAAATGATACATTTAGTGACATCACAGTATTTAAAAAATTATTGTAAAATTATCAATTTTACCTTTAAGTAATTCACTACAAAGTATATCTGTGTATAGCTAAACTATCTGTGTATAGTAAACTTTTTAGCTAATATGCAGTTTAATGGATCCTGTCATAATAGCTAATATTCTATGCCACTTCAATATTTGAAAGCATTTTGTTTATGAAATAATCCAAAATATTCAGTTCCATGATCTTTAGTAGAATAAAATGGTCTTAGTTTCATGGAATGTTGAGAACTGTGCAGATGACATTTTTGAAACGAACATGGAGTTCCAGTATAGAAACATCATGGAAAACTTAGCAAATCCCTAAGATGCAAGAGAAAAGCAAGAAGAAAGTCATCTCTGGCTGACATATGAAATTGTTTTCTAAACAATTGACCACTGTAATGGCTCACACACTGGAGAGCCTGCGGGGGTTACAGGATACTATTCACATAAGATTAGAGTTCTGGCAGCCTCTTTCAGAGAAGAAAGACAAACAGGGAAAGGAATTGGCTGAATCATGCCTCTTCACTAGTGTTTAAGTCTTGATGGGAAGCAGCTGAGATGACACCAAATGAAGGAGAAACATCTGAAAGTACTCTGGGCTCCCAGCACCAACTGGAGGCATATGTAAATTGAGTTGGAGTCTTTGAAAGCTCATGATTAAGTGCTCAGACAGCTCAGTAGCAGATGGTTCTTGCTCTCCTATCATCCATGTTGAAACCCTCATGCTAATTAGGAATGCGGACAAATGTCACATATGGATCCAAGAGGAATTTTCTGAAGGATATTAGGTACAGATTCTGCATCTGATTGAAAGTGCTCAATGTGAAGCAGAGGAAAGAAATCACCCTGGATGGAGATTATGAAGGCACAGTCAATGGATCTGGGGAACCTTCTTTATTTTATTTCATCAAGGTTTATCGCCAACACCTGGCTTTGTTTTTTGAAAACTGAATTTTAATAACATAGAGCCACTCATCACATATGGGTGAAGTGTCAATATTGAGAAAGATTGTGGTATGCAAAGAAAGGGTTATAACCAAATTCTCACCAAGGAAGCCAACCACTTTGTTCTCAACACCAAGATTTAACTGTCTTTATTTTCTATATAGATTCCTAATTACTTTTGGGTTTTTAAGCTACAGAAAGTGCTTATTAATTGTTTTATTTTTAACCAATGCTTTCTTACTAGCAAAATACCATTTTCTATGAGCTCAGGAAACATTTAGGAAATATACTGGCAACACTCCAAGGGCATCGATTATATATATATATATATATATATATATATATATATATATATATATAATTGTAAGGTGAGGCCAAACTTTATATGTTAGCAAATGGACAGACTTCAAAGATATATAATGTAAACACTTTGACACAGGTCTATGATTATTTAATATAACATAAAACAAAATAACATTATATGGACTCAACATGTATATTTGGGAACACATATGTAAATACAAGGACATATATGCATAGAATAACAACTTATAGAAAAAGACACTATGAATTTAAAGGAGAGGGGTTTGTTTGGTTTGGAATATAGAAGTCATAAATGTTATAATTATAAAATGATCTCAAAAATTAACCAAAAAATGAGCTTTCCATCTGACAGCTATAGTCAAGGATCTGTATGTTCATTGACTCCAGAAAAGCTAGGCAAAAAGGAGGACATGCATGGAGGGCACCAGGAAAGGGAAATAGTTAAGATCTTGGGTAAACTAGTAAGGGGGTAGAAGGGGGATGGGAACATGAGGGCATTATATGGCTGAGGGACTGTGAGAGAGAGAGCAATGAAAAAGATTATCTTGATAGAGGGAATCATTATGGAGTTAGGGAGAAACCAGGTGGTAGAGAAATTGCCAGGAATCCCAGGGTGACACCAGCTGAGGACCCTAGAAACAGTGTAGAGGGTGGCTGAATTGGTTCTACTTGTCATCACAGAATCTACATCCAGTGACTAATGGAAGCTACACAGTGATCCACAGCCAAACAAACACTGGGATTGTTTCCTACAGCACCAGCTTTTTTCTTTTCTATTTATTTATTTATTTATTTATTTATTTATTTATTTATTATCATTCTTATTTTACCTATCTATCCCAGTTCCCTCTCCCTCCCTCTCTCCCTTTCTACCATGACCCCAACTATACTCGCATCCCACCCACTCCCACTCCATAGGGAGGGTGGCACCACCAGCTTTTTAAAGGGTCAATATATCAATGGCCCTTTCTGAGTATTTCTTTCCCTATCTCATCCATCCTCTAAAACAGCAAAAAGAAGAAATTTTCAGCCAAATTACTCTTCACTTAAGAATATATCACTGACATCCACCAAATGCAGTGAAGTGGAAATTTACCAACCACGGTCTTCATAGGGTTCTGTAAGCCATCCTCTCCCTGTTTCATGTCACTTCTTACCATCTTTCAATCTCCTGGTGTCGTTGAACTGAGGCACACCAGCCTTCTAAGTGATTTTGTATACCATGTGTAATAAGGAATCTGAACTCTGACATCAGCCATGAGCTCTGCATATTTAGATCTTTTCCTGTGATTTTGGATTTCTCTTTCTTATAGTGGATGCTTTGGTTTGAACAACTTCTCAGGCAAGTTGTTTTATGAATTATTGGGTAACAAGTGACTTTATATTATAGTGACTTAAAACCTGTTTCCTATATCACAATTTGTTTGGGTTACAGCAGACTTAGATCATTTATTGGTTAAGTACTTATGACACAGTGTCTCTGTCATTCTTTTCTTTTCTTTTCTTTTTACATTCTACAATTTCTTGAAGAAGCTAGGTAACTATAACTATTCAAACATATTACTTCATAAGCTCCTTACATGGTTGGTTGGTTTCTCAGCCATGTGTTCTGCAATTCCTCTAACTGCCATGTATATAAGCATTCCAGCAATCCATACTGAGTGTCCTCCTTCCTGGCACCAGTGTCAACGTCCTGACTGATAAACAACGTGTTAAGAGAATTTTCATTTCCATTAACACCAGCTGTAGGCTTACTGCTAGTCAAACTCTATACTCACACCTTTGGTATTTCTTTTTGGCTATATTTGGATTCTAGGTGTATAAACATGAACTAGAAACTTATTCATTAGACACGAAATATGTAAAAGCATCTGTCTGCAGATCAAGAATTGTTGAAGAACTTGTTTGAGTGGCCAACCAATGTTAGGTTTAACTTGAAGCCCACCCTTCAGGAGGTAGCCCATGCCCAGGAACTCGAGACTGGAACACATAACAACCTAGGATAGAACGGAACACAACTGGCCATTATGTGTATATATTCTGAGCTACTCATAATGCTCTGTTCAGCTGTCATCTGTGAGGCTTCCTCTGACAGCAGATATGAGAGTGTACAGAGACTCATAACCAGACATTATGTAGAGAGATTCTAAACTGGAGGTTTCCATCAGGTCTCTTCTCCTAAGAAATCTTGGAACTACATGGAATAAGGGGAATAGAGGGGATAGAGGACTCCAGGAGAACACAGCACACTGAATCAACTGGGCATGGAGAACATGGGCTCACAGAGACTGGAGCAGCAAGCATAGGGCCTGAATGGGTCTGTACCAGACTCGTGTTAATGTGAGATAAGAAGCCTGGACCGGTGGTGACGCATTGTTTATGACTTATTAAAGCTTGCCTGAAAATTCAGAAAGTAAAGTCACCCACATGTTATAGAGATTTGGCAGTGGTGACACACATCTTTAATCCCAGCAACCACAGAGCTAGGAAAAGTGGCTCACACCTTTCATCCTATGGCTCGGGATTAAGAGGAAGATAGATCGCTGCTAGTTCAAGGCCACACTGACTATACCAAATTCATCCGGTTCTGAAAGAAACAGCTCACACAAGATGGTCTTAGCATTTATTTGAGAAGAGAATAAATAAATAATTTGAAAGTTGAAATTCAAATGTGTATCATAAAATAGAGTAACATAGACAAAATTATTTATAAAAGATATTTATAAATATCACAAATTTCAAGTATACTTTGTAGAAGATTATTTTGTCAAACATTTTTTCTTTCTCCTTCACACTATTAACAAGTTTAAGATTATTTTTAACCTGGCAATCATAATAAACATCACTTTAGGATAATTTAACTGTACTCAAGAGAAGCAGATTTGTTCTCCAATACGTCCAGCCTTCCTGATATGACTGTCACCATGTTCACATGGGTAAATGCTACGTTCATGAGCATTGTCAAGGTGCTTTCAATAGCAGTTGCATACCTGCCACAAGCAAAAATACTTTTGCTTTATTTTTTCCTTAAAAAAAACTTTTATTTTCACTTTTCTTTCTTATTGTTTTCAAAACAATATATTTGATCAAGAACATGTCAAGTCAATTCATATATTTACTTTCTCTGTACTCTGGTGTGAATTGTGTTACCAACATATTGCTTATAGAAATTTTTCTTATTACATATAGGTTTGTAAACTCAGAGTTGTAATGAATCTAAAGAAATAATGTCAACCCAAACCACTTTGTGCTACTTTTCTGTGTAATTCATCTTTGGAGTTTCAAATAAAACTCGGTAGCACTGTAAATAAAACTCCCAGGATCTGAGCAAAGACCCCAATGGGTCCCATTTCCTCATAGCTAAAGGAATCATCTATGATCTTGGCTGACACTTTATGGATCTGCCCTTCTTCCCCCCAACCACCTGTAAATCCCAGTCCATTCAAAGCACCCCCTTCTGAATCTTTAGCTAAGGCTCTATCTGTTTCTATATTGAATTTATAAAGGATGTGTTGACATGAGCTTAACAAAAACTCTGTTATAGCAAGGGAGAAACTAGGAAGAGAAAAAATGAGTTTCTTTGTTCAAACCAGAACAAACCAGATGGTTTTATAAGCTACAGTAACTAAATAATATATCATTGATTCCAACGTGAATAATAAAGGTGTTCAGGGACTGCTCGCCTTGTATGTGAGGTTTTAGTTTCCAATATCTAGCGATCTGGAAACCTGCCATGGTAATAATTACTTCATGTGGGTCACAAACCACTTCAAAGCAAAGCAATGATACAGTAGAAGCACTTTGAAGAACATTTCATGAAACTGAATAAATGGAACATAAATTCATATCTTATTTTATAACATCAAAGTTCAGGTTGTTTCTTAACACTACTGTTGCAGTGGACTGAATGCTTCTGTTAAAAAACAGAAAGGCCTTCTCAAATTGATAGGGAGCTGTGTTATGTTGCATTATTGTCCCCTGTAATCAGGTCCTGTTCTGTTGCTTCAGTGAAATATAAGGTTTAAAAATGGTACATGAAACAGTTTTAGAGTTTACATGGCATCAGACTGTGTTGTTTATTATAGAAATCTTAAGCTGACAGCTTTATACCATTAACTTAATATTTTCTCTTGGAAATCATTTTTAAGTATAGAGTCCATTCTTATTTGAAATACTATGAAGTAGACAAAGCTCTGACTTTCCTTAAAGAGTACTTGAGTATTTATGTCATCAAGAAAAACAGTCTTCCTATAATGTCCCTGGAATTCCATCAGTTTTCTCACATATCCCAGGATGGCATAGCTGAATCCATTATGTAAATAAGTACTGCAGGTATAGAAAACACATGCCCAACTAGAAAGTAATTCAAATGAAAAAATAAAATAAATTAAACCATAGGTGGCCAAATAGACTCAATATAGGAGACAAGTTGTGACCAGATTATCACATAATTTTAGTGTTTTATTTATAGGGAGAATCACTTTCCCAATATTTGACAGGAAATAAAAGTAATAGCTGGAAATTCCTTATTCATCTTCCATTTGAAGGAATGCTATTTATTTAGTCTTGTTTACTTTCCCCAATTATTTAATTGAGATGTAGGCCTTTGTATAGTTAATCTGAATGTTCAGCTCTCTTTTATTTCAACTCTCTTCCCAGAATTTATCTTATTTATGAATTAAAATTGGACATCTATACAGATTAGCTTTAATCTACTGCATAACCTCTCCATCACTGTAAGAAAACATATGAGGCAGCAATAGCAGGGGAAGAAGGATTGATTTGGTCTTCTGGTTTCAGAAGATCCCATTTATGATTGCTTTGTCCGATTATCACTTCAGAATTGTGGCAAGGCAGAGCTTCATAGTGGAACACCGTGGGATAGCAAACCTATTGAAATCATCAGATATCAAGAGAAGTAAAAGACAAAATCGAAATGCCTGGGTCATAGTTTTCTATTGCGGTTCAATAAGGGTCAGGATAAACAAATAGGTCGAATAGATGTTTATTAAGGGAGAAACAACTCACAACACAGACAGATGAACACAGCAGTTAAAACTGGATGCTCCTCTCTCCGTGGCCATAGTGTGTGTCCAGACTCCTCAACAAGGCAGGAAACTTTAAACTGTCCACCTGTATTGACAGTTTGTCAGTCACTTTTCTCTGTGTCCTGTAGACTATCTGGCTGTCAGGCAGCCTCTTCCATGAAGCAGGAATCTGTAGCAATGTCCATCTTGCATCAGCAGTCACCTTTTTGTGGGTCCTGCATGTCCAGTTTCTACAACATAAAGTGAAACAGTTCAGAAGAGCAGTACCATGTAGCCCAGGGAAGAAGCAGGAAGCCTGCCGCGCGGCTCCCCGATAAGACGTCCACGTGGAAATACTTAGATAAGTAAAAATGGGTTAATAATTGGGACAGAGCTGGCCCATAAACAATGATGGTGGCTGGCCAACAGGATTGTATCAAATACAGAGTCTCTGAGTGTTATTTGGGGCACACGTGGTTGCAGGACCATGGCAGCAGGTCCGGGAGGCCGGCGGGGAGTAACCTACTGTAACAGTTTTCCTCTGAAAGACTTGTTCTCAATGATCTAATAAAGCCCCTACTCTCATCCCATAGCAAAATGTTTCATGCACTATTGAGTTGTCCTACTAGCTGGAAACTAAGCCTTCAACACACAAACTTAGTGTGACAGTCAAGGTTCAAATTAGAATAACTGTCACTTTAATATAATTAGGAAAACTTAGTGTTTTATTCAATATAAAACAATGCATTAGATTTCAAAAATATGCATGAAATATTAGTTCCCAGTGCTTTGTCTCTTACTGCCACAGTGTTTTAGCTATTGTTTACACTCTACATTCTATCACAAATACTATTCTTGGTGATGAAAATAGTAGTATCTGAAATATTTAGTTACTGGCAATAATTCCAAGCTTATTCAGAAAGTTACTTCAATATTTTTATTTCTTTTTAGCATACTTAAACATCCAGAAAATAAGAGGTTTTATAGGAGTAACCCAGAATACAGATGGCAGTTGAAAAATATCTATTCATCTTACACTGAATTAATTCATTATTCAGTAGTTATAGGTAGTAAGAAGACAGAAAACAATAGGCTCTGTATATTTCCAAATCAGTCAAAAGCCTCGAGGAGTTCAAAGAAGGGCCCCATTTGTGTCCTATCCTAAGATGCACTAAGTCTAAAATGTGGTGCTATGCTTCCATTTTCATTGTAGAATGCCTATGGTATTGAGGAAAAGAATATGTTTAGCCCAGTAACACAGGCTGCTCACTCTAAGGTACATTCCAGAAACTGTCAAAAGCCATGCAAATGTAAGGAAACATTTGTTCACATGAATGTAAGTATTGCTGAAGTTGAGAAATTAACTCACAGTGTAAATGAAAGAGTAGCAAATGGTGTGCAAAAGAATTTATGTTCTGACTGTGCCTTGTGTCCCATTGGGGGAAAATGACAGCAGACCTCTTCTATATTAGATGAAATTATAAGTTTGACTCCTGTGATTCTCATGCTTGTGTATCCTTGACAGCTTTAGCATCTTTCTTTGCTAGCAGATGTAGTGCAGGGACCAAGAAGACAGCAGTCCTAGGACATTAGAAGTGTTCAGCAAATGGCAGATGTGACTAATCTAGCCATGAAACCCATATGGGGACAGTTTTTCCAGCTATTGGAGAAAGAGGAAGTTGCTCCACTGCTGATGACTTTACAGCAACAGAATGTTACAACAAGCAACATGGGAGGTAAGATGACCTTCATGTCACATAGGCAAAGAAACAAAACCGCCTGTCTCAAAATGAGTGGAACTGAATTTGATCAAACCATGATGAACTTGTCTATTTGAATCCACAAAACAGCAAATAGGTGCTCAACTCATCGGTCTCTTGATTTCAGCCTCCTTAGACATTCACCAAAAACCCAATGGAGTCAAGTCAGATATCTCAATTTCAGATTGCTAGTAAACTGAAGTATCATTTTAAGTCAGTAAATTCATGGTGATATTAAGAAAGAGAAAATGTAATATTGGCAGGATTAATTTGTGTATTAAATGTGATAATTTGGAATAATTTCTAATATCTGCATCAGCTTGACAAGTTGTAAGGGTTCAATAAGAAGTAGCAAATTTGTTGTCCTGGCAACAGCTGTTACTCAGAGAAATACTAAAACAAAGAATCTCAGGTATCTGTTTAACAAGATAACAGCCTTGCCACACAGGGTCTTGAATATTGTAAGAAATTTTCTAATCTTACAGGAGCTGCCTCAGATTGTATACTAATAGAGTCTTAAATTATTAGCTAGGAGTGACCAATGATGGTGTGTACAATAGAAATTTAATGTAATCATCAAAACCTGTACTTGATAAAAATGGGCAACCTAGATGCCTCTCAACTGAAGAATGGATAAAGAAGATATGGCAGATCTACACAATGGAATACTACTCTGCAGAAAAAAAAATAATGGAATCTTGAAATCCGCAGGCAAGTGGATGGAACTTGAAGAAACCATCCTGAATGAGGTAACCTGTAGTGAGATATTCACCTTGTCAGTACCTGTGGCTTAGACCACGCCCATTGGGGGGTGGAGACAGGGCCCGATATGACCTGGGGGAAAAGGCTAAGGAGAGGGTGGAAGACTCTTTCTTGCTGGCTGGACGCCAAGAAGAGAGGATCCTGTGAAACCTGCCAGTGTTCATCTGCCTATGTTGTGAGTTATTTCTCCCTGAATAAACATCTATTCAGCCTAATTGTTTATCCTGATCCTTATGAAACAGCAATAGTAACAAAAAGAGGAACATGGTATGTACTCGCTCATAAACAGATTTTAAACCTAGAGCAAAGGATCACCAGCCTATAATTCACACCACCAGAGGAACTAGGATACAAGGTGTATTCTAAGAGATTCTGCACATGGGAGGTGGGGGGACAGTGAATGGAGAGAGAAGTAGGAGAAAGAGAAGGGGAGGAGAGGAAAGCATGTGAAACTAGGAAGATTGAGTCAGGGTAGGAATAGAAGACAGCAGAAGGGAGAGAGAGAGAGAGAGAGAGAGAGAGAGAGAGAGAGAGAGAGAGAGAGAGAGAGAGAGAGAGAGAGAGAGAGAGAGAGAGAGAGAGAAAACAAACATAAAAGAGGGAGCCATTATTGATTTGAAGAGAAAACTGAACCTAAAGAAAGGTATAAAGACCTACAAGACTGCTGCCAACTAATAATTTGAGCAACTGTGGAAAGGCTACCATAAATGTCCATCCCTGATAGTGAGATTATCAATTAAAATATCTACCATCATGGAGCCCCAATCTAGTACCTGTTGGAAAGAGAAGCAATCACCCATAACTAGACACTGAGTATAACTAGAATCCAGGTACAGAGAGAGAGGAAAAGACCAGATTGCAGAAACACACAAAGACAGCTGACCTGAACAAGAAGAAGATAATGAGCCCCCCAGACTGATAGCTGGGAATCCAGCATGGGACTGATTCAGAACCCCTGAATATGGGTCTCAGCTACAAGGACCGAGCAGTCGAAGGGACCTCTGACAGTGGAACCAGGATGTATTACTGATGCACAAAAGGACCTTGCAGACACATCCCCAATGGAGGGATACTCCCTTAACTTAAAGACAGGAGAGAATGTCTAGTCCATACTTCAAATGACTTCTCAGATTTACATGACTCCACCTGGACCACACAGCCCTACATGTGGAGTGTGTGGGGGGAATAGGAGGGGAGTATGGTAGGGGTGCTTGTGAGGGGGAGGGAGGGGAGGAAGAAGAGAGGGATAGGGAACTTGGATAGACATGTAAAATAAAAATAATAATAATAATAAAAGAAAAGAAAAAGAAAAAATGGGTTGTATGTTTACCATGGTAATATTAACAAGAACGTGGGAGGGAATATGTGGAACCAAATACCTTAGTCCAGAGAGCAGCACGAGTGGCTAAGCATCTTCTGTCAAAGTGATGCTAAGGAGAATGTCTGCATGGTTAAAAACATCACCTTTTATTATAATTCTACTGTTATTTTATAATGGACCACTGCAATGTGCTTATAATAACAATAATTTACAACTAGGATAGTTGCATTTAGTACCTGTCCTGTTTCCCCTGCCTCTCAATTATCTCATCAGTTTTGTTTATTGATTTTACAAATTCTTATTTTAAGATATTTATAAACTTGTTGGTTCCATGTCAGGCTTGGTGACATGGACTAAAGGATCCATATAATTCTATGAGTAGGAAAAGATAAAGGGATGCATTGTCTGCTCTAAAGTGCAAGGTCCCAGTTAGCCTGTCATTGTTTCAAACTATCAAAATTAAACATAACTTATTTATTATTTAAAATCTTTTAAAGCTGTATTCTATCTAGAGATTTTAGAAAATTAGAATATTTAAAATATTCACACACCTCCAAAGAGCTATGTTTATGGATGGCATTAGTGGGGATAAAGATAATTTTATTTGACATCAGAAAATTTCCTTAAAATTCATGCCATGAAGAATATCTTAATATTAAGTATATGGTTTTACATTGCCAACACAGTCTATTTTATTTTTAACATCAAACTTGTAACTCATTGTATAAAGCAAACTCCCTGCTCTAAATGTCAGTGGATGGCAGGATATCCAACCCGTGACCCGTGGGCAGTAAGTATGAATACATCCAACACATTAGAAGATAACGAAATCCTGTCACAATGTCAAATCTTGGATACTCCTAGAAAGTAAAACTGTTGTAAAAATGCATATTTCTCTCTTGTGTAGTTTTAATAGTACTAGTTCTAATTAATCGTTAAAGTAATTCATTGGAGAATTGTTCTTAAGTGTTCCTGGAAGAAATCATAGCTTTATTTTGACATTTTCATCAATGTCATTTTCCCTGTCCCATTTAACAATAATTGTGGTACAGAATACCATGAAACATAAAGTCTTAGTTCTAGAAGACTGCTGATAATGTGAAGTAATTTTTTCAGAGAAATGAGTCATAAAGAAAAGTTTCTAACTTGGAGTCCATTTTATTACAAACACAAGGTGCATAATAGGGACCTGGATTTTGTGTGTTGTTTGTTTTCTTTGGTGACATTTCACTAACTTTATAAGATTTATGATAATTTAACTTGTATTTTTTTGATGATTTTCTTTTTAAAAACTTTAGAAGCAGTTTGCCATTAAACAAGCAAATTGATTTTACTGTTTGAATCCTTGAAAACACGAATACTTCAATTCTTAAAAAAAATGTTTTATAGGCTTGCAGTTACATATAAGTAAATTCTCAATTTTTTACAATTTAAAATGTTTATTAAAACATTTCTTTGAAGTTTTTAAAATACAATGTGTAAGTTTTGGGGTGATTCGTGTGAGCAAATCCAACTCAATGTTTTTTTCTTTGCTTTCTGTAATCCATATCAATAGTCCTCAAATGTTATTTCTAAGGAAGACACTTGGTAAGACTCGATGGGAAGAGTAGGATTAAGATCTTGAGGAAACAAAAAGTAGCAGTTCAGAAGTACCCCAACAAAATAAGATGGAGATTAAAAAAAAAAAAATGAGGTAGTTGTTCTTTGTTGTAGCAATTAGGGGGCAAAACAAATAACAATATTAGAAAACTTCATATTTTTAAAAGAACTATCTTAAGAGAAATTTTTGAAATGAATCTTAAAGAATATCTAATCTTAAAGGAATATCTAATGTAGAAAGAACCAGCTTATAACTTGTAAAAATATTTGTATGTTTTCTGAGTTATTTGACACAAAACTATTTGTTTTGTAGGTTTGGTTCTTAATGTTTTGATTTTCTTTAATAGTACAATCATTACTACTCAATACTATGATATAGGTATTCACATTTAATTGATATTTTTTATCATGTGTCTTTTGAATTTATTCTGTTATCTAAGTTTTGCAAACTTCCCTCTGCACATCAAATCCTTACCTTCTGGAATTATTCTAACAAAACGTTATTCATTTCCCCATGCATGTTAAGGGAGGTTATAAATGTGACATTGCATTAGGCAGATGTCATAGTTAGCAACAGTTTTCATCTAGGTTCACCTAGGGAGATGGAACCACAGTAGAGATAATTCTCTGATCATACTGCTTGACAGCCATGTCTGAGACATTTTCTTCCTTTAGATACAGATGAGCATTTGAGAACCCAGCCCACTGTGGGTGGTGCCATCTCTAGGGCAGATGGGCCTGAATGGTTAAGAAAGTTAGCTGGGTGGGAGCCTGGGAGCAATGCACTAAGCAAGCTGGCGGGCTGCATTTCTCTGTGGTCTCTTCAAGCTCCTGCCTCCAGTTCCGCCATGGCTTTCTTTATGACATACTGTGACCCACAAGATGACATAATTCCTCACCCAATTGCCTTACATCATCATCACATACGTTATCACATCATCAGAAAAACACACTATTACAACAAGCAAGACCTTCTATACTTTGTTATTTGATGACTGTATAATACTTAGGAAATTGTTTAGTATCTCTGCATAGGAAGAGTGATTATTGCTATATATCCAACAGGATGTTGGCTACCAAATACCTGATGAAAAGAGTGCTTCTTAATTGGTATGTATTAACTGGTGATTTATTTTTATATCTCACAATCATAATAAGATAATATACATCTGAGTGTACAGTTACTTTTAAATGTATTCTGAACAGGTAGGGATAAAGAGGTACAACTTTTATCTCAATGAGTAAGTGATGATTGTCAAAAGATAATTGCCTCAATCCAGTAAGCTACCACACTCTGAATAAGATTTTCTTGGTTATAGGGCCTGGAAGTCTGAGGACAGGGTACTAGCATGCCTGGTTTCCTTTGAGGAAAGTATTCCTAACTTTTAGGCATGGCCCCCTAACCATGTGCTTGGGTGATCTCTGTGTGTGGGTGTAGAGGAAAACATGAGTGAGCTCATAACCACCTCCCTCGAAGCCTAATGAGAGTCTACTCTCAGGAACTCAGTTAACATTTGAGGCCATATCTCTTTCTCTAACAGTTGAATTGGGCATCAAGAGAATAATGTAGGAGTTTCAGAAAGCCACAACTCAGTACATGATGAAGGATATTGTTATAAGTAAAGATAAGAAAACTAAGTTGATAATCTCAGATGACAGAACTATGAGAACAGCAATGTCTTTCAGTTAAAAACTAAGTTGATAATCTCAGATGACAGAACTATGAGAACAAGAATGTCTCTCAGATACCTTGCCATGGGAGTCCAGCAATTAAGACGGTATTTTCTGCTGTGAAACCCAGCCATCAATAAAGTTCTATATTAGGATGTTGGTAATTAGGTTGTGATGTGAAGACAGATATGGCTTCATTCTGTTAGTAACATGACATCTATTTGGCCAAAGGTTGAAGAAAGCTATCTAATCTGAGATAACTTTGAGATCACTAGCCTAGATGGCTGGAAGAGAATGATGTAATATCAGAAGTAGATAAAACAAACAAACAAACAAACAAACAAACAAACAAAAAACAGAAAGAGGAAAGGGCAGAAGAATGTGCTGGGTTTATTTGCAACTCTACATCACTCAGCTGACAATTTGTTAATTCCTGTATGCCCTTTTTCCTAACCAAGTACCTCAATGAATAGTAAATTAGAGATGGTCTGAACTCAAGATTACTTTGTTAATGTTATATTAGAATTTTCTGGAAAGCCATCATAAGAGATTGGTGCCCCATACATACAATAGATTACTTGTAGAAATCATCTATATTCAACAAAAATGAAGCCTCAGAATGGAATGCGGAAGGGTAGCTTGATCAGTTGTTTCAAGTGTCACAGATACACAAAAAGGTAGAATTTAAAAAGTTATAATAGTTTATTTGAAAAAAGATTTATAATTTTTACTATATCTGAAAGAAAAAAGAGATTTTTCACATTTAGTGAAATGCTCAAAAATCCATCCACTGTCTTAATAAATAATAAATACTGGTAGAGACGATTGTCTCATGAATGGGAGCTCTTTTTTGACTTTACCCGTTTTCTGTCTACACAACTTCTTTTTTGCACCCATGCATGTGAAAAGCACCAAAGTCTTGCCCCAGACAGCTGCAGAACCACATGAATCTGCCCAGGGAGGCCTGGATTCCTTGATGGATACTCTGTGTAAAATGGCATTCCACAAGGTTCATGGGCACTTTTTGTTTTACTTTGTTATCTAATAAAAACTCTTTGTGACCCAGGGTGAAAATGGGAGGTAAGTGGGGATTTTATAGCCAAGTGCAGAGAGAGCTCAGGGGAAAGAGTTCATAACTTCTGTTTAAAATGAACTTGTCAATGGAAAGAGGGTGAGAGCCATTTGTACAGCTGCAGCAGGCACTGTGAGAAAGTCTCCAGCAACTTAATAAACACTCTTGTCTTTGGCCACAGGGTAGTGAGAAATAAAGCGTATTTAAAAAACAACCTTTCTTTCTCTTGTTTTTTCTCTACCAATGAATGAATTAATAGAACAAAAAAGAACACATCTCTATTCAAGTTTCTCTGAGAACTCTCTTGTTGCCATGAAAGAAAATTATAGACAAATGTCTTAGCCACCTCTTCCCATGCATGATAAAATTGGAAGATATTAAGCATATGTTATTTTGTTTGATGCTTGATAGCTTAGGAGTTTTGACAGTTTAGTGATTTTATTAATGACTTTATTTTGTACTAACTTATGTACTAATTTCTGATTTCATTTCAATAGGTTCTTGTAGACACCAGGAATAACATTGTTAACAGGAAATTCAAGTAAAAACTTTGAAAAAATTAATAGTTTTTCCAGACATCTTGCCCATAAATAGACAGAACAAATTACAGAGAATACTAAAGGTGCTTTGTATGTTTGTGTGTTTCAAGCAAACAAAATGGCTCACTGAATAAAAAATATGTACTTCACAGTAAGGATAAAAGATCATACATTGTGCTAGACCTATGTGGAAACGTAAATATTAATGAAATGCCAGTGTATGTAAGTGGGTGTGTATGTGCATGTGTGTGCACATGCAGTAAAATGTTTATCCATGAAGAACAGGGCTCAGCAGCTGACTATGTAACCACACCCAAATTCTTTACTACACGGAGCCCATCAGTCTCACCTCTGCCTGATGGTAAACAGGTACTTAACCAGCTGACCATCTCAGACCCCAAAACAAAACTTTCAAAATTAACTATTCAGGTCCTCAGTTGCTTTGTTCTTATTCTCATTGGCCATGTGGGTCTAGAGACAATGGCATGAACTGGTATAAAACACAATTCTATGAAACAGTGCTGAATGATCCGAACTATTTTTTAGAACAAGGCATCACCCTCTGAAAATTGCTCACTGAAAAATGCAGTAGAGATGAACATATCAGTTAAATGAGTATTTAACATCTTCATTCAGCAAACTAGGTGATTGATATATGGCAACTAACAAGAAAAACACATTACCTGTTCTCACTGTTTCAAATTCTCAAGATTGCTATTATTTATTGCTTTAAATATGGTATTACATATTTCTTTAAATTCTGCTTTACGGTGGTCATATCAGTCTACTCCACACAGAACACAGAACTGAATACTGTGGGTAATTTTCAAGTTATACTTGCACAGCACATTGTACTTTTTGTGTATATTGTACACAATTTTTCTTGTGTTGGTTATAGTCACATTTTTGTATTAAACAAAAAGGGGAATTTTGGTGATATATTGTTTATAATTGAATAAAGCTTGCCTGAGGGTTCAGAATCCAAAACTAGCCACAAGACACAGAGGCCAGGCAGTGGTGGTGCACACCTTTAATCCTAGGACTAAGGAGACAGGCCGATGGATCTCTTGTCATTTCAAGGCCACACTGATCCACCTGAAATTGATCCAGTCCTAAAGAGAAACAGCTCACACAAAGGTGAGCTCAGCCTTTAATCTCAGAATTAGGGAGTTGTATATGGAAGAAGCAAAGTCAGTTTGGACAATCAGCCATACTGAGGAGAGCTCAGCAGTCCAGGGTTCTGTGGCTGGGTGGAAAGAGGTGCAGTCTGGAGATGCAATCAGAGGACACAATCGTCTCTTCGGCCTGAGCACTGGTAACGGTGAGGAATCCCTAGTGACTGGTTGCTTTGCTTTTCTGATCTTCAGCTTGACTGTATTACGTCATAAACAATATATCACCATAGCACATTGTTCTTCCTTTCTAAGCTGCTGCATCACATTCACCTATAAACCCCGTATGAAACAAAAACAAATTGACTTTTACTTTGTGTCCAAGTGAAAACTCTGTCTTCTGCATGCTACGTATGATGTCAGTGAGCATTTGGTGATGGCAGACTGTAAACTAAGGGCAGCTGCTGTGGACAATACTCCACATGCTATAAGGAAATATTATCAAGCTTCCATGGTATTGATTAGGCAGTCCTACAGTTGACAGGACCAGGCAATATGGTTAGCAAAAAACAAGACAGTGTCGAGTGGTTGAGGTTTGAGATAAGGCTACTAGCAGGCTGAGAGATGAAGAGGCTGAGCCACTGAATGTGATAAGTTTTAAATACAGGCATGGACTTTACATCTTTGTTCAAGGACCAAGGATTTTTCACCTCAATTTTAACATATGCATTTTGATGTGGTCAATGATGTCTAGAAACAAATTATGAACACTTGGAAAAGCACTCAATTAGAGTTTGATAGAACAATTTTCCTGATTTTCCTCTGCCCTTAATAGCCACTATTATTGAACAGGTTGCAGAAATAAAGTTGACCATCAGAAAGGTCACTGTCAAGTTTAATTATAATCACTTGCTTCATTTTAATTGGTGATAAGTCTGTGCGTGACTGCAATATCTATAGTGTTCATGGTCTGTGATCTGATTCTCCAAATGCTGTGCCCCTGAGAGGTATCAAACCATCTGTGAATGTCATGAAGTTCTTCCACCGTACCCCCTTACCTACAACCCATTTCTAAAATGTCAGTCATCTGAGCATTTCTCTTCATTCATCCTTCATAATCAAACTCAAGTTCCAACTCTTATTTCACTTGTAAGTTCCAAAAAGCCTGCAACTTGTGTTTAGTTTGCACCTTGCACTTTCTAGGCTCAAGAGAAGTTCATGAAAAAGCATAACTATAGTGATAAAAGTGCTAATAAAAAATACAAAGACACTATCCTCATGAAGTTTGGCATCTTTGTGAGAAACCAAAGAAATATAAAATAGTCATACAACATTAAAGGGAGGCTTGGTGCAAGGGTCAGTCCACACAGAATAAAGGATAGCAAATGCCTCAAAAAACCAAAAAAATAAACATGAAACCAGTACAACTATGGGAAAAGAATGCTTATCAAGGATGTCATGAAACTTTGACTGGTAAATAGGAGGCAAGATTAAACCTATCAGGTAGCACCAAAAGAAAGTGGGAAAGAAACGGAAACAAGAGATGGCTTGAGGAGTAAGGCAGAACCAGGTGGACTGGCATATTGTGAAGCTCTTGTATTGAGTTTAAATGGGTGTGACTAGAAGCCACTGGGAGTCTTGAAAAGTAATGATTTGTTTTAAGATTCTGAAAGACCCATTGACTTCCAAATGTGGGATAGATTAGAAGGTGAGGAACTTGGAAACCATCTGGAAGGAATTGAAGTTGCAAGACAGTAAAATGAATGCCTGATCTGAAAGAGATGAGCAGTGTAAACCCATCAAACTCCAGATCAATTGCAAAGTCAGAGTCTTGCTGGTACACTAGCTGTAGCATGTGAAGTAGGGAGGGCTGCAAAGGAAAACTGACAGGATTTGTTAATGTAGCTAATGTACCTCAGGAGGGAGCTGTTCTGTCTCTCCTCAATGAAAATATTGGCTTTACTAAGCATTCTGGTGGGAAGTAAGTTGAGAGTTATGTAAACACATTTGTAGTTTAAGAGTCAGTAGAATATTGACAATCCTGAGAAGGTAAGGAGATGATTGAATCCTTGAATTCTGAGTGATAGAGAGGAAAGTGTAGAGAAACAGATTCACGGGTTGAACACGTGGGTCCTAAAACAGCAAAATATGCAGGAGAAGAAGTTGGCATGGAAGTAATTTTATTTGTATCCTTCAAAGTGTAATAATTCATCTCTTATAGTGGTGAGAAAATGCTCTATTGTTATTCTTATGCTGCATATTTACCTAATAGGTTTCTAATTTACTCTTACATCAGAAATGTCCTTGATATATACACCATACACCAAACACACATAGCAGTTTAATAAATATCTACCTTAAACCATTTTTGTAACTTGGTCAAGAAATTTTAAAGAATATATTCAGGAAAATATTACAACTAAATTAGCATATTGAATTAAAATGATGATACATTTCTCTTCATATTAAATATTTTCTTGTTTTTCTTTAAGTTCCCAATACTTGATATTTACATCTCAACTGTATTTAATTTGTTGTATCTCACTAAGGCTGTATTAAATATCTTTATATTCTGTTGCTTCTTTCATTACAGACCAGGCTCTGCTTCTGTGATGGCTTTGTGTGTGTGTGTGTGTTACCAACCATAACACAGATCCAGTCTTCCCATGCATAGGCCAGTTTGTAAGGACTGAGAATTACAATCTATTGGTTCAGTGAGTCCCTCTTCATGTCCTGCCAGTATATAATAGTAAACGCTATAGATAGTCTGCAGACTCTGGGATAGCACACCTCTGCCTGCAGGCAGGTGTCTGCAGATGATAGGCTGCAGGTGTTTGCCTGCAGGAACTCATTGAAAGTCAATGCAAATGAGGCCATTTTCTCTAGCAGAAGACATTAACCTGCAGGAACCTTGTAGGCACAGGTGTATTTTGGGACCATAATGGTGTACTTCTTAAAGATATGCAGAGCACTATACATTAATCACAAATACTAGGTCAACAAAGTAGGCACACCCAGTAAAGTTGGGGAAAGAAGAGTCATGAGAATTAGTATGGTCCACCTTGTCTGTGTTCACTTGCTTCCACCTCAGCTTCATGGACACCACCAAACTAACTCTTGTTCTGCCATGATTGTGAGAAAAGAAAGTCTTAAGAAATGTTAAGGCATTGTGAGGAATGGAAAACACAAGAAAGCTCAGTTTAACTCATTTGGAATTCTTCTGCATTTAAACACATGATAGTATATTTAAACTAAGCTTCAAAAATATTCCAAATTTTTTGTTGTTGTTATTCCTGAATTATACAAGTGATCAATGCCAAGCCTCAATAATTCTACAAGGTCACATTGACCTACAAATCCAAAGAAGAATTGAAAGAATGTTGCATTTTTTTTTATTTTTTATTTTTTGCTTTTAGAATTGTTACCACTTTTCATTACATTTTATCAGTAAAATCTGTAAAAAAAACTTACCTTGATCTCAAACTAACCACCTCATGGTCATCTTTTTCTAAGCAAGAATACTTTTACTGTTTTTAGTATATGCTCTTCATGGTCACATTTCTGCTGATATGCTGCCTTAGAAATCTGCCATTTAAATTGTATGTGATTTCCACCATCACCTTTTCACAGTATTACTTGCCCAACCTAAGAAATGCATTGTCAAAATTTACCCACACCTTCTCACCCTTGTCGTCACAACATGTGCTCTGATTGAATCAAAGTCCTTAACAAATTCTTAAAATGAAAGAAAGTCTTCTTTGAATGCTCACTGGAGTTGAATGTATGTGATTTTCTTGAAATTTAAGACAGCATTGGCTGGGATTGAAAAGAAGCTACAAGGCCTTAAGCTTATCTTGCAGCATTCAAATTAAAATGTACATTTGACATTTGAAGGGGATTTATCTCTGCTAAAGTTTCCTATGCATGTGTGTGTGCTTAATAAATATCTTTTGGTAGTGAGCCAGGACCATGCTGTATATAGGGACTGTGCATATGCTCTTTGATATTAATGAAGAAGCATATGTTTAACAACACTTCCCTCAAAGCCTGGGACATATTGCTTCCACCCTCTACTGAGCATCTATTCCCAAAAGGCATCCTCATCTTGAAATAGAAGTGCTTTAACATCTAGGTAAGTGATGTTGTGGCTCTCCCTCATGCTTGCCAATAGTGTAACCTTCAAAAACACAAATCTGATAATGGCTCTGTTGCTTAAAAGCTCTTGTGATCTGTCACAGGGCACCTGGGACCTATCCCACATTTACAGTCTGACTCTTACACAGTTTTCCTGTCTTGGTTTGCACTGGGCTCCAAAGCAGCCTATTAATAGTTGTATTGTTCTCCGTTCTCTGCACACATCATGAATTTTCACACCTCAGGGCTCTTTGAAGTACTATTTAATCAGCCTGGAATGTGTTTTCTAAACTTTTCTACATGGTAAAGTTGACTTAGACTTGGATTGTGCTTTTGGAGAATACTTTCTAGACTCCATGGCTCTTTATGGCTCCATCCTCATTAATCTTAGTTAATTTCCAAGTACACTACTTGGATTTGTCCTCACAGGCTATCCTAGGTGCTAAGTCTCTATCATATCTTTGGAAATATAATTCTGCTCAGCTAATTCTAGACCTTCGATCTTATTATGTAGTTTTAGCTAATAGCCTTTAATTTTATGGAACGGCATGCTTTAGTAGGATGGAGTTGAACACTACACATGAATAGTAGTAATTTATTATACATGAAAAATTATCTGAGTTCCCAGGGTCAGTAATAAATATTTTAAACAATGAGTATATACTATTGCAGATATATGAACATGCTTATTTGACACATGATGCTTTCACATATTATAGTATATCTTGTGACAATTTGATAGACACATGGAACCTGAAATGATCAAGTCAGGATGATTACCACATTCTCTCTTCAAATGGTTGTAATTTTTTTGCTGGATTCCTTTTCTTTTTGTTGCTTTGAAATACAAAAAATTTAGAGTTATTATTTACCGTTTTGTGTTGTGAAGCACTAGAACATTTGTTTTTAAACTACACAGTTGCATTGTGTATACTTATTTAAGCCTTCTCTACTATGCCCACACCCATTCTGTCCACTGGTCACAGTTATTCTCACTAGTTTTGTGAGGCCATATTTTAAATCCCAGACAAAAATCCCAAACAAAATGCAAGTGAGATCTGTCTCTTGTACCCTGCTTATTTCATTTAATGCGATGTTCTACAGCTTTGTTCATCCTGTCAGAATTAACAAAGTTTCTTTCTCTTTGTGATGGAGTAATGTCCATGTTGTATGAATGCCTTTATCTTTAACCACTCATCTGTTAATAGACAACTTTGTTGGGTGCATATCTTGGTTACTGTGAACAGAGATTTGATACAATGACTTTGTTTACTTTCAGTACACACCCAGTAGTAGAATTGTTGGATTCTATCTTCAGTTTTTTGTTTTGCTTTGTAGAGTATCCATACTGTTTCTTGTATGCATATGCTATTTTTCATTTCCCACTACCAATGCTATTTATTTTCTCTTTTCTCTATTTCCTCACAAGGCTTTGCTTACAGTTTGATTGGCCTCAATTTTGTCAACTTAACACCTTAACATTACAACTTGTTTTGATAGTATCGACCTCTGCTTCTCCCCATATCTTCCTAAATTCTCCTCAACCCCTTCCTCCTACCTCCCAGCTTTATGTCCAGTTTTTGTCTTGTTTTATTATTTAATTTGTATTGTTCAGATATCTTAAGAGCATAGCACATAGGTACTTGAACCCATAGATCACCAGAGAAACCAGGAATGTTAAATAATAGGATCGTCTTTCCAATGGGAAAAATGAAAAAACATGTTCTTCAACCAATGAATTGGAAGTGATTGAAGGCTGGCGGTCTGCATTATCGGTCAGGCACAGCCGTATCAAGCTCTTACAACCACGACCTAAGTAATCTAAATGACTTTGTAGCCACTGGCTACCCCAAGCTCCCACAATCAGGACCAGAGGTGGCTAGTAGCCCAAATGACCTCAACAATATCTGTGTGACCAAGACAAGACCAGACCTTTAGACCTTTAGGCCCATAAGCTGGTAAAGGTAGAGTGTTTCTAGAGCCCATCTTCTTGGATGAGATGACATGTACCCTCAATGAAGTTTTAATGTAATTATGCTTCTTTGTGTACTGGGGATTATATTGCACTAGGGATATATTTTTTTCCAAATTGTACTGTGCTGAAATATATGAGAATAAACAGCCTGCTATTAGAATCCTCAATACAAGCTGACAAATTCAGTCCTCACCAGATATTCATTCTTATCATTTTGAGAGGTTTGCTTCCCTGTATGACACTCTCAGGGACCTCCGCATGTACACTCACGAGTGTGGGGCTAGCCACTGGAGCATGGATGTCTAACCATAAGCCACACCTTAAAGAAAATTGATTCTTCCCTCCTGGCAGCCATCAACTGCCCATAGCTTGTCACTTTGGGATGGAGACTTGTGAGCTGCTCCCTGTCCCTGCTGGATTATCGACTGGCTTGATCTTCTCTCTTCCTCTGCTCTCAGTCTGCTCTAATCCCCAACATTTTCTTCTCTCCCCTTTGGCTCTCTTCGATTAGTGGTTACTAGTTACAGTTGACTTCCATTCCTGCCTCACTGTTTCTCAGGACTCAAAGGCAGAGTTCCTGGGCTGCGCATGTCCTGTAGTGGTCAATCCCCTTGGCATTGCAGGACATCATTTTGTCAGAATTTGAAGGCTCTTGATGTCTGCAGGGCTCTGAGGCCTTCTGTTTCTTTTGAGTGTCTTTTACTCTCTGAACTCTCTGAGCAGTTGTTCCTCTGAGGAGACAGCTGCTCATCATGTCTTTTCATGCTACTATTTGCTGCTACTCAGGCAGAGAAAGCAGCATACTACATGAGATGAAAGAACGACTCTGCAGTGTGTGAACACTTCATTCAGCATGGTCTGTTGGAACACCAGTCTACCAGTTTCTCTGGCCACACATCAGCCTTTGACTGTTTACATACTTCCTCCCACCAGCTCTAGGTTTTATTCTGACCTGTGGTGGAGAGATATCATATCTTACATATGTTTTCTTTCTTCCTTCTGGGAAGGAATGGGAGATTTATGTAGTAAGATTACCCAGTATTGTTTGGTGCTTTGAGTAGAGTATGAGACTATTTAATTGCCTCGCCACTCTTAGATGAAAGAAGCTATCTATGAGTTTTGGACTGATTTGCTGTTAAGGCAAGGAATACATTGGTCAGATAGGCTCAATTAAGATATTTGCTTTATCTGTAAATAGAAGCAGACATAGCTAAGAAATTTTATATTTAATAAAACATTTAAACTTATTTTCAAAGGAAGGGACAACATCCAGTATAAGTATGGCTAATTTGAAGGCTAAGGAAGAGAGAAAGTTCTGGAAAAACTTCTGGGCAAAATGTACTGAAAAGCAAGGGTCATTTTTTCACCACTTGTGTATAAACAAAGTATTTTTTCTGAAATAAGAAAAATATGTGAATGGATGAAAATAGATCAGATAATTAATATTTAGGGTAAATAAGTTTTTGGAAGAATGGATCTGGTTGCATTTCAGTTTGAGGAAGAATTTTATTGTCATCATTAGGTTTTTACTTCATAGTTATGATATTTATTATGGAAGACAAACTAGAATGCAGAAAAGCTGGGCCAGCTACACTTTTGTCATGTCCAACTGTCCCCTCATTCCTCTGTGAATGTGGCAGCCATCTGATGATAACATGAGCATGCCATGGAGAGGCCAGACTCAACGATTAGACCCCCTCCTGTTCACATGAGCTGGCTGCCTCACCTACTATCATGGAAACAAATGTTTCTCTCTGTAAGAACGATTCTGTTTCTCATTGCTCCTCAGA
Organism: Cricetiscus sungorus; assembly: GCA_030556225.1. Lineage (NCBI taxonomy): Eukaryota > Metazoa > Chordata > Mammalia > Rodentia > Cricetidae > Cricetiscus > Cricetiscus sungorus. Next base: position 8,941,187 of record JANBXA010000737.1, on the reverse strand, counting down.
GCATCTTTAAATTTAATGTTTGATAAATATGGCTCAAAATGATTAAAATATAAGTACAACTTTTTCTCAGAACCGAAAAGTATCTTACCTCAGATAACTCCCCCCAAAAAAGTATTTTTTCACTCTAAATAGTAACTTGTACTATACAGGGCTTCTATTCAATACCTATTTCAAAAAAAAATGATGTAAGAATAAATGATCTATTGTAAAACCAACACCAATGCACTCATAGAGAGCTCTGTTGGCACCCCTGAATTACTTTGTATATCTTAACACTTTCTAACAAGTTCATGAGTGACTGCCTTTCTGGAGTTGTACTATCAGTAACTACGTTACTCTCATAATTCTTTTCAGGGTAAGATATTCCAATGTCATTGTACTAAATGAACTGTAGTAATGGAAAACTGTATGCACATTACATGCAAAATTTTACTTATGATTCATTATTCAAGAAGATTAATCAGTTTCTTTTTTAATTTGTGTAGTTATTTTGTTTGTGTGTGCATACCATTGCATAGGAAACCACTGTTTGTGTGGAAGTGAGATGGAAATGTTCAGGCTCTTCCTTTGTCATTGTGAGCCTCATTTTCCTCACTAGGACCTCTCACTGAAGGATAGACTGTCTGGCTAACAGATTAGATGGACTATTTAATCCCTGCCTTTCCAGTACCGGGGACAGAGGCACTCATTTCATCTGCACTTTCTTCTCTTTTTCCTATTAATATTTTGTTTTCACAGAAATATATTACTGAATATTTTCATACATTATATTATGACTACAGTTTTCTTCCTCAAATTCCTCCAACATCACCCTGCCCACTCTATCCATCCAATGCTAGGCCTTCTTTTTATCTCTTTTTAGAAAAGAAGCAGACAATCACACAAAATAGAAACAAAAATAAAAACAAATGTACAGGATATACAAACACACACACACACACACACACACATGAACACACACAACAAGGATTCTAAAGTGGGTGCTGGGATCAGAATTCATGTTATGTGACAAACACTTCTATATTAATTCTTTTCTGACCTTGTTAATTGTAAGTAAGATGCAGTCATTTCCACATTTGTTGATAGGCATCCAGCCTACAGATGTTCATAGTCTCATATAACTAACACTTGATCTCCATGAGTGTTCAGAGAATACACAAATGTGTTGTGTGTGTGTGTATGTATAAAATCACTTCCCTACCCATATGTGTGTGTGAGTGTGTGTTATGTGTGTTTGTGCTTTATGTCCTAATATACTAGAAAGTGAATAATAGGAAGTAAAAAGTAAAACATAGTACTAGGATTAAATACTAAAATAAGATGCTAGAATACTACCAATTTGTTTTACCTTTTAATATATTTTTTCTGTTTGCAGAATTCTACAGAATACAAAATACTTACAATAAAATCTTTGCTGAAGTTTTATAGTCCCTCATTGGAAGAATTTGTTTAAAAGTACCCATGCCACATTGAGTTCTATAACACTGACACTAGACATCCAGCTTTCAGTTTTAGTTGGCATATTAATCTATCTTTTCCTTGGCTGTGCTTTGGTAAGTGGACTCTATTGTTTTAATAAGAAGGCTGGGGGATGAAATGGTATAGCAATCCTGTAAAAAGGGAACCATGTAGGGAAAATAAAGATAACTTCACATGTGGGTTAGCATTGAAATAAAAACACCTAAATAAATATATGAATAAACAGTCAGGGCATATATTCTAAAATCAGAAAACAGAATCCCCTATGATATTGAGTAGAAGGACTGAATGAATATACTTTTCAGCATATCTGGACTTGTGTTAGGAAGCCAATTTTTGGTAAACAGACACTCTATGGTTGATTGTTCAGGTAACTCAGAAGAGACAATCAGCTAGTTCTTCATGCCTTCACTCCTTAAGGCAGCCTGTTCAAGAGCTGTAAGTCTGTTTCCTTCCCATGTCTGGTTATCCTGTTCTCTTAAACCCTGTTGGAAGAAATTCCTGGCCAATTTTTCAATTGTAGTTCATGTAGAATATCGGGGTCATTAACACTTTTGAACCTATTAGTAATTCTGCAAGTATTTATGAATGTTAAAGAAGAATTTAATAGCACCAACACCCCTGGAACTCCCTGCAGGTATACATTGTGAGATTTTTAACAAGTCAGCACCGCTTTATGATTCAGTCTCTTTCAGGTCATATAACTTTTACACTCCATTTTTAGTGGAGGAAAGCCACTACAGTGAGAAATAATGTTCTATTTTTTTATAGGCTTTTGATGTTTCCAGAAAAGTAAACACAAAACACAAATCCCTTCCTGTTTCTTAGCCAAGTAACCCTACCATATGTTGAAAAATTAGAATGATTAATAAAATTGACCAGCTTCATTTCTAATCTTCATAGTAAAATGAAGATTATAAGCTAATTTTCTAGCTTATAGTCTAGAAAATACAGGGGACAATAATAAAGTAGTGATAAATAGATCTGGCTCAGCAATTTTATTGGAATGAATAGTTATAATTGAGTTTTATAAAAAATGCAGTTATATATTGACTTTGCAATGACTTGTATGCTAAGGTACTTTAATTCAGATTACATAAACCAGCTAAATTCATGATAAAGATCTACCTGATTAGGACACATACCTCTATGTCTGTAAATAAGCCTTTAAATCATAAAATATGTTTTACAAAGCATTAGTGAGTGAGTGAGTGAGTGTGTGTGTGTGTGTGTGTGTGTGTGTGTGTGTGTGTGTGTGTGTTTGTGTGTGTGTTCCACAACAGCATATGGAGGTCAAAGGGCAATGAGGAGTTGGTCTCCCCTTCCACGTATCCTTGGGTTCTGGGTACTAAATTTATGTCACCATGCTTCTGTGGTAAACACCTTCACAGGATGAACTATCTCAAAGGAGCTGTAAACATATTTTCAAAAGGAAGGAAAAACAATTGCCAATTTTATTTATTAGCTTGCTTCCCCACAGTATTTTAATCTGTTTTCTATCAATATAATCTGAAATCTTTTTTAAGTTGTTAGTTCATAACGTTTTGAATTTATACATTGAAGAAGTGGGAAATACTGAGTGAATAGAAGTCATTGTGTCTGCAAAGCAGGTCCACTAAAATGCACTTTCAAAGCTAACACTGTAGAAATTCTGGCTAGCATTCAATTCTATAGTCTAATGACATTATTAAAATATTCTAGAAATAAGTTTTAAAGCATAACAAGCTTACATTGGAAAACAAAGTTCTTTGCTTACAAATAGTTTGTTGGTTTTCAGTAACAGAGTAATGATTCACATATGAATGGGTTTCTTGTAAAGACATAACTATAAAATTAATGTAGACATGGAAGTGGAGACCAAAGGCTATTTTATAATCTTTCAAAGAAGCACATGTGTTGTATCATCTTTCAAATGGGGGCAGATTTTAGCATGAAGAATGTATAATCGAAACCCAACAAAAATGCAATGTCCACTAAATTGAACACCAAAATCTTGTTGGAACCTTCTCCTTTTATCCATGCAGTTCTATTTTTTTCCATGTGTTAAAAAAGCATGGGAATCATCTTGGAAACTGTAGTTTGGAGCAGAAAAATTGCATGTATTTCAGATCATCATAGTTATAGGAAGTACCTATGGTGCATCAAAGGGTCTCAGGAGACTGTATTAGTTGTTTATTGTTATGATTTGGGTATTAAATGCACCACAAAGGTTTTGTATTACAGGCTTAGAACTTACCTTTCTACTATTGGAAGGTGGCAGAATCCTTAGAAAGAGAGTTGTGGAAAGAAAGCTTGTCTCGGTGTGGAATCTACTTCTCCTCCTCATTATGTAGTCAGTTTCTGACTACATAAGGTAGACACCTTCTTCTTCCACTCATTCTCACCAGGACAGACTCTTCACTCCAGGCACCAAAATAGAGACCAACAGTCCTTAACCTGCAAAACTGTCAGCCATAATCGTTCCATCACACATTTTAAGTTGACTTCATTTGTTCTAGCAACGGAGAGCTGTTATATTTTTATATAATAGTTTAGTTCTAACTTCCTAAAATGTTTCACACTACATTAGTGTTGAAAATACATGTAGTCCAAAATAAAATACTACTCAGGGTTTTTTGTTCTTTTTCACCTTTGAACTATTTCTTAAGAATGATTGGCAGAATGGTTTCTAATTTTACATATTTCAAGAAGAAATCAGCTTTTTGCTTGTTGAGCCATGCATTTATGCATTTAATCTCTCAGGCCCATTTCTGGATGCTGAGATACAGTTGCAGCAGGATTCAGATTTTATTTGCTTGCATGTTGTGAATACTGTTTTTATTTTATTATTTTAGTAGTCTCGGCTGTTGATAGCTCATGATAGGACAATTAACAGAATTAGTAGAATATGTGAAATCTCTTGCCATTTCAGTAGTCAAAACAAATAGTAAAAAGAATGACAGCAGTTAGGAATAGCATCTATTCCTAACACAATAATCAGAAATGAGATAAAAGTGAACATTCTTGGACATTTACTGCATATATATGTACATATGTGTGTGTATATATATATGTATATATATATATGTGTGTGTGTGTGTTTGTGTGTGTGTGTGTGTGTTCAAAATTGTATATTATTTTCCTAGTATCTCATGTAATCCTTAAGAAGGAAATATAAGTAAACACCATGAAGGAATTTGTCAAGCACTTAAAAAGCCACCATGTTTTATGCTTTTAGCACTCTGTGATGTGATGCTTGTAGATAACTAATTTAGCCGAAAAAGACTGATCAAGCGTCAAGGATTTCCCTCCAGTATGCCTTACCTGAAACGAGTTCTCAGATTCACTGAGGTTTCCTTCCATACTTTACTGTGTTCTCAGAATATACATAACCCAAATTCTGCTTAGTTATAAAACTAAATTATGGCTCCATTTCACGAGGAAAAAATTGCAGTTAAATGTGAATTCTTTTAAGATTTGTGTGTGTGTTTGAGTGTCTGTGTGTGAGTGTGTGTCTGTGTGTGTGTGTGTGTGTGTGTGTGTGTGTGTGTGTGTGTGTGTGTGTGTGTGATGTGTGCAAATAATGACAGAGGCCAAAATAATGTATGGAGTCCCCTGGAGCTGTGGGTGCGGGAAAGTGATCTTTTGTCCTTGGAATGCAACAAAGGCTCTTTACCTTTGAGATTTTGTTTCAGTCCCTTGAAGATTTTAAATAATTACCTATGAGTTTACCTGAATCAAAGAATGCAAAGTTTGTAAAACTGCACTTTAAATTTAGCTCATATTGGTTCACTGAGAATTTTCCATGGCTCTGCTATATTTTTTAATCATATTCTTTAGCATTAAATAAAATATCCCACAAAAATTACAAGAAGAATTTTCATAAATCCATTGATCAAACAATAAAATTAGCTCTCATCATATTAAACTCAAATTGTGTTCCTGTTAATTTTCTTTGTTATTATTTATTCAATGGCTACAGTCAAGTGCAACCCATTTTATTATGCAATTAATTATTTATAATTGAATGGTGTTACAGTAACCTTTTTTTTTAACAACATCCTACTAAACTAAAAAAAGATGCATTCTGGGACTAAGTTGATAAAGAGTTAGTAAAGGTATTGCTGAATCTGCAAAACACACAGTATTGTTTAGAGTGAGCATTTAGGACACGTACCCACACAAGTTCATGTATACACACACATTGTGTGGTATTTTTATGGCACTGTATGTTCTAGACTTGGTTGCTCATAATATGAAGCTACAGTTGTTGCTTTCTTATACTAATATGAAACTGATTGAGTACTGACAGATAAAACCATACAAAAACCATACAGAAACTCTTTACCTAGGGCAGACCTCTGATGCTCTATTAATCCTATGATTCATCTTCCATCACTAGTGTACATGAGATTGAGTAAACAGAATGCACAGAAATATGAGGTATAGGTTTAACCCTTTGCAGTTTTGAAAGCAACATGATCACAGAGGTCCCATGGAAAGCAAATGTACCATGGTTGTTGATGTGGATATGTGTAGCTATACCCTGCTCCCCCCTCTCTCCCTCCCTCCCTCTCTCTCTCTCTCTCTCTCTCTCTCTCTCTCTCTCTCTCTCTCTCTCTCTCTCTTCTCATTTAGTTAACCTCTGCAAATTAAATGTATGTACCATTGCCTTTCACCAGTATGCATCTAAGTTTCTTACATTTGCCCACAGGTCTATTTCTTACATGAGACTCTTGCTATTCCAATCTCTTCTGTACCTCACAGATCTTCATTTATACTGCATATACTTTCCAGGAGATCCACCCCTTTCTCCCTTTACTTAGCTCTTCAAATGGTTAGATTTTAGATAATTTGACCAGGTTCTTTATCAGGAGTTTGGTACTGAGCTGAATTCCTGGAATCCAGTTGTAGGGAGGGAGGAGTGATGAACAAGGGGATCAAGACCATGCTAGGGAAACCCATAGAAATAGCTTCTTCCAGCAAGTGGAGCTCACAGACTCCAGTCTGACTGACAGCTAGAGAACAAGCACAGTACCTAATCAGGACGCCTGAATGTGGGTGTCAGCTTGAGGGCTTGGGAAATCTATGGGGTCACTGGCAATTGAACCAGTATTTATCTCTACTGCATGAATGAGAATTTGAAGTTCATTCTTTATGGGGGAATACTCTTTCAGCCTAGATACACAGGGAAGGACCTTGGTCCTGTCCCAAATAATGTGACAGACTTTGATGATCCCACATGGGAGGCCTCACCCTCTCTGAGGAGTGGATGTAGTGTAGGATGGGAGGATGGTGCGGGGTGGGGGATGGGAGAATGGGAGGATGGGAGAGAGAAGGAACTAGGATTGGTATGTAAAATAAGATTGATTTTAATTTTAAATAAAATTAATTTTAAAAAGAGAAAGCAAAAAAAGTTCTTTATCAGGAATTTTGTTCTTGTGATTAACAGAATTTTCTGGCAGTTTCATTCCATTCATTTCAACAAAGTCTATATTAAATTCAATTTATTTTAACAGCTTTCACTGGTAGATCACATCTCTAGCCAATATAGGATTACAATAATCTTTAAAATTGCAGATATTGTGACTGTTTGAAGTATATCAAATCAGTAGGACACACACAGCAATAGCAGATGTCCAATTAAGACTTCATTATGTCAACTCATGTTTTGCAATTCATATGAAAGTTTAAACAGCTTAATATTTAAAGACACTTTAGAGTGCTTTAAAACTGCAAAAGTGTAGAAATGATATATGATAGCAGAAAAACGTTTGTTCATTCCAAATTAACGTTCAATTGTCAATTCGTTCAGTGCCTTCCTTGATGTAATTTGTATAATCAAAAGTAACACCAAATATTCATATTTATATCCTGCCTTCAAGAAAGCATTCTCCTCTTTTTATGTAGTTACACATTAAAGGCATTTCCTTGCACTTTCTGAAGATGTTTTAGGTAGTGTTTAGAATGTTGATTCTGGACTGTCTGTGGAAATGCTGTGATTGGTATGCCTCTTCATTGGCAATGTGACCACACACTTCTAATATATTTATGAAGCTCTTTGGACCTACTTTCTCTCTTCTTTAATATGTAATCTTACAAGTAAGTTTTTCTTTCTTTGAGGCAGGACTTTGCTGCATAATAGCCTTGGCAATTCTTGAACTGGCTTTGTAGAAGAATCTTACCTCAAACTCACAGAGCTCTAACTGCCTCTGCCTCCCAAGTGCTGGGATTAAAATTATGTACCACCACTACCTATAAATAAATAATTTTATATGTCTACCTGAGGTTGTAGCTTTGGATAATAGGAATATAAACTTTGATAAAGAAATTTCTTCTCTGGCTGTGGTGGGTCTTATCTAATCACCACCAGAACATGAGCAGTAATTCTAGACAGAATTCTCAGTAAACAGAAATTTCCAAAACAGTTTCTATGGACTACAACATTTGCACAATGGGTCTACTTTCTATTGGGACACGTGGCAGATTTGGGGTGTTACAGCGTTTATAAGTTTGTAAGTCAATTCATCATAGCAAATATGTTTTATTCTATGTCAATTCTTTCTTATTTCCTTACAACTTTACTAGAACTCTAGAAAGACAAAGATAAAATGTTATTCACTTCACACAAAAAATATGAGAATTAGAATTTAAACACAGTTCTTTCTAAATAAATATTGTCTAATGTGAGAGTTACTGATAGATAAATTGTTATCATTTCAAAGACTTTATGATTGATCACCAAGAATTTGGAAACTAATCAAAGCTTAAAACCTCCCAGATAATACATTAACTTCAAGACAGAAAGATTAAATGTTGTTTTTAAATTTTCTCTTTTAAAGTTTCATTTACACAGTTTGAAGAACAGCCATTTTATTGTGAATAAAAACAACTGTAAAAAAAAATGATCCCTGTTCAAAGTTTTGCAGATTCCAATGAACCTACGTGTATTAAGGCAACTTTACATGAGATACACTATTGCCTTTAGAAACTCTTCATACTAATCATTTCCAATAGAAGCTTACAAAATTACCAAAGTAGAATTTAATTATATAGATAAATTAATATTTGACTACTAAAAATCACTAAAGTTATGAAACATAATGTATAAATTCACAGAAAAGCTTAACTTACAACAAACATTTCTTGAGACAGTTGATTATTTTGCAAATGTTCTAGAAGGAGTGCCTTTGTCATAGAGCTACCTGCCAGATGCCATGCAGCAGCACTATGAATGAGAAAATGCTTTAGCCATTTGTATCTCAGATATAATATATGTCAGATAATAATATATTAATTGCTTTTGTTCTTTTAATGCTAGAAATAGAATGTTTGGTTACTCCTTTGCAGTTTGAATTAAGTCACAGTAAATCAATATGAATTTAATTAGGTAAAATAACTGTTAATAATATATATTATTGCTTTTATTAATAAATTTGTCACTGGGAAATCTACTGATGTTATCTCGTATCATGTTTAAACTTTCTAGGTTTCTGGAATAACATAGCATTTTTATCCATTTATTCTCTCAACATTGTTTAGCAAACTTCCTGAGGTGGGCTCCTCTGATAGATGACAAGAAGGGTGGGAGGTAGAACATGACAGGAAAGCTATCTTATAGTATGAGATATGGCCAGATTTACCCAATGACTTTGTGGAAATACACATTTGCTGAAAGGCCCTTCAGAACCTAAAAGTGTTGTTTTCATCTAGGGTAAGTTTTGAAACTTCCTCATAGACATATGTTACAAAACCCAAGTAGCTTATCAAGTACTTGAAAGAAGCATCATTGAATTTAAAAGGAAAAAAGCAAATCATTTGCTTTCAAATAATGGCAATGATATAAACATTGGAAGTTTTGGCCTACCCTAACCCTGACCACAAGTATCATAACTGAGTTTGATGCCACTATCTTAGCTTTCACTTGTTTTGTTTGCTTGTCTTTGTTTGTTAGTTTGTTTGTTTTGCAAAGGATTGGCTTTCTTTTTGCAGACTATCTTTTAAACACTATTTAAACATATGACACAAATACACAGAATGTAAAAAAAAATAATGCTGGAATTTGAACCAACTTACACTAGTAGTTTCCTGGTATTCAGCAGATAATGAGTAGTGACCAGCTTCAAGCTTTTAAAATATCTCATACTGGTTCTTGAGTTTCTTGTATTTCCCAAGGGCATCTCACCACCAAGACAGGTGACCATGGGGCTGTGCTTCATATTCTGGCCTTGAAGGCACATCATGTATGTGACAGCCTCTTTCTCTCACAGTGGCTTCAATTATTCAAGAAGTGGCATTTCTGTGTATATATATAACATATATATACATATATATATATAAACACAAAGCTGTTAGTGAATTTTGATGCTATTATAAATTTCTCTATTCATAAAATAAATTACAAATTAGTTTCCTTAATTTTAACTTAAGAAAAGGAACAATAATCATGGATGTGACATTATAAGATTTCGATAAAATACTTTATCTATTTTTTATCCATTCCATCTGTAACTGCTAGCCACAAAACTGTGGACAATCCCTTTTTATTTGTCATCTTAAATTCCATTATAATGAAATGAAGGAGTTGACATAGGGAGTACCACGTAAGAGTCCCATCATTACAAAGCTTTGCTCATGAATTGTATGTGGACACGTACCATGCTATTTTGTAACCATTGATAGTAATTAAGGTTATATTGTAAAAATCACTTATATATTGACAATTTATTCTTATAATAGTGCTTGTAAATTACTTTGCTCTCTTTGAACTTTCCATTGATTGAAATAATTTGTGAATGTGTGTGTAACATTCAAAACTGAAGAAGACACAGACAAAACCTACCAAATCTTTTGTCATAGAAAATCGTTCATTTTGAATTATGAATTTCATGCATAGAAAGTTACTTGAGTCAAATTTGCTTTGATTTGATTTCAATGTATTCTGATGATTGAAAGGTAAGTGTAACATCTGATGTCATTACACACTTGGGATTACTTATTTTTTTAACTCTCTCTTCTTTAGAATACTGTAGGAGCAACAAGTGAGAAACAGATCTCTTGTATCTTATCACAACAGAAGCAGAGAGATGAATGAAAATCGCTGAAACAGGTTATAACAAATTCTATTAGCCAGCACACTAGCCTCAGAGGAAACCAAATTTATTTATCTGCAAGGGTAATTTACCCATCAAAAATGCCATGGGGTTATAGAAGTCTCCTTAAACTTTTTAGATCACCTTGTATTGGATTGGATAGGGAATATGCTCAAAAGGGAAATATTTCTCTAATTTTCCTTTAAGTTTACTTATGACTCAATGATGAGTTTCACTCCCTCCAAGCAGCAGCTAATAAGGTTGGTACAAAGAAGCCAAAGCCTCTAATTCCCTCCCAGCCCCTCCCTTATCTACAGAACACCCCATTTTATACTCTTGACTTGTTTCCTCACTGATCATTTTTACTGTGATAGAACATACTTGAGTTTAGTTCATAGCTGACACAGAAACTGCTGTCTTGTGGGAGTTGTGTTTTGACAAAAAATGGTGAGACACTTAGTCTGGCAGATATAATTTAAAATTTCTGAGTGTCAGTCTACAAAATATGTATCTACAATCTTGGGGTCAATTTTGACGTCTAGAGACAAATTTCTGGTTAGTTCTTACATACAAAGTCCACATCATGTCTGCTATAATCTTGACGCTTTCTATAGAGTCCTTGCTCTCACCAAGTCCATTTCACTTAATGTTAGTAAGTTTAATAATTTACTTATCCTTTCAGAACTTTCTGTTAACATGCACATTTTTAAGAATTCCAGGCCCAGTCAGTGTGACCCATGTTATATATGAAATCATGTGCTCTGAGACTTGCTCAAAGTGTTGCTATGGGAATACCCCCTCCTGTGATACCTTCCTAATCTTTTTCCTTCACATTCTCTTTCTCCTACTCAATTTAATCTGTATGTGTTCACTGTGTTCTACCTACAACTAGAACCTATAATTATTTTTCCTTACAAACCAAATAAGCATTTTACACAAACAAAACTAAACAGAAATCCCCACTTTATTTTCCTTTCACTGCCTTCTGACCGCACCCTACATATTTAGATGTATCCTTTTATATCTTATATCAGCTTCCTTTCACTACAACAGAATATCCGAGTGACGTGCAAAGGAAGGGTAGTTAACTCGGGTGTTTGTGGGTGAGGATTCAGTGATTTGGTGGAAAAATTTGGTAAAGTCCAGGTACTACAACCCAATTGGCAGAAAGTGGAAGCAGATGCAAATAACGTCTGTTTGGTAAACACCATTCGCTCTCCTGGTAATTGATCTGATGATCTGCTTCTGGGAGAACAGTATTGTAACCCTTAAGCCTGTCACCACCTCCTATTTTAATTACAATGGGGACCAAGTGTGCACACACTTTCTTATTTTTAAAGAATTGTTTGCTTTATTAGTGTCTATTGATATTTTGCTTGCATGTATGTTCATGCCCCTTGGAACTGGAGTTATAGACAGTTGTGAGCTGCAATGTGGGTGCTGTCCATTGATCCCGGGTTCTTTGGAGGAGCAGCCAACGCTTTCCACTTTGAGCTACCTCTATTATCCCAGCACACACATTCAGGAGAGCACGGATTATGCTTAAACCATAGGACACCGCTTCCCTTTCACACTCTTGGCTTTCCATTTGTACACAAATTCAGCATGTGCATGAACTTGTCTAACTGTTGTTTTCCTCAGGCACTGACTTTTAATACTTCAGCTTGAAATGTAGAGAAACTCTGTCCCCTACTTCTCTAAACATGCTGTTAAAATACTTATTGCTTCTTTTAGAATTATAGTTTATTAAACCTCACCTAATATCAAGAAGAATGATTTGTACACTTATGGCATTTAACTTTAATTCCAAGCTATTACAGTATCCCTCAGATCATCGTGTTCTTTCTGTGTTTCTCGAACAAAGGATTCCTAGAATCTTCGCCTTTGTGTTACTGTAGAGCTTTTCATAAGGTGGGTGCATGTAAGTTGTTGTACAATGAAGTTTAGTTGAACTGTTGATAGACCCAATAGAATTATTATAATCACTAAAAGGAGTGTTCTGCTGCCCTCTGCATTCCCCAAGCCCAGCATTTGTGAAAGTCACAGGAAAACTGCTTCTGTGTTGTTAGAAGACACCTAATGTGGAAACTGCAGAACACAGTGTCTCACTGTCTTTCCCCAGTGGGGAATTCTACTGGCATCATTGCACAGAGTCATCTAATTAGGATCCTTGAAGGTTTGGCTGCAAACTTGATCATCAAAATGGTCTTATTATGTTTGTGTCTCTTGCCACATAACACAGTTCTGAATCTAAAACTCACAAAATACATTTGACAGAAAACTGAATTATGAGAAAATTCCAGATATGAGGAGACTGAGAAATACAGTTTTCATTTTCTAGTCTCGGCAGTAAATGATTACACATTAGTGTATGGGGCAGAGTTTGTGTGAGCCAAAGCACAGCATCTTCAAATCTACTCTGGAAAGACTTGCCACTTACATGGGTCCTTTATCCCAAACCAGAACTCCTGAATAGGAATGTTTGATCACAAATTAACTACAAACAACATGCAGAAGGACTCTTCTAATGTGAAGGTGTGCCCCATCAGAGACATCTTCATGCCTTGGGTGACTATCTCATCTATAAAGTAGCCACACACTTTCCTTGATGTCTTTCCTATGATCTAAGATAATATTAAGAGATATAATATAATCTATGCTAAATGCTATATAACAGGAAAGAGGGATAAGAGGAAAATTATACTAATAATTATAAACATAGTCAAAAAGGAATAATATGTAGTTAGATAATGATGACTGTATACACTAGTAGAGATGGCATCTTTGGAGTTTATAAAGTCCTTCTGGCTCCCTCAGGTTACCCAGTGTTTCACAGAATTCTTTCCCTGTCTGGGTAATTTAAAATTATAGTCTGACAAATATGAAATCTCAGAGGCCCTTCCACATTGCAGTTATGTTGTTTCGCTATTAAATTCTGATCAAAAGATATGACAGTTCAATCAAGTACACCAAGGGTACTCATGGCTTCATGTCCTCTTACATCTCCAATTCTTACTGCGTACCATATTTTCTCCAATTTATGAGGGTTAAACATGTTTCCTTCCAGTTATTATTTACACATTCTGATTTTCTGCCAGGTTGCAGACCAATAGATGCATCATGATGTTCGCTGTGTGGAGAATTTCTAGATTAAGTATTAGACCTCTAAAGCAGGGAGAATTAAGAATACCAGGACTGGAAGGAACATTTTATAAGAGACTCATGAGAGGGAACAATGTAAAATACCACTTCTGTTCTCATTCTTCCTGGTTAGACCCTTATTTCCCATCTGAAACAAAAACAGCACTGTCATTCTTGTGCCTATGTAAAAAGATATCTGTGAGCCCCATAAAATAATATAAGGCTGTTTATTGTTGATCCTTTTGCCTAGAAGTAATTATAGCTTTGGTTTGTAATGTAGCCAGTGACTCTACATAATGGAGGACAGGTCTAGAAATGAATTTGTGATAATTATCCCCTTGCTCTACTTTTTCTATAAAGCTATCTTCTTGTATATAAACAGTCATGTGAATATAATAGAATGACAATGTGTCCTTTAAAAATAAGATGTACAAATAGAACACATCTATATTCAGGGTGAGTAAATTACTTCTCAGTGTATTATTAAACATTGTGAGGTAAATAACACTTTGCCATCTGGTAAGCCAGTGTTTATGATATGATTCCATAACAGATATTTAGTACACTGATTTCTCTACAAGGAAACAAGGCCTAAATGCTGTGAGTGATATCATTTATTGTAAATGTCTAGGTAGAGAGCTAAAAGTTAGGAATTGTATTAGAAAAATGTATAAGCAAGCTAATTGTAAATTTTACCATAATGTATGAGCCAATGGTGTAGATACCAGCCTATTCTCAGTTTAAATTCAAGCTATATTTAACCAAAGTAAAATTGATATAGTATTATAAACTGATGGCTTATATTACCAATGAATTGATGATAGGTAGGTAATTTCAAATATTGTAGAATTTTAAAAGTAATTAAAATATATTTGATATGTCAGCATGTAAAATTTTTGTTTTGATTTAAGTACTTAAAAGCCTGGGAAACTGGGAAAAGTACTAGTAACCTATGTTGAGAAGAAGCCAAATCGGATACTTTTCAAACTCCATAAGCTTTCCTTAGACCTCTATGGACTCATCATGTGTTGTGTTGAGTGGTTGAAACTAACTCAAAGCTGGGATTTTTCATCCTGATTATGATATTGGAATGGCATAGACTTTTCTCATTTGTCAACTTTATTGATATAAGGACACTGTCTGCCTTTCATATTTCAGGAAGTTACAGCTCAAATAGTTTTATTTTTACACTGAAGACCATCAGAAAATAGACAGGACTTATCTCACGGTCCAGGGCATTGGGACCTAAAAAACTAAGGAGTAGATGGGACAATGGAACAGAATAAACATTAGAATGATTTGTTTGTAACAGCTAGTGAAATATAGATAAATACTACTGCCAAAAAGAAATATTTATTTCCATATGAACATTCTCAGGAAAACACAAAAGAAATCTTTAAACAAAATGCTAGTCTAATTTATACTCCATGGAATTGTTGAACCATGCAATTCAATAAATATATTTCAAATCTAATTGATTAAATGAAAGTGAGTTTTACACTTCACATAACAACTTTAAGAGATACAATAATCTTTGTATAAATACATCTTTAAAACATTTTTGTTAATTACCTATTTATGGTCTTGATTTATGCTCAGCAGACAGCTGCAAATTGCCATTTAAATCAGCACTTTGTCATAATGTCAATTGAATAAAATTTTAGATAACCTGACTCGTTTTAGAGAATTTCAAAGATTTTTAAAAATATTAAAGTTTGGATTGGTTTCTAAAAGCTGTAAGTAGCATGGGTACCACAGATCAGAGAAAATACTTCATTAAAATAAGTCAGTGAAGCAGCTCTCAGAATAGTAAGATGCCTCGTTTCCACAGAATGTGGTGACAGTAAGATTTTGAAGAGATCTAAGAGTCTGACCTTTCTCTTCCCTAAACTAAGTAGACTTTTAACTTGAGCACATCTGGTTTATGTTCCTAAACCTCTGGCCTTTAAAAGCTTTCTTCCACATTCACACAAAATACCACTCATGATTGCTTGACACACTGACCCTTCCCTGTAGGTGGGGAGCTGAATAAAATAATTCAGTGGATTCAAAGATTTAACATGCACATACCCAGTTAACATGTACATCATGAAGTGATTAACACATACCACAGTTTATACACATATGAACAATTTGATGTTCTGAAGTTATCATTGCAAAATTATTATTGTCATCTAGGAAGCAGATTTGCTTTCCCTGTAAATAATTATGTTGGTATAATTATCTTGTGATTAAAGGCAAGTACAATGTGTTTTATAAAACATACACTCACACTTTTGTTGGTTTCTTTTAATGCCCCAATGCCATTACAAGGGAAAAAGCTACTGACAGGGTGGTCAGCTAGAGCCTATAAATCTCTATGTCCAGTCAACATTAAAAACTCTTTGGTATTCAATTGAGTTAAGCATTAAATGGTGCATTGGCTGGGAAGATTCCATTCCTACAAGGCCCCCTAATAAAACAGGCTGAATTATTTGTGTCGACTGTAATTCCTCCTGACTGTGCCTTCCATTTGCCTTGAGGACATACCAGTTCAAAAGTGTTCAGCACACTACACCATGCATAACAGGTAATCTGCCTAATTAAATCCAATAAGGGTGCTCTAAGTGAAATGCTGTAGAGTGCCTGTAACCTCTGTCTCACCCTCCCTTTGCAGCAGGCCTCTGAGATTGAGACTCCCTAGCCATTAACTCAAGTGTTTACACTCAAAGCTCAAATTCTGCTTTGCCAGAATGGCTCATTTCACATTTTACAAATCTGTTTTCTCATTTATAGGCAAAAAGCAATTCATCAATGTTTCTATATTTTAGTTCTCAACTTGTTCTGATAGTGAATGTGCTAATATATAGCTACATTGGCAATTCATAACGCCAGCATCACACTGTGGCTGGGCTGTGAAATTCAGAGATCTATCTAATCAGATTTATATCCATATTTTGAGTGCATTCATTTACAATATTTCAATGAATTATTAATTAAGACCAACAATAAAATATTATTTTGCTCAGATGCACAGCAATAAGAAAGATACCCCAGAGAAATATATCTGACAGCTCGAATCAAAATGGCCCAAATTCACTCATAGGTTACGGATGCAACTCAGCATGATACATATTTACTTATCAAAAACACTCAGTGTGTGTTTTTCTCAGCTTGTCAATGATTTGTCAGAAGAACAAAAGCCAAACTTTAGCAGTTAAGAAAACTTCAATTTAAAGATTAATACAAATAGTGACAGATGAAAAAAGGGATTTTTTTCCGGAGAAAACAAAATTATACTGAAAACTGATAACTATGATTTTCATTCAAGTAACATCATTAGAACTCAAACCGTCATTATGTGCATCCAAACTGCATATGATATTTTATTTGATCTACTTCTATTGACACAAAAATGTTACCTCTCAACATACTCCACCTCTATTCATCGTTTCTGTTATACTCAGTAAAATAGTAAGAAAGTAAGCTCATTTTAATCAATGCCCCCATCCTTTCTCTTTTATTGTATACATTAGCCTGACAGCCAAATCGATACTATTCACTCATTCCACATTCGTCACAAAAGATGGTTCCTTTCTTTAAATTATAGACAGACTTTCAGGTTGGCCTTTGTACAATATTTGCTTTTCTCGGTCTTAGAGACAGCTCAGATCAAGCTCCCCTAACATGTTGCTGGCATCTGTCAGAAGGATATTTCAGGGATACCATCCCAGGTATGCAGAGTTCCAGGTAGAACTTGTGACTCTTCAATTGAGTGGTCAGTGTCTAAAGACAGATCACTCACCCGTCTTGGAAAGAAATTAATCATGAGCACATAAAGTAAGAATAATGAGCTCCCAGAGGCTCAGAAGTGCTGAAGTTAGCTAAACACACACACACACACACACACACACACACACACACACACACACACACACACACACAATTCACTCCTGTTTTTAGATCTATTAACTGAGGGTAGAGGAAACGGTTAGCTAAGGCATAAACTTTCTGGGCTAGAAGACTAGGCTTTATTTCTTGTTGCGTAAAGACCACGGATAAAGTCAGAATGTCTGCTTTTCCCAATGAGATGATGAAAATCACTCTGAGAGAAAAAAAAAGAAATCTGTACTATGTTTCCATGCCAGGGATGGAGATGTGGCTAACAAATGTGGCTCTTATAATTGACCAACACACCAAACTCTAAAGATCAACACTTTATGTAAAAATCTCTTTTCATTATGGCTTATAAATATATTTTTCATATCTAATATCTAAATTTGTGCAAGTCACCTATTATCTTCAGAAGACTAATTTAATAAAAAATTAATTTTATTTTAATTCTCTCTACCTCACTCATATCTTCTTCTCTGCTTCTCTGTCCCTCAGTTTCTCTCTACATGTGCGTGTGAGCAACAGAGAGAGAGAGAGAGAGAGAGAGAGAGAGAGAGAGAGAGAGAGAGAGAGAGAGAGAGAGAGAGAGAGAGAGAGAGAGAGAGAGAGAGAGAGAGAGAGAGAGAGAGAGAGAGAGAGAGAGAGAGAGAGAGAGAGAGAGAGAGAGAGAATATTATTGCTGGTGCTGGTGGTGGAAGCCAGAAGATAATATTGGATCCCCAGAAGGTGGGGAGAGATAGTCCATGTGAGTGATGGGAAGGGAATTTGTGTCCTCTGGAAAAGCAAAATACACGTTAACCACTAGCTACCTTACCAATTCTACCCTCACCCCATACACATGGCCTTTAAAACCTGTATTTCCAAAGCTTGTGGTATGTTTCACTTCTGTTAAAGAAACACAATGAATTTTGCTTGTTGTGCTCATGTAAGTCACTGTTTATAAAAGGCTTAGAATAGAAGGCAGAGACTGTCAGTTGATGCTATGAATTCATTAAAATTTAAATTGTTTTTGTGTGGTTTGTTAATTTTTTACATACTTTTTTGCATAAAATTGAGGTTTAATCTTCTCCTGAGTGATCTGAAATTTAGTTGAAGCACCTCAGATTATGTCATGGTGATAATCAATTAGAACTGAGATAAGGTCTCCCTCCTTTAGAAATCCATCCATCTTCACTCAACTAGCATGCCACATATCTGTTAACAGCACACTTTTACCGCTTTAGAAGCTTGCTCTGGAATTACATTTTAAAATTTGAAAATTTTAATGCTTGGTATTTTTATCCTTTTCAGATTACTCTGGAAGGTATTGATGCATGGCTGAACTCAGTCCCGTTTAAACATGAACTTGCCACTATTGCTTTCCCAAAAAATACCTTTGCTTCCATTTGAATGCCTAAACATACATACATGTGTTTTCTCAGATACTAGATAATCAGGTCCACAGACATTCATGAAGTACTGAGTATACTAAAAATAATACCAATTATGGAATGACAAGTGTAAAGTTGCCCCTAGCCTACTTGGCAGAAAGAGTATATTTGATACAAAAATTAGACATGATGAAATTCTGACTGCACCAAGAACAGCATAGTCATACGCGCCATTTAACAAAGAACAGTGTAATCTCATAAGGCCATGATATGAAGGGCATAGAAACTGTCCTCATGATATGAAGGACATAGAAACTGCCCTTTGATCAAGTTTTCAACATGTAGCTAATTTGGAGAAGAAACAACATAGGGGAATGACTACTCAGATAAATCTATGAAAAAGGACCACATGGAGACATTGCTGGGGGTTTGTACCTCAAGATGTGAAGGAATGGGGAGATGGTCCCCATGCTGAATGGCTTTCTGCCAGCCTGTCTATCAGTTTGATTTGATTTTTTCTCTGGAGACATCAGATGAGCACACTGAAGAGGAATGTGAACATGTGGTCAAACCTGAGATTCTAGTTTGTCATAGGATCTCATGTGCACACAGACATCTACAAACAGGATAAAGTTACTCAGGCTCTGTCACGTCCAGACTTCCACTAATCAATGTGGAGCATTGATAAGATGGACATTTTCTATGAGCAAATACAAAAGGCAAATCTTTAAAGTGTCAGTAGTGGCATAGTGTGGTTTCCCCCATTATTCTGTAATCCATAGAACTTGTAGTGAGACTGCGTTCTCCAGAGTACCTACTAATGCATAAGAACAGCCCAATACCCCACCAGGTTAATACTTGTCTTCCTGTCCCTCCATTAAGCATCATTATACAATAGCTTCAAGACTACAAGGCCATGCTTTTGGTTTCTGGTTTTACATTTAGTTATCCTTCTTTTAATAATAGCTATTCACAAAACTTTAAAAATAGGCTAATATATTAATGTTCAAATCTGTTTATTATATTAAAATAATATCCTTTTGAAAATCACATAAATTAAGGGAAATCACAATTTTATCTCCTTGATAATAACATTTACCAGATCAACATTACAAATGAATGTTCTACCCAAAACAAACAGACTCTCCAACTTTCAAGGTTATTACAAGAGGTGTGTTTATACTTGCTGTGAACACATAATTCTGCCAAAATGAGATTTTGCCATTGTATTTTTTTTATTATGAGTAAAAATAAAATACAATGAAATATAGAGAAGTGAAACATTATCTGACTCTGGTGTGAATCTCCAGATGTTATCTTTTTACATGGCTTACATAAATTTTTTTTTTAATATTTGGGTGTGACATGGTTTTATCTTCAATTGTTTCCCAGTAATCATTACAGAAAACCATTGTTTTTAACTAAGGCACATGATTGCTACCTGTATCATTATAGATTTAAATTAAACAGACATTAAGTTTTTTAAAAGAGACATAAGGCACAATGTGCCTATTGGACAGGGAACCAAGTATTAAAGAGCAAAACCAGAGATGTGAGCCAGGCTTCAGGGATCCAGAAATCACAGCAATGAGAATGGTTTAATTTCTAGAAAAATATTAGGTTATCTGAATATTATTATTTTATTTCATCCCTGTAATCAATTTTTAGTGTAGTTTTTTATATAGTGTTCATCCTGTAGCAAATTCCCATGACTGAAATCTTGGAGTGTCCCAAACTAATTTGAGAAAAACAAGTCACTCTTACTTTAAATGCCAAATAATAAGTTTAGTACTGGCACTCATTTTTAAAATGATCAATCTTGATTATTGTGACTTAAATACAAAGAAAATTCATGACAAAGTCAAAACCCTAGAGTCATTGGGTCATATCTTAATCAATTAGAAGGTAGAACATATCAATAATTAGTATCAATCATTATTTGTTTAATTATTCTGCATACTGAAAGGAGAATATATATAATATATATATTATATATATATATATATATATCAAGTTCCGTCTTAGAGGCTGCCTACTTCCTTGTCACTTGGCAATGAGAGCATAATTTTCCCACTTTTGTTATTTCTAGTGGTATTTGGGCCCTGCACTTGTTGATGTTTGTAGGTTTTCCAATTCTTGGTCTGTGAATGCAAAGCAGACATGTCATGGCAGTGAACTAGGCCCTGTGCTCTGGTTTGCTTTGAGGCACAAAGCTATTCTTCCCTTCTCTACTTTTGTGTCTCTTGTCTGCTTTGCTTCATAAACAATTTCTAAGTGTGAGAACTGTATATACATAAAAAGGGGAAAAGATCTCCGCACCATCTTCATGTTTTAATTTTTTTTAATTTTTATTTTACATATCGATCCCAGTTTCCTCTCCCTGCCTCCCTCTTTCCCTCTCTCCCACCCTCTCATGCCTCCTGGCCACTCTCCCCTCCCACCCACCCCCACTCCACTTGTAGAGTGATGCCCTCCAGGAGGGGACATCTAAATCTGTCAAGTCATTTGGACTAGGGACTAGGCCTTCCATCCAGCCTCTAGGCTAAGGGAGTATCCCTCCATGGGGAATGTTCTCCCAAAGCCCTTATGTGCACCAGGGATCCATCCTGGTTCCACTATCTGAGGTCCATTAGACTCCACACCATCTTCTAAACACATGGAAGTCAATATCTGGCTCTTAATTAATCCCCAAGTCTGACTGGAAATATAAAGATGGTTTTAGATGTAAGAAGGCACCAATAGACAGAATATTCAGAATTGAAATATACTATTGCTGATAAGATAACCCTGATAGATAACCCTGCCTGTTTGAAGTATTTGTAAAATATCACTAATGAAGGAAAGTGTGGGTGGTAGGAAACAGCATGGAGGTTATCAGTGTGGGTTATAATGGAAGATAATTGAATGGCTTGTAATTTTAAAGGAGTTTTCAATGTCTACTAATCCTACAAAAGTATCATTTAAGGGGAGCTTCATCCTCATAAAAATTATGATCTCAGCAATAAATCAGTATAAAGAATATTTTCATGGAACTGAAATCTCAGAATTCATCTGGTATGTTAACTGAATAAACATTCAAAACTTAATCATTCCTATGAGATACATAAACTGATATTCATATTGTTCATATTGATCAAGAATTATACACCACTTCTCTGTTTACAAAATTTTCAATACAAGATTTTTTTTTTTTTTGCTTTTTGAGACAGGGTTACTCTGTATTGCTTTGGAACCTATAGACCAGGCTGGACTTGAACTTACAGAAATCTGCCTGCCTCTGCCTCTGCCTCTGTCTCTGCCTCTGCCTCCCAAGTGCTGGGAATAAAGCTGTACACCACCAATGCCCAACAAGAATTTTTATATTACATTTTTCTTTGTTTTATCGCTGCATACTTTGTTTTCTGCTTTAAAATCAATTCATAAGCTCTAACCTTATAGATACTCGAGAGTGAATCAATCTAAAAGAGTAACAG
This sequence comes from Cricetiscus sungorus, assembly GCA_030556225.1. Lineage (NCBI taxonomy): Eukaryota > Metazoa > Chordata > Mammalia > Rodentia > Cricetidae > Cricetiscus > Cricetiscus sungorus. The sequence continues at coordinate 8,918,780 of JANBXA010000737.1, read as the reverse complement.
AATTCACACCTTTAATTCCAGCACTAAAGATGTATATAAGGAAGAAGCAAAGGGTCTCATATGAGAGTCAGCTGCTAGTCTGAGTCAAGTCTCCATTTCAGCCTTGATAGAGGTAAGAGCTACTGACTGGCTGGCTGTTTTGCTTTTCTGTTCTTCAACTTGAACCCATTATCTGTTTTAGGGTTTTCATTATTCATGCTACAGCTTCTAATGAAAACTGTTCTGCCCAGTCCTGAATATACCCGTGACACTAGTCTACTTTCCACATATTTCTTGTAACAAGCTTCTTAGTCACTAGTCATAGTTGCTTGGACCACAAATAGAAGTTGATCAAATATAATGGAAAATATGATAATTCAGAATGTCTAAACATTCAGGAGATAGGATTTCATTGCTTGATAATCTGAATTTCTAGTCCAAGTAGTTACTGAAAATTGCCAATATTTTATTATGTTTTTATTGAAATTCTTGAAACTTTGCTGTGTCTTAAAGACATTACTCTATTTGACTTCCTCTCTCTCATCAAATCTAGACTTAACTGATGTGAGATGAAAAATTCAGTGCTATCAGAGTACAGTATTTTACCACACAACTCTTTAGGAAGTTAAGAAATCAGGGAACTGATTAGTAATGTAGTTTAAAAGACTATCGATCTGCACAGAGTACAGCCTGATAGAAGACTACTGCCATGTCTCTAGAGTTATCAAATGCTTATTTCTGGATATAAACATGTATGTAGATTCCAAAAATTGTGTATTTCCAACTGCTTAAAGTACTTTTATATTTTCTATTAGCACTTCCCTTGGAAAAATAAAAGTCATTTCTGAGTGTAACATTTTGATTTTGAATGACTTATTTTGTTATTCATTTTCTTTTGATCTAGATTTTTTTCCATTTTGTACCATTTTCTTCAAAATGTCACCTAGTTATTTCTTTAATGCTTTTGGATTTCAACATACTAATATAATTTATTGCCAACTTCATTCTTTTGGTGTCAACTTCATTTCTATGCTCCTAATGCAGCTGAAAAACTCATACAACACAAGTAAAAGCAATATGCATGTCATATAAAGTAAATAGAGGACCAAGTATTTATTATTCCATCAAGAAATATCTTCATATGTGTCATGATATTGAAATTTTGGAAATCTTTTCAGTGAAACTCTATCTCTTGATATCCTCTATGTAACATTTTTATATTATCACCTTTAGCACATATGAATCCAAATGCCATGAAAAATCTATATCCTCTTTGGCTAGGACTTCACTCTTCATTATATGAAACTAGACATTCTTGGTAGGACTCTAGTAGTTAACCTTATTTTATATCATTAATAATACCTACATTTTTACTAGTAGATTAATGTTGATCTAAAATTTCTAGTTCTTAGCTGATACTAAAGCTAATCAATATTTATTTCAAACAGGATTATACTTACAAAGTTATCTGTAAAACATTCTACATAAGCTGTTTTAAATATTCCTATATATTGATCCTCTAAATATGACTAGATAATATTTTGGTGTATACATTTATTCTTAATGCTTCCATTTTTCCCTTTTCATTCTTTAAAACTTTAACAGTTAGAAGGCAGATGCTGAGAATTTGAATGAAATAAGAAGCCAAAAAATGAATATAATTTATTTTGACAATCTTAATATCTACAAAACAACGAGAAGCCAATAAGCTTCCCAAGTGACAGTGCACATAGTACAGGTTCAGGGCATTTCTAGTCAAGTTATCACCATTGATTGCACCAGTGACAGAGGCCCATTCTTTTGTTTATAGACTCAAGCATCTTGCATATGTTGCAAAGTTGAAGATTAGATTGAGGTTTGGAGAATAACAAAGATTAATTTCATCCCCATTTGAGTGTTAAGTCGTTCAAGAAAAGCCATTTTAAAAGCGCTGAAAGTACTCTTGTTTGTATACGGAGATTTTTACTTATAGTTATTCTCAGAAGTTAATCATGTACCTACTAAAAGTGCACAAAAGGACGTTGGGAGCACATTCCCCCTGGAGGGATACTTCCTTAACCTAGAGGCAGGAGGAAGGGCCTAGGCCCTACTCCAGATTACATGACACATTTTGTGACCCCTCCAGGAAGGTATCACCTTCCCTGTGGAGTATGGGGAATGGGATGAGAGGGGGTTGGGGAACATGGGAGGGAGAGAGGTAGGGAGAGAGGTAGGGAAAGAGGGAGAGGGAACTGGGATTGATATGTACAATAAGACAAAAAATAAAAGTGTGACTGGATTTGAATAAATATTTTACTATTTAAATTCTCCTTCTATTAATCATATGTTGGAAACTGAAATAGGAAGTACTTCTTGTATCATTCATATTTTATTTCTATGTGAGTTCATTGATATAACCATTTTAAAAATAATTCTTGTTTTTCTGTAATTGATGAACAGAATTTTTTTCTGCACAGTCTGTGTTCATTCAAAGCCGAGAATGAAATGTATAAGCCTGACTGAAAGATTTAATATTATAAAAGTGATATATTTTTAGTCTATTGTATTCATTTCCTTTCACATGAGACTGAATGCTTCACAGAAATGACCCTCTAATGTGATAAATTGAGAACTATCTGCTAATTACTAATTATTATTGCAATTCTTGACCTGACTCAAGAGCCGAGAACCACACCTCTGTCTTTAGGGTGTATGCAGTTGTAATGGGTGGCTTCCAAGCTGACACAGAGTCCATAATAGCAATTGAATAACTTTAAATTGTTATCTTAATGAACAGCATTGGAAATAATGTGTTTAGAAGCTCAAGCTGGATGAGCGTACTTTGATAACAGCATTTAAAAACAAAATCTCTCTATTCATTTACTTAAAACCAAAAAACACATCAGTGAGAAAGCTATCAGAGAGTCCCATCCATACATTGTAGTATCAGTGAGAAGGCTACCAGAGTGTCCCATTTATCCATATTTAATAGTTTCCAGCTATTAACAGTTGTGTGTTTCTGGTTGTCAGGTGGCACATGACATATTTAACTGGTCAGTAGATTGTTTCTTGACATAGGAACATGTTTTTTCTGTTACTGGTATCAAACATGAAAAGGTATTTCCAAGCAATTAAGTGTTAACTCCTGCTGCTTTGGAAATCATGAACCTTCAAATTCCCAATTAATTTATTCAACAATCACCAGTGGCATGGAAACAATAAAAGCACAACTTCCTTAGTGAAAGCCACAATGAGATCCATTAAGTTTTTAAAATGTCTTTAGCATAGGAGAAATTCAAAGTTGTTCACATGGCAAATTAGCAACGAAACTCTAAAACGACTTCATTTTCTCTTGAAGTTTATGAGGTCTTGGGTTTAGGTCACACACACACACACACACACACACACACACACACACACACACACCAATTGCAAAATATAAACATGTAAGTTTATGTGTATGTGGGCTGAAGGAAAGGAAAGATAGAATTAAAGATATGGATCATTTCCACACTGAACTTAGAGATATTGTCATTTTTTTTAATGACCTCTACATCAACGTGATATTTCTAAAGTTAGGAAGTTCAAATATAGCAGGTGTATAGAATTTTTACATGCATGATCAAGATGATTATGAGTTATTCAATGCACAGCTTACCATCTCTCTCACAAAACTCACTTAAACTATGTAGAGAATTTTTTATGTAGGAATCTATTTCTCTATGTCCAGATCAAGAGTAATATGAGCTGGGTATGAAATAGTTTTCATCAAGAATAGCTTAGAGACATATATTATTTTTATGGGCTTAACTCATAGCAGGGTTATGCTACAAAATCAAAATGAACTTTTCAATATTTCTAGATAATGCTTGTAACTACCCTAGACTATTGAAAGTGGAAGGCACTGTTAATTATTTCTCTTGTGTTTGGTCAAATAATAATTGACATTTATTCATTTACATGGTGTATACATTTTATAAATTTAGTTATGCCTGTCACAATTTTTTGTGTCTCAAAAACCAATAGGCAGCTATTGATTGCTGGAAGAAGAATTAGTTTTTCAAAGGGCTGAGCATCCTTTTTCCTAGTCCAGTACAGAATGCTTAGCCTTGAAATCACATACTCACGAATAACATATAGTGCTTATTAAGAGAAGTTTTCTATTTTAACTTGTAAATAAACTCCAAATTCAGTTTTGTGTGGGTATGTGTAGATAACTATGTGTTTAAGACTTTGTGTTTAAGATTGTGTGTGTGTGTGTTTGTGTGTGTGTGTGTGTGTGTGTGTGTGTGTGTGTGTGTATGTATGTATGTATGTATGTATGTATGTATGTAGAAGTCAGTGGACATGTTTGGTGCAATTCCTACCTTGATTTGGTGTAACTTCTACCTTGGTGCTTTTGAGCTCACAATATTCCAGATTGGCTAGTCAGCAAGTCCCAAGTTTCTTCTTGTCTCCATGTCCACATTACTGTGATAACGAGTATGTATCACAAAGCGTATTAAAAATTAATTATCTTTTTAAGTTTCAGTAGGTTCCATTTATTGATTGTTGCTTTCAGTGTCTGTGCTACTGGTGTGGTTTTTTGGAGGTGGTCTCCTATGCCCATGACCAAGGCTATTCCCACTTTCTCTTAATCAGGTTCAGTATAATTTGGTTAATATTGAGGTCTTTGACCCACTTTGACTTGAGTTTTTTTTTGCAAATAGATTTGGATATATTTGCATTCTTGTACATGTCAACATCCAGATATGCCGGCACCATTTGCTGAAAATTCTTTCTGTTTTCCATGGTACAATTTTGGCTTCTTTTTCAAAAATCAGCTGTCCGTAGATATGTGGGTAAATACCAGGGTCTTCATTAAATTCCATTGGTCTACTTGTCTATTTTTGTACCAATACCAAGCTGTTTTTATTACTATAACTTTATAGTAGAACTTGAAGTCAGGGATTGTATTGCCTCCAGAGTTCCTTTATTATACATGTTTTTTTTTTTTTTTATGAAGCAGGGTATTGTTTTTTGAGGTCTGTGAAGAATTGTGTTGGGATTTTGATGGGAATTTTATTGAATCTGGAGATTGGTTTTGGTAAGATTGTAATTTTATTATGTTTATCAAAGTGATCTAACTTTCAGATGTGTGAAATTCTGTCATAAAATTTACTGGTTTTGCTCCTGATTTTACATATGATGCTGAGAAGTTTCTGAGCTTTTTGGAATTCTCTTACAAATATTAGATATCCCTTTAAAATTTTCAAGTTTGCATCTTTTTATAATATGGCAAACATAAGTTAAACATGCATCATGCAAAACCATTTCACAATCCCCATTGGATTCATGATGTCATGATATTTTCTGTTCAATATCATATATACCTTTTCTTGCAAATATTTAATTTCTTCTTTTTTATAAAATATATCACATAAAAGGCTAAAGGTCCTTGGTAGTATTTTAGTGGAGAATAGATAAATATGTTATCATGCATCTTTTTATTGTGATAGATTTTTATCAAGGTACCAAAATTATTAAATAGAAAACTCTACTTTTATGTAATATGACTCCTTGTCCACTATTGCTATTTTCCCTCCCAAGACCATGCCTGTGTGGTTTTAGAGAAGAAACTATTATAATTTTATTTTATTAGAAGGAACTAAGGCTAGAAATTCTAAGTGTACCTCACATCATGTTGTTTGAAGGCTGGACACAAAACTGAGGTCTGCAATTTTCCTCCAATAACATGCTCTAGAAAAATGAACAAACCATTTCGTTTCAAAAAGTAAAAATGTCAAAGGGAAATATGCCATTATACTACTACTTTTGCTAGAAGCTGAGAGGTTTAAACAGGGCTTCTAAAATATAGGAGATCTGTTTAGTTGTTTGTACTCTAATCATTTAACATTTGTCAATAGTTTATCATTATAATATATATATATACAAACTACACAATAGAGGTGGTAAGAACTGTACAGAATAAACATTACCTTTTATTTTCTTAAACTTTGTGCTTCTATCTATTTTTTAAAATAAAGTTTATATTAAAAATTTGATTGTTGTTACAAAAATATGTCATAAGCATCTTATTAACAGACAGACATGAGTAAGCACAATGTTAATTATTCATACAGGTACGAAATAGGAGTCACCAAAGAAATGAACGCAGAGCTGGGATTCACTGCTGGGAAATGTTGTCTTTAGACAGATGTGATCTGACTAAGGATATGTTGGAAAAGCACTGGTGGTATTGGACGTGGACATACTAGAACCTGCCATTCCCCGCTGGACATCAGTAACATGTGAATGACAATCTACTTCTCTTAAAGGCTCTCCTCAGAGTTTGGATACCTGTCATTTCCCCAATTTCCAAGGCTGAAAGCCAAAAACTTCACAACTGGTAAGTGTAGACTGTGGGAGCTTATTGTAGAACCATGCTCACAGGGAAAGCAGGGAGGGAGGGAGGAAGAGAAGAAGAGGGAACTGAGATTGATATGTAAAATAAATATTAAAAAAATAAATTAAGAAAAGAAAACAAACATTCAGTGACCTTGCAATTCAATTCTTTTAAGAAAAACATTGAAACACAATTTAAATGGAACTAACATTTAGAGAAATTTTGTAGCCTTAAGAGCATAAACATGTGTTCATAACTATATTTGTGATACTATTGGAATTTTTCAAGTAAGAATTGGGCTGTTAGTCATGATGTCCTCAGATTACTTCCCACCATGGCATTCTGTAGTAATCCTGTAGAATAATATCTTGAACATATTTAATATATTTTCCTAAATTGTTTTCTGAAACATGTGTTTCTAGACTTCACTTGGAACATCAGGGATTCAGTATTGGTCACATTGATGCTAAGATTTAGTAAACCATGATGCATAACACATAATTACAGTTAAAGAGAAAATAAAGTCTGGGAACTTACCAGTTGTGGCACATTCACAGTATGGTCCTTTGCTCAAACTGTCCTCTGACTGTGTACTAATTTGTCACCCAAAACAACAACAACAACAAAAATGTATTATTCTCTGCAATGGTTCAGAGTTCATTTTCTCTACAAGTAAAGATAATTGTAACCAAAGAAATAAACTGACTGGGTTTTCTATATGTCAATATCTTCCCTTTAAAAAGGCTTCTGTTTTAATTTCCACTGTGTAAATGTCAGCTCTACTCTGTGACCTCACTACTTTTTAACCTGCAGTAGTTTTATTTTAATTTTTGAAAAATGAAATAAATCAAATGTATAACATGATATTCACCTTCTTAGTAAAATTCTAGCATATAAATAGTACTATTACCCCAAGGACAACCCGGTGCTGAAGATCTGTCATGTATCATTCTTACTTCCAACTTACTGAAATGCCACTCATCATTTCTCTTTGTTCCCAAGGGGTCTTCATTTTTGTACTTCATCTTCTCTACCTGTTTCTTTAATTGTCGTTTCCCCTTAGAATTTCCAGGAAACGTCACATGATTCAGTCTCTTGATACTTTTACACCAATACATTTTTACCATAATTAAGAAAATCCAAAGACATTGTGTTTTATAGCATTCATAAAATAATGTATACATGACTGCAGTATCTTCTCCTCCAGCCTGAACCTCATTCCCTGCTTCTGTCTGTATTTGAAGGGTTCGTCATAGTGTGTTTCTCTTGAGTGTGGTTATGGTGACCAAAGCTAAAGATAACGGGAAAGAGAAGAGTTGGAAATCTACAAGAATCCATGGAAAGGACAGGTGGGAAACCAGGGACCTAGAGATATAGAGGAAAGACATCAGGTACATTGAAAGTGAATGTTGATTAGGCAAAGAAGACTGTTAGAGATACTTAATGAGTATTGAAACAGAAACTGAAAACATTTTACAGTAGGAGTATAAATTCCCCTTTGAAGTTTTTTAAGAAAACTAAAATTAAAATTGAATTTTAGTTGATAAACTATCCAAATTGGTGTTAAATAGTTCTCTGGCTTTGGAGACATAGTTGCTTGGAACTTAACACACTAATTCTTTCGCTACTATACATATATAAAAGAACCACCACCAAACTTCTATTAAGCAAAGAATATAGTGCATAAATGCTAATAATGCTTCTTTGTGTATGAGAATATTATAGAATTCAGACATTTCTTTGAATTGGACTTTTGTAAAAGAAAGAGTTACCCTGTAGTCCAAAAGAGTGCCCAAGTCCTGAAACCAAGCAGATTAAGGCAATGCCACACTGTCACTCAAAGTTTGGACAAATGGGTGTTATGATGCTACCTTCAATGTGCTCTAGTTTCACCTAAGAAGAGATTTAACCAGATAGAGACTAACAGAACATCAGGAAGCTCTGTCCATATCACCTCACAAAGAATCATGTCTTAGGTCCATAGCTGTACTCACAAGGGTAATAACTGATTTCAAGCAAACAGGGCAATTCCCAAGAGTCACAGTGTCACAGGAATCAGATGGAAAGAAATCATAGAAAGACAAAAAGAGACACTGAATATCCCCCTTGGAATGCCTCACTCTCCCTGGGGAGCAGAAAGGAGTGGGATAGGGGTTGGTGGGTGTCAGGGGAGGAGGGGAGAAAAAGGGAACTGGGATTGACATGTAAAACAAACTTGTTTCTAATTTAAATAAAAATAAGGGGGAAAAGGAGACATACGAACACCATCTTGTGTACAAGACTCATGCCTCAGTTTCTCCCTTTTCTCTTCCTTCCCTTCTATATTTCCGCTCTTTTTCTCTCTTACACCTGTTCTTTCTGTGTGTCTCTCTGTTTCACACAACACACATGCACACATGTATACCCACAACAACATACATACAAGCATGCACACACTCACAAACCCATCCCAAACCCCTCCACCACACAATACACACACTTGGGAATAATTCACTAAGCTGACAATTTCTTGTATCTCTGGAGTATCTGCTATGTATTCTCCACTGGCATGAGTTGCACATTTTTAATCATCTATCCTGATGTGGTGGCAGCATTTTATTGACAAGAATACCCTTTGTGTGCAGTTGTAGAACCATGCTTTGAATAGTTCTTTGTACCAGAAAACAATCTGCTCATCATCCTGCCAAGTAATTCTGAATGGTAATAGTGCCATGTTTTTCTCGTATGCTTAGATTTTACCAAAAAAATGGAATTGTTGCTGTTTTGGTTTGAATCTGAGCTCTCCCCTCAGTCTCCTGAGTGAGTGCTCTGCTCCTAGCTAAGGCCTCATTTTGGAGGATTAGAATGCTTTGGCCTGGCTTGTGTAATTAGTTCAGTAGAAGAAGCCTAGGAAGCTTCCAATTCTGCCCCAGGCTCCATGCTTCCTTGTAGACCAGATCACAAAATCCTTAGCTTCTGTCTGGTGTTCTATTGCTCTACAGAGACATCATGACCAAGGCAACTCCTACCAAAGAAAGAATTTATTTAACTGGACTTGCTTACAGTTTCAGAGGTTTAACCCATTATCCATTTGTGGCATGGAATATGAGCATACAGGCTATGGAACTTTTACTAAGAGCCACATTCTAATTTATATAATTTACAGTGAGGGAAAGAAAAAGAGACTGGGCCCAAGCCTGTCATGGGGTTTTGAAACCTTACAGCCCACTGCCAGAGACACGCCTCCTCCTAGTAAGGTCACATCTTATAATCCTTACAAATAGTGTTATTCTCTGATGAATAAGCATTCAAATATATGAGTCTATGGGGGGAACTATTATTAAAGCTACCACAACCCCTCATGACTGTAGCTCAACCCTGTCTTCCCTGCTACAGTGAATTGAAATTGGCCAAATGAAACTTTCCTCTCTTAAGTGGTTTCTGTCAAGTGTTTTATCACACCAACGGTCAAAGTACATACGCTTGTTTATCAAAGTAACCCTTCAAATTCAAGCCTGAGTAAAAACAAATGGAATGGCACACTTTCAGAACCCTGAGCACCTACCTGTAACATTGGGAAGCAACAGGAATAAACCATTACAGGATAGAATTTAGAAAAACACCTGATCCCTGAAAGACTCTGTAATCAATTGACATGCCTGCTATCTCTCAAGAAACAGAAGAATAAAACTAATATCCAAGTGACTTACAATGATTTAAGATGTACTCATAAGTAGATTATTTTATTTCAGAATCAAAGATAACAATTAATTTCCACATATTTCATGTGGTATTAAAATTTATATGTAGTTTTTCCTGTTATATCAACTCAATCGTTTTTATGCCTTTTGATATGCTGACTGAGGATGCTTTGTTCATTGATTTTCCAACAAACTTGGTAAACAAATTTCCAAGATGTTATAACAGAGAAGGAAATGCTAAACTGTAGCCTTATGGCAAGTAGGTACTGAATCATATTTATATCTGAAGCCCTACTGTCTATAGTGAAGGATTATCAACATTTGATAAGTAGTGTATTAGTTTTCTATTGCTGTTGTGAAAGATTCCCACTATGGGCTTAGTGACTAAAAATAGCGAACACTCATTGTGTATTTTAAGAAGTCAAAAGCAAAGGTAGGGTCGTTGGCTGTGAGCCATAGTGTCAGCAGAGTTATTTACTTCACAGGCTCCCAAAGGAGAATCCATCTATTTGCCTTTTTCGGTGTCTAGAGGCTATTTGCGTTCCTGGGCTCACAGCCACATTCTTCATCACTCCAATCTCTCCTTTGTATCATGTCATCTGCCATTAACTGATTCTTCTCTCTCACTCCCATAAGAGCTCTTGTTATTACATTAGGCAAAAACAAATTATAGAGAATAAACTCTCCACCTCAAAATTCTCAATCAGTCCAAAAAAATCTATTTTGTAGAATAGAGTAACATATTCACAAGGATTTAGAATCTAGGTTTTGATACATGAATGCCATTAGCGGAACCATGCGTGGTCCATTACAAGTAGAGGGAGATAATAAGGAATACAGGAGAAAATTAATACTGTGTGAGAAAGGTTCTATTATCAGTCTGTCCATTGAACAGGTCTTTGTTGCTGCTCACTGTGGGCTCTGGTCCCACTAGTCTAGTCTTCTTCTTGGTGCTCCACAAACTCACCTTGATAATTAGTATATGAATGATCAAAGTTGATGTCTGTGCACAATAGTGGATTTCTGGGTGTTAGGAGCAGTGTCCAACCAGCACTGGTCCCAGAGCTGTGTCCGTCCCAAAATAACACACAGAGACTCTATTAGTTATGAAGCTGTTGGACCATGGCTAGAGCATTTTATTGGCTAGCTCTGCCTTAAATATTAACCCATTTCTATCAATCTTATCTTACTTAAGAGAGGGTCTGGACCTCTTCTCTCTCAAGTCTCTATATCTTAAATCCTCTCTTACATCTCTCAGAATCCTCTTTGTCTCCTAGTCTTTCCTATCTTGCTTTCCTATTGGCCAACAGGGCTATTCGTTAACCAATGAAATAAACATATATACAGAATGACATCTCCCATCATCTGGGATTATTCAAGGTGATCATATTCACTTTATTTTTACTACCCCAGGGAATATCTGGACAACTTTCATTATTGTGTGATTATTTTGGAGGTTAACATACCATTTTTCTATTTTATCTTTTCTTTCTTTTGTTTATATACTTCTTCATTCATTGGGTACAGTAATTGTTTTTTTAATTGCAGTAATATTATTGCCTTTATCACTATCATCAACTTATGAGATAAAGCTTTTCATGTTTTTATTGTTGTTCTGTTTTTTAACGGCTGAATTTAAGAGTGCTGTTTCTCGACTACATATTGTATTTATAGAAATTTATGTATTGGTAGAAATTTATGTATTGTACATGCTGCTAAACTCAAGTATGTTTTTTTTTCTTCAACAATGTATTTTGCTAAGTTCTACATTCCTCTTCTTCCTTGATAATATGTTCACATATGGTAAAAAACAAACAAACAAACAAAAACCTCCTCTCACTCTTCTCATCTATTGTTATGTTCACTTAAATAGATGCATTGACAGCATCAAGGCAAAGGAGGATCAGAATAATTGCAGTTTCAGAAACTTAGCATTAAATATATAAAATAATGACAGGTTATGCTGACTCAGTATTAAAGGGGAAAGGAAGTGGCAGGTTGTGTACACTGGTTTGCATGCTATCATTGGGTTTATTGGGTCTAGTGTGCTCGCCTACCCCTGCCACCAAAGAAGACGCGACTCCAACTCCAGGAAGATCTTCTTTATGCAGTTTTAATCAGGATCCTTGAAACATGTTCTTCTGACCCGCGGGGGCCTTGCACAGGCTTAAATACCCTTGCACTGACCAACCCAAGTGGACCCTGCAGATAGGCTATTCTAAGGCGGAAGCAGACAGGCTGAACAGACTTAACCAAATAAGGGCTTGTTTATGCCAGAAAGCGCTCACCCTTGGGGAGGTGGAAGGCAGAAGCCACTGCCATCTTTAAGGCACGGCACTTCGCAGCTCTCTACAGTCTAGCATGACAAGAACCTAAAAGAGTCACATAGTATTGTTTGGGGAAGCTGACAGTGATGTCTGTCTTGGGAAGTAAGGACACATTGTGATCAGCAGAAGCATTAAAGCATCACAGTTAAGAAAGTTGACAGTAAACTACAGCAGAAGGTTGTGTGGAGTAAGACTAGGTGCAGAGAAATGCTCAGGCAGTGTGTGGTGGCCAGCTGGGAGCGGGTGACGATGTGAGAGTGGAAACGAAGACAAAGAGGTCATAGGGTCATAAGGCATGGGGATGGAACATGTAAGAGGAGAGGGCGAGAGAGGTGTAAGTTATGTAAACACTGTTCATGTTCGACATTCTTAAAAATAATATTTAAATTTAGAAAACCTAGAGAAAGAGCTCTTTTTAAAAGTAAATGATCAAATCCATTTTTAATAAGTGAGATTTACGGTGGTGAAAAAGTATCTTAATAGGATTTCCATTCAATCATTACATCAAGGATAATTCAGGAATATGTGGACAAGGTTTACAAGTCAGATAAATGATAGTAATTGACAATGTGTTCAAGTTGATTTAAAAAAAATGGAAATAAATAATAAGAAAAATCTACTGAAAAATATCCTCAATTTAAGAGCAAAACATTATTTGTCCTGTTTTGACAGACACAATCTTATAAAATCCTTTATCCCTTAACAATAAAGAAAAGTCCTGCTCACCAGAGACAAGCCATTCTATTGGTTAAGTTTCATCTAATATAAATGGAAGATATAAACCTACTTTAATTTTTTTATTTTCACTTTAATTCTTGAAATTAACTTTAGTTCAGAACTGTTTTGTAGTTTGTAATCTATTTTTAAAGAGAAAATTCAAATTTTTGGCTTAAATTTGAAACAAATTTAATACAAATTGTCAATATCAAAACTATAAGATAATCTCTAATATTGAAACCTTAGCAAGTTCTTGATCAGGCAACAATTATTTGATAGTGAAGTACTTTGCACTTATTATATGATATAATACTAAGAATTGATACATATTTTAACTGAAACTCATCATATGGAACTCTCCATTACAAAAACAATATGACAGGGGTGATTATCCCCTGGCCATTTGTAAGGGTTGTTTCTGTTAATTCAATTAACACATATTTTTAATCAAATATTCATTATATTCTAGATGTGTACTAATAAGCAGGATTATGTTGTAAATATTAATCTTTGGCTGTGAAGGCTTGCACCGTAGCCTGTGAAACATGTTATTTGGGCCCAGGTTATTTATTGTAGTGTTTACTTTTCTCATTACTGTCAGAGAATACCTGGTAGAAACCAGTAAAGACAGGGAGAATTTACATGGCTTTGTTTTGGAGGAGAAAGGACACTTTTCATAACAGAATAGGCACTGTCATGGGAGGGGTCACAGTTGTGGCAGCAGGAGTGGGGGGTGACTTGCTGAGAACTGGGAAGGCCACAAAGCAGAGAACTCATCCAGGAGCTAGGGCCAGGCTATGATCCTTCAAACCTGTGCAGGGAACAAATTCATCTAGGAGGGAACTGTACCTCAAGTTTTCACAACCTCTCTCTTAGTTAGTGTTGTATTGCTGTGAATAGATGTCATGACCTAGGAAGCTTATAAAAGACAGCACTTAATTCAGGCTTGCTTACGTGTTTAAGCGTGAGTCTATGACCATCATGGTGAGTAGCAGGGTAACAGGTCAGCATGGTGCTGTAGCAGAAGCTGAGAATATGAATCTTGATCAACAAGTAGGAGGCAGAAAGAGAGACAGACAGAAACAAAGAGACAAAGACAAAGAGAACAGAGACAGGGTCTAGCAAGGGCTTCTCAAACCTCAAAGCCCATCCCTAGTAACAAACCTTCATCAAGGCCACACATACTCCAACTGGGTCACACCTCCTAACCCTCCCTAACTGGGAATCATACATTCAAATACATAGTTTTCATCATCATATATATGAATATATAGTATATGAATATGGGGTTATTCTCATTCAAAACACTGTATCCTGATGAACAGCACTACCAGTTTGGGGATGGAATGTTCCAACATGATTACATCATTAATATCAACTCCCAAACCGTAACATGATGGGAAGCACTCTCTTAAGAATTTGATGGCCAGCAAGGCTCGGACAGCAATTTGAAGGCTAGGTTAAGGTACTGGAGGCCACATGGTGATCTCATCAGAATGTACTTAACAAAGGTCACTTGGATAGTGTGGTAAACACAAACAGGGACACAGATGATGGTCTGTTTTGAAATAAAAATTCAAGGCCTCTCAGAAGCCTGAACATCTTCGAAAGCTGCTCATTTGTTTTACATATTAACCATGTAAGGCTCTGACATAAATTATGAAGTAATTTGTTTCACAACCTTTGATTACGAGCATGATTATCAACTTTTTTCAAAATTTGCTTTCTAGAAACATTGTCCTTAAAAAAAATATTCTTTAGAGCTGGAGACAAGGCCCTGAAGTTGAAAGTGATTCTTGTACTTCTAGAAGACTTCAGTTTAATTTAGTTCCTTGCACTCCTGTGAGGCATCTCATAACTGTTTGTAACTCCGGGGGATTTGACTCTTACTTCTGGCCTCCTTAGGCAGTGTACTTAGATGGACATAACCAGCAGAGAGACACACATGTGCATGTATAACTTGAAAAAAATGAATCTTTTTGAAAAAAAAAAGTAAGTCTCTGACTGAGACCCCTATGTCAAAGTGGTTAGCAGTGAAGGGTCTCTACTCCCAGTGGGAATGAGAGGACAGAAGGAAAGCAGCCTCCCCATGCATTTCTGTCATCGCTGCCATTTCTGTTGCCAACACCATAGATCCTTACAATGATTAGACAGTCAAAGAAACATCTTGCCATGGTCATGGAAATTTAAATTTTTAAATTTAATCATAAATTGGATGTTCAGGAGACATGACTTTAAGTGTTCACATGAATTTCTTTTGTATTATTTTATTTCCTTTCAAGGAAATAAAGGATCCATGTGTCCCTGTTTGGGTCCTTGTTACCCAAATTCTCTGGAGCTGTAGAACATAATCTGGTTATCCTTTGCCATCTAATATCCATTTATGAGTGAATACATACTGTGTTTGACTTTCCAAGTCTGTATTACCTCACTCAGGATGTGTTTTCTAGTTCCATCCATTTGTCTGCAAATTTTATAAGGTCATCATTTTTCTTTTACAGGTGAGTAATACTCTATTGTGTGAATGTACCACATTTTCCTTATCCATTCTTCAGCTGAGGGTCACTTAGGTTGTTTCCAGGTTCTGACTATTACAAATAATGCTGCTATGAACATTGTTGACTAAGTATTTTTGGAGTATGATTGAGAGTCTTTTGGGTATATGCTCAAGGGTCGCATCACTGGGCCTTGTGGTAGATTGACTCCCAATTTTCTTAGAAACTGCTATACTGATTTCTAAAGTGGCGGTACAAGTTTGTGTTCCCACCAGCAGTGGAGAAGTGTTCCCCTAACTCCACGTCCTCTCCAACATAACTTCTCCTCAGTGTTTTTGAACTTAGCCATTTTTGGATATGTAAGATGGTATCACTAATTAGTTTTGATTTACATTCCCCTGATGATTAAGGATGTTGAGCACTACCTTAAATGTATTTTGGACATTTGAGATACTTCTGGTAAGAATTCTCTGTTTAGCTTCATACCACATTTTTCAATTGGGTTATTCTATATTTTGATTTAAGTTCTTGAGTTCTGTATATGTTTTGAAATCATCATTCTGTCTGATGTTAAGCTGGTGAAGATCTTTTCCCATTCTGTAGGGAAGGTTGTAAGGGAAAGGGTGAGGAATGGGGACATGAGAGAAGTGGATGGTCGCAGGCGCTGGGGCGAGGGAGATGCAGTGGAAGACCAATGGAAGAGGTATCTTCATAGATAGCCAATATGGGCTTAGGGATAAAATTGGTGCTAGGATAATTCCAAAGAATCTACAAGGAGGACCCCAAATTAGACTCCTAGCAATAGAGAAGAGGATGCCAGAACTGGCCTGCCCCTGTACTCAGCTTAGTGATTATTCCAACTATTATCATAGAGCCTTCCAGCAATTGACAGAAACAGATGCAGAGAGCCACAACCAAGAATCAAGCCTAGCTCTGGGGATCCAGTTGAAGAGAGGGCAGCTGTAATACATGAATAAGCGAGGTCAAGATCATGATGGAGAAATCGATAGAGACAGCTGAACCAAGCTCTCAGAAACTCATGGAATCTATAACAAGAGCAGTAGAGTCTCCAGGGGCCAAACTAAGACCTGTTGGGAAGCTTGAACTATCAGAGAAGCCCCTTACAGTAGGGCCACAAAATAATCATAGTACATGAGCTAGCTTGTTGGTGCCCATTCCCTATGGTGGGAAGCTATGCTCAGCCTTAATGCATGGGAGAAGAACCTGGCTGTCCCCAACCTATGGTGTCAGACTTTGTTGACTCCCCATAAAGCCATTACCCATGAAGAAGAGTGGACTAGGGTGGGCTGAGGGGAAGAAAGGCAGGGGAAGAAAGGGTGGGAAGAGAACTGTGGTTTGGAATGTAATATGAAATTTAAAATAATAAATAAATTATAAAAAGGAAATAAGGCACATTGCCTTAATAAGACATTCTGGTGCACATCTTTAATCCCAGCACTTCGGAGGCAGAGGCAGGAGGATCTCTCTTATTTCAAGTCAAGCCTGCTGAGATGCTGCACCAAATTAATAAGTAAACATATATGCAGATATAGATAGATACATAAATAAATAATAAATAAGGGGTAAAAGTTGCCAGCAGAAGTAGGCTATTAAATATTTTCATGGAATTTAGGCTTTTCAGTTTTCACACAGGTCCACATTTATAAATGAACTGAGTTTTGCATAAAATGTTCATCATATTTATCATGCCTTCATTATATTTAATAAATAGGAGTTCTACCAGGCCCAACCTCAGAAACAAATCATTGTGATTGTCTTTTAAGCCACAGTCCCTTTGTCTTTGAGAATAACACTTTATAGTAATAACCTCATCATCTCAGCTCCTTTGGTATTTATTGTAAGGACATTAATTCTGATGGGCTCATTTAGTATTAATGTGGATGTCACAAGCACTTCCCCAGGAACAGGATTTCTCCTGGAATTCATCATTAATTAGCCAGGTCATTTCTTCAAAACATCAGTCTTAGAACAGCCACACTTCAGCACATTGCTTCCTACAAAACACATCAAGGCTCTTTCTGTCAGAAGGGCCACTTCCAAGTGCTTGAGTCTATTGAGAGAACGTTACAGGAGTGAGCAGCCTACAATAGACAAGGTGTGGTAATTACCAGACAACTGATTAATAGAAAGTGGAGGTTTTAATTGAGCGTCTGTGGTCCCTACAATAGCTTGAATTGAATAAGGAACTTGATTGCACTTTCAATTCCTTTGGAGTATAAAAAAGCAATAGCGTTAAATAAAAGACTCAAATAAGTCCTTCAGCTTTCATGGAAAGTGTGAGAAAATGAAAGCCACCACAATTCAAAACTGTACTAATTGGTGCCTCAATTAGGGACTATCTTGGTTAGAAACACTTGTATACTCTTAAGTGAATGCGTTTTTAATGATAAAAATATATTTTGTTGTGTTTATTTGAAAAATATAAATTTTGTAAGTAATTGTGATTTTATTGCATTATTCTCTTTTTGTGAATTTAAGGCACCTATTTTCTTTTTCTGTACAGCACTACTGTTAATGTCAGCATACTCTTCATTAAAATAACAAGAAAGTTGAAGTGTCTTAAGTATATTACTGTGTTCTCTACAATATCATGCATCTTCCCCCAAACCATTGATTCGATTAAATGGAGAAATATTTTACATTTATGTAAATGGGAAGATGTGTAGAATTCAGTCTTCACTGGTGACTTATTGTTAACAAATTCTCTTTGCATTCTGATATTATAGAAACTTTTTTATTTTGTCAGTTTCTTAGTAAAAGAAAGATAAATTTATAGGGATACAGACAGACAGACAGAGAGACAGAGACAGGGACAAAGAAATAGAATCACACAGATAAAGATAGAGACAAACATGACATTCATGCTGCTTTCATAATTTAGCAATTGTGTCTTATTCTACAAAGTCAATGTTATTACAAATGTTTTGCTCAGACTTTCACTGCTTTTGTTTGCTTGCTTGTGAGATGGGATAAACACTGAAAACTAGGTTTGTGAGGTACACAGTTTGAAAGAGTCTAGATTATATTTCCCATTAGGACTATGCCAAATCCAAAATCAACCTGAGATATGCAAAGGCCAACTTATTTTTGCCTAAAACATTTTCAAAGAATGCAGCTATTTCTTTTGTTATTTAATGCTGGCCACGGTTAGACATATGAGATATTATATTGTATAGGAGGTTTGTTTTAATTCTGAATAATAGAATTACATACCTTTTAAAATTTGTATTTTATTATCCTGCCATTCTTTCCTTTTTTAAATTTTTTTATTTCTTACCAAAACACATTATTATATCTCTACTAAAATCTCAAAGGTTTTTGCCATTATCTTATATACCAAATCAACTGAACTAAATCAGCATTCAATCCTGGGGATGGACAACCGGCTCAGCAGTTAAGCAGCCTTTTTAATATACCTACTGTCCATTTATACATCTTCTATGAAGGAGAGTCTATTTGATTGTGATGCACAGCTTTTAATCACATTACCTGTTTTGTGCTACCGTGATAAGAGTTTACACACACACACACACACACACACACACACACACATACACACACACACAATTGGCCCATTGTCTGACATGCACTTCCTGCCTATGTAGGTTGTTTTTGTGTTTGTTTATTACTGTTGTTTTTGTTTAAACTCTGAGGACTGTTTCTTCTGGTGCAGCAAGGATTCTTACTTGAGTGTGATTCCCTTCTTCCTCCTTTGCTTTCGGCATCACAGCTAAGAAATTGTTCTGATGATCTATTTAATGCAATTTCCACCTATTTTGTTTCCTGTTAATTCTATAGGTTCATGTGTTTAACAATTATTTTATTAATGTTAGTGCATAGTGGGCAGTGACTATATGTGCAATTGTGTGTCTATACCCATGCATGCATAAAGGCAAGAAGACGGTATTAGACCCTCTGGAGCAGTAGCTACTGCCATTTCCAGGACATTTGGCTTGCTACATGAGTTCTGAGATCCTAACTCTCATCCTCAAGAGCAAGTCTTTTTTAACTGCTAAGCAAACTCTCAAGTGTCTGGGTATGGTGGTTCAAATAAGCTCATAGGCTAATATATTTGACAGTTTGGATATTCGAAAGTGGTACCCCTGTTCTTTCTGAAGATTGTTTGACTTATTTAAGATCTTTGGTGACTTCAGGGAAGTTTTCAGATACTTTTCTTATTTTTGAAGAAACCCCATAAAACATTGGGTACATTTTCACTTCACATTTTCTTTCCATCATTAAAATATGTTTATGTGGTTTTTATTATTTTTATATTTTATTATTTAAAACTATAATTATATTTAAATATAATTTGATATTATTCTTTCTTTCCCCCTAGTCCTTTCCAACTCCCTTTCCAGTGAAACTTTAAGTTCTTTCTCAAAAAAGAGAGGAAAAAAAATCAGCTTTCTCCAAACAGAGTAAGACTGGGTATATCAACCATTCCATGATAGGTCTCATGTTCAGGAATAGTTGAAGACCATATAATGTTTTATGTTAGTAATATACAACCTTTTACCTTCTTGATTCTCTTATTTGTAAGCATCTCATCTTGCTCTTTTTTATGTTAGTGGTAATAGATCTTTTTTTTCGTAATTTTTTAAACAATTTATTTCTAGTACATAGAAACACAACTGAATTTAACATATTGCCTGTCCTGAAGCTTTATTGAATTCATTAGTTAGCCACATTGAGTTTGTTTGGGTTTTGGTGAGTCACAGATGAATTATTGTTCTCTGCTCACATCCGGACCTTTTAAAAGCCATGTGTTGGAAACGTGGTACCAGTGAGATGGTGCTAGATATTAGGACTTTAGAACTATGGCCTTGAGAAAGTAGTGTTATGGCATTGCCAACCTTGGGAAAGGGCCTAGATGTGCAAGTGGGTGGTCCTTCTGGCTAATTTCAATTACAGATTTCAGTCATTTCAGCAGTACACTTACCCTAATTGCTACAACTTTATAACTGAATTTGGTGTTCTTACAAATACGTTTTTGTCTATATATAACTGAGATATTATGTGTCTTATAGCTATCACTGGACTGAGATGACCTTTTCTATGATCTCTCTGATGCCACAATTAGATTTATAATGTTTCATATCACTATATTTCTCATATGTTTTTATAGCAGCAACATCAAGGTAATGGGAAATATTTAAAACAATGTGTGCTGAATGATTTATAATCAGCTCAACACAAGCTAGAGGTATCAGAAAGAAAGGAACCTCTTTTGAGAAAATGCATTCACTAGATTTTCTTATTTTCTTTTAATTTTCTTAATTAGTGAATAATGTTGGAGGGCCCCTTACATTGGGGGTGATGCCTGGGCTGTTGGCCATGAGTTTTATATGAAAGCAGGCAGAGCAAGCCAGTAAGCAACATCTTTCCATGGCCTCTGCATTAGCTCTTGCCTCCAGGTTCCTCTCCTGTGCTGAGTTCCTGTCCTTACTGCTCTTGGTGATGAACTGTTATGAGGAACTGTGGGTGAGATAAACCCATTCCTTCCTGGAATTCTCAGGTCAATACTAACCATAACTATGACACTAGAGAATAAGCTATATAATAAATAAGATAATGCATAATCAATAACAAAGGGAAGATACCTCATAAGAACCAATTGAGAATCTTCATGATTTCCTATATTTTAAGAATGATACCACTAAACTGCAGTAAAGAAAAGGATAATCTTTACATTAATTATGTCAGAAAAATTATATGGCAACATATAGAAAAACAACCATAACCAACCCCTACCTCACACCAAATTAAAATTAAAAAATGGATAGTCATATTTAAATTACAAATGTAAAAGGAAAAACAACGTAGAATGCAACCTGGAGAGTGTCTTTACAATCTCGAAAGAGGTAAGCATCTATTAAGATACTACATTGTAACTAAGGCTAAATATTGACAAATGAAGCTGTGTTAAAGTTACAATCTCCCATTCATCATAAACATCACTAGAAAAAGAAAGGGCTACTCCCCAAGAGGAAGAAAGCATTAACAACACATATATTTAGCAAAGGAAGGAGAGTGTGTGACAAACTACTAAGCCATGGAATTAGGCAGCCAGCACATTTTCTAAAATGTACAATGAATTTGAAGAGACATTTCACAAAAGAAGTTATCAAATTCCAGCAAGTGTATGGAAAGTTACTCCACATTAGAAGTCTTCATTGAAATGTAAACTAAAACTAGAATGTAATAGCATCCTATTCCCAGAATGGTTAAAATGTGAAAGATGAAAAGCAGCAAACATAAGCGAAGATTGGAGAACACGTGGTACTAACGAGGTGTGAAATGTTACTGTCACTTAGACACTATTTGGCAGCTTCTATGAGAACTGAATATATATGCTGTGATTCAGTCATTTTACCAATGGCAGATGCCCCCCAAAATCACATTTAGATGTTCTACAAAGTACTTTTAATACATTCCTATGCCAGCATGGGTTCCAGTCATTATGCTCTTCCTTTTTTTTGACAGTGACAATGGCATGGATAAAATCTTTTTGTATTTTATTTGAGAGAGAGAGAGAGAGAGAGAGAGAGAGAGAGAGAGAGAGAGAGAGAGAGAGAGAGAGAGTAGTACTTGACTGTAGTTGCCCCACATGCATGCAGACTGAATACAGGTCCGATGCAAGAACAGCCAGTGCTCTTAATCACTGACCCATTTCTCTAGTTCCTTCATACAGGAAAACTGGAAATTAATAAAAACGTTGGAGGAGAACCCTAAGAGGATGGATGGATACAACATGCTATCAAAAAGCATAGTTGGAGTTTGTTATTCACAATCTAATCTTACAAATACATTAGCACTGATGGTAAGTAACATCTAAGTAATGTTTATTGCGATTAAATTATCAATTTAGAATTTTTGAAACTCTGGACTGTTTGGAAAAAATGTACTCGTGTTTTACTCATAAAGTAGTAAATGGTGTTTATATTCACACAGCAAACAGTGTTTTCAGCAAGTGATAATAGTCAGCAAGAATGGCAACTATCATCCTTGGGATGTCTGTGTCCTTCAGTTGGCAATGAGGGTGTCTGAGGGCTGCCGACAGGACTGTGCTGATATGAATGTCCTGTGATGTCAGCAGGTGTCATGATGTCATCTGGCCCATGGCTGCAGCCAAGGGTCATGTCTGGGTCTAGGTCCCTATAGCAGCCGGGGTCTAAGTTGATGTCTGTGGCTACTGATACCATTGAGAACAATGTGGATTGATGGGTGCTGGACAGACACCTGAGACCATGTTAGTGTCTGAGGGCCTTGCTGCCTCCATGGCTATACTGGTAAGAGCAGTCTCTGCTACCACCAGAGCCACGTGACATCCTGTCCCCAGCTGCTGGCAAAGGCCATGTCCGGGTCCATAGTTCTGCTTTAACTGGAGTCTGTGGTGATGTCCATGGTGCTGTAAGCACGGGAGCTTATAGGAACCATGCTATGCTGAGCCAGCCCCTCCCTTCACTGTTCCTGGGATTGCTGGTCCTGGCCTTCACACGATACTGAATCAGAAGAGCTGGCCCTGCCCCTCAGGGGAGAGGGGCTCCTTCACTTGGAAACGATGGCCTCACCTTCACTATGCTCATGCACCTGACTTCACTAGACAGCACACTGGAGCTCACACTTTGTTAGAACACAGGTGAGCCAGTCTAAGGACACGAGAGCAGCAGAGCTGAACCTAACTCTCCTGCATCTGCCAAGTGGTGGCATGAGTGAGGTAAGGATGCCCTCCCCCTTCTGCTTGCTTCCTGCTGAAGGAGAAAGATCCGACTCTGGGTCCATAGAGTGAGAGAACTAGCCCTGACCCTCACTGTCCACAGCACACAGGAGAGCGGGCCCTGCACCCTGCCTAGGAAGTTTACTAGAGCTAAACCTGTTGTCAGCTCTGAGGGCATGAGAACAGGAGGGCTGACCCCTACCTCTTGCAATACAGTCATTGCAAGAGACCCTTGCAGCTGGCCTAGGCAAAATGGGGAGCTGGATCTGGTGGTGTGAAAGTGGGTGAGCTGGATCCAAGGGCATGAGATCAGGAGAACTGCTCCCACTCCTTGCTGCAGAACGTATTGGGTAAGCTGGCTGAGGCCGTGCTGGAGAGACTCC
Source organism: Cricetiscus sungorus (assembly GCA_030556225.1). Classification (NCBI taxonomy): domain Eukaryota; kingdom Metazoa; phylum Chordata; class Mammalia; order Rodentia; family Cricetidae; genus Cricetiscus; species Cricetiscus sungorus. Next base: position 8,895,094 of record JANBXA010000737.1, on the reverse strand, counting down.
AAGGTAGTGAAGATAGGGAAAGCTGCAGGCTGACCCACCTAGCTACTATCCAGGCCCAGAAACAGGGCTATGAGTTAGTCCATCCCAACATCCACTGCATCTATGAAAGGTTAAGGGGACAAATCTACAGATTTCCATGGCACAGGACAACAATAGCATACCCAAAAGTGGACATAGTAAGAGCCATTATATTGATAGCATAGTAGAAGCCAGAGGCCTTTAACCAGACCAATGACTCACAGCAATGAACACTTACAGGTAAAGATGAATGGACTAAAGGTTAAATTGTGACTCAGCTGGTCACACTACAACTTCCACAATGAGGTTTTTCTTATTTTCTTTAATTGCTATTTTGTTTTTTTCTTGGATATTTTGTTTATTTGGTTGGTTTAAGTTTTGTTTTATTTATTTTAAATTTTGTTTTGTTTTGGGGGAAATGTTGTAAGGGCAGAGGTTGGACAAGGGGATGAGAAGGTAAGTGTGGTCAGGATGCATGATGAGATTCACAACGAATCAATAACAGTTAAAACAATTTTAAAATAAAGTACAGTCAGATCCAGATGTCATTTTAAATATTATTAACCTGCATATCTATGCAATGGCTTATTTCTTATCAAGTGGATTTGTTGTAAAGATTTTGGTACTCATTTTAAAATGTTACTGAAATAACTTTCAGTTTTAAAATACATTTTGCCCAGATCAGTAACAAAATTTTTAGTAGCTAACATTGATTAAGATTATTTCAGTTCATGATATGTCTTTGATAAGTGATGTTGGTAGTTCATTCAGAAGGTAAATTATTTGTGTATGTGTGTGAGTGTAGACACACACTCATTTTTGCTGCAATATTTTTATTAAGATTTACACATTTTGTGGACCTTTTAAGAGTGTGCCTGAGAGTGAGGAATAGCTCTGACATTGAAGCACTTGCTATAAAAGCTCAAAGGTCTGAGTTATATCCCCCAAACAAATATGCAAAGTCAATGGGTGTGAAGATATGCACACACACACACACACACACACACACACACACACACACACACACACGAGAGCTCTTTATTTTCATATATCCTAAATTATATCAATATAAGTCAAAAACTTTGAATGTTTGAACATTCAACAAAAAGCAAACAAAAATACCTTAATGACTTAAATTCTTGAAATATACACAAATAATTATTGATTTAACAAATAATTCAAAACTGTAAATAAGGGCTAATATGGCAAGAAGAATCTCTACAAGAAATGCTTGTATCTTAATGTGCCTCTAATATGCATTGTCTAGAGACACAAAGTCATAAATTATTAGTGTAAATCTTGCCACATTATGCCTCCCAGCTTCTGTGAAGATTCACCTGTATTTTTATTTTCTTTCTGGGGAATATGATGAGCCTCGCCACATTTGAAACTGTGTACGAAGCCAGGATGTTAAATGGATTACTTTATTAAACGGCATGGTGCTATTTTTTATAGGATTATGCTGGATCACCATTCATCACCTGGCTAAGAATTCCTGTGAACTGAAAATGTGTTGGTGAATTTCATTTTATGAGGGACTAGATAATGATAAAGCACAAACTGCATAATTTTCATGTAATAAAACACATAAGATTCTCTAAATGATAAATCAGGTACTCTTTGCTAAGGCTCTTTAAAGAGAGACACTAACTTTGTTTACCTTGTTTCTTAAGGCAAGACCAATTCATAGAACATCAGTGGTTAAAGCAGAAAAAGTGAAAGACAAGTTTCCTGTTGATTGGAGTCATTTCCCTTTTCAAATACATCCACACTGTCTTACCCTGCTAAATATAAAGTGGGCTAATGAGATGGTTCGTTGGGTATAGGCTCCTGCAGACAAGTTTTGTACCTGAGATACATGGTGAAAGGAAGTTCCTTGGAAAGTGTGCTTTTATGAGTACACACACACACACTCACACATGCACACACACACACACATGCACGAGCACACACACACGGACGTAATTCATTTTTAAAAGAAATGCAATGCTTTTCTCAAGCTCAGATTTGGATCAAAGGGAAGGATGATATTGAGGAACATAGTGAATCTTCCTGTAGTAATTCTACGTTTACACAGGGGAAAGAGGGTAAGAGGGAGGGAGAGAAGGAGAAAGGCAGGGAGGGAGGGAGGGACAGAAGGAGGAAAGGAGAGGAAACTGGGATCAACATGTAAAATTTTAAAAATTATATTATTAATAAAAAAGAAAAAAGGGATTTTGAGAATTTCATAATGAGTGTTGCATGTATATGATTTCCATTCTTTCTTCCAACTCTTCCCATATCCTTTCATTAGGTAGGATTCATGGCCTCTTCTCTAATTATTACTGTTATTGGCAGAAAGGGAGGCTTGTGAAGTTTCTCTAATCCATGGTGGCAGGTGAACTGATCTGGTCATCATGCAAGTCTCATGAAGTTAAACACATTGTTGAGATATCATGGTTTTTCCTTAATCGTCATTTCTGGAAGGTGTTAGGAGTTGGTTTTTCCCCGCCGGCTACCAGGAGCAGTTATGTCTCTCTGTCAAGAAAAACCCTAACCCATTTAAAATGCCATATGCTGTAGGTCTTTGAAAGGCTTGAAGGATGCCTATCCATCTCAAATATATCTCTGCATATCTAGAAATCCTAACACAAGTCATAAATTTTCCCTAAAATCTATGGCTTCTACAGCACAAATAGATGGCTAGGATTACAGTACCAGGCATGAATTTATTCATGCTGAGTCAGGCTAAAGTCTAACTAAACAGTTGTTTGTTGCATCCAAGATATGAGCCACAGTCTTGTATCTTTGGAGATATATAGCATCATGATTATTTTAGTGTTTTTAGTGTTTACAGGTTAATAGGACTGTTCATTTCCTTTTGCCCTTGCCAGGTTGAGCACATACACCTTGGGATACATGAAGGCTGTTACTCACTGAGGAGGTTTCTAGGACAATTTTAGTTCAATTCCTCCAAATCTGAGTTTGAACATTCCAGGATCTTCTGCAAAAACATCTAACTTTTAGGTCAGTTGTCTCTGTGGGGTTATATAGCCTGGTCTTGCTTCCATTTTCCTCCCTTTCTGCATCTGGATTCCAGGAGTTTGGCTCAGTGTTTAGCTGTGGGTATCTGCTTCAGTTTCCATCAGCTACTAGATGAGGGCTCTAGGATGGCAGATAAGGTAGTCATCAATTTCATCAGAGAAGGGTATTTAAGGCAGCTTTTCCACTGTTGCTCAAATTATTGGGATCATCCTTGTAGGTCTCTGGACATTTCTCTAGAGTCAGTTTTCTCTTCAAACCTATAATGGCTCCCTCCTTTATGGTATCTGTCTCTCTTTCTCTTTTTTCCTTCATGACTATTCCTCCCCTGACTCAATCTTCCTAGTCCCACGTGCTTTCCTCTCCTCCCCTTCTCTTTCTCCTAGCTCCCTCTCTACTCACAGCCTCCTCACTCCCAATACGTTCAGGAGATCTTGTTCCTTTCTCCCTCTGTGAGGGATCTTTTGTGAATCTCTTAGGTTCCTCCTTGTATCCTAGTTTCTCTGGTGGTGTGAATTATAGGCTGGTGATTCTATGCTCTAGGTCTAAAATCCATATATGAGTGAGTACATACCATGTTCCTCTTTTTGTGACTGGGTTACCTCACTCAAGATGGTTTCTTCAAGTTCCATCCATTTGCCGGTAAATTTCAAGATTCCATTGTACTCCCCCCCTCCTGCAGAGTAGTATTCCAATGTGTAGATGTGCCACATCTTCTTTATTCATTCTTCACTTGAGGGGCATATAGACAAGGAAGAGCTAATGGACCCCAGACTGATAGCTGGGAATCCAGCATTGGACCAACTCAGACCCCGTGAACATGGGTGTCAGTTAGAATGCCTGGGCAGTCTAAGGGACCTCTGACAGTGGATTCAGGATGTATCCCTAATGCATGAATGTACTTTGGGAGCACATTCCCCATGGAGCAATACTCCCTTAACATAGAGGCAGGAGAGAGGTCCTAGTCCCTACTCCAAATGACTTGACAGATTTTGTTGATCTCTCCTGGAAGGCATCAGTCTCCTTGTGGAGTGGGGGTGGAATGCAATGGGAAGGGAATGGGGGGACATAGGAGGGAGGAGGAAGATGGGGGAAACTGGAATTGATATGTAAAATAAAAAATAATAATAAAGAAAATACAAAGAGAGCGAAAAACAATACAAACAAACAAACAAGAAATCTAACATTCAAGTCCTAAGAGGCAACCAAGAGCAATAGTAAAAGTCCATATTGTTTTGGATATTTCAGGATACCCCTTCCTTCAACCAACAATTAAATAGATTCATTCTTTGTCTAAAACAAAGTTATAAAGAGTACAAGAGCATACAATGGCCACCATCAGCAGCAGGCTTGCATAATAATGGAAATATTTTAAACAGACTTTTCAAACAGAAATGAACTACATCTCTATTCTATCACCCTCATTAATTTATTTTTAAGTTGACGTTTTGTGAACTAGAACTTAAAAATACTGTCATAGTCAGAGCGAGAGCTTAGATGATAAAGTATTTGTCTTGGGAGCCATAAGACATGTTTGGATCTCCAGGAATACAGCAAAAAGCTGGATTGAGATAACATACATGCAATTTCAATAAAGCCACTGCCATCGAGTGGCATGCAGAAATTGGAAAATCAACATAAACTCAACTCTAGCTTGCCTAGTATAATAAGCAAAAGTGAAAAAGAGAGACTGTTTCTGAAATAAAGGAAAGTGGGAAACTGAAAACTGAGACAAGAGATGAATGTCATTATACATATGGAACTGCATACACACATTAATGCCATACCTCTTAAAATTAAATTTTGAATGATTAACCTATCTAGCAACAACAACAAGGGCTTTTGTGTTTTGATGTTTTAAAACTCAAAGGACTGGAGTACTTACACTAAATTTTATGTGATAAGTGATGGCTCTCTAGAAGATTAATAGGCATTGTCGACTTCTGGAACCTAGGCCATGCAGAAATGTCATCAGGAAAGCAATTCATGCTCTCCACAGAGAAGCGTATGCTAGATACTGGGGGAGCACCTTTCTGCCCATCTGTCTGGGAACTGGGAAATTTGAAACCTTGGCTTTCTCCAGAGAGCCTACTGCTGTCTTAATATTTAGCTGAAAATATTATAGGTTGTCAATCTAAATTCCATTTATCACAACTGCTCCTTGAAGAATTATCTTTTCATACACCTAATTGCTAGATATTTTAAAATCATAGGTAACAACTGAGACCAATGAAACAAACACATTGGGACCCACTATCCAGAACAACTAATGTTCAACTTACTGCTTATGCTATGCTCAGATGTTCTCCAACATTTTCTTAAATAATGAATATTCCAGTTTACAGTGTACAATAACAACTGGAATATTTTTATAGCTGTTTCTTAAGACTTAATATGTAACAATCATATTAGGACATATTGTATTATCATAAACATCACTGTAATGTAATGCCTTTTACAAGTTGACAAGATGTTTTTCTACATAAGGATAAATAAGAGAATTGAAAATAACTTTTAAATGTTTTTTTTTTAATCTGCAAGTTAACAATTGTAGACTGAACATGGAACTGAGAAAAACTCAAACATGGTTAAAGAAATGTCCGATAAAGTGGGATTCATTTAAGACTCCAAAACTTGATGGAATCCAGGTGGCTAGATATGAATTGCTTCATCCACATGCTCTCTATGTTGTCCCAGATTCTTCATTATTGTTTTTGAATGATATGTATTTAATTTTGATCCTATGCTAGTCACAAGAGTATTTTTGATACTGCATCATATGCAAATAAGACCACAATCCTTGGATGGGGAGGACTTTCATTGTAAGAACTCAGCCATAGATATTTTACACACCACAGATAATGACATTTAGAATTTGAGATGGTGTTTTATTGACAGTTTTGGCCTTTGGTTATACAATGGCATGAAATTTTTTAAACCCTGGTGTGTGATAGCTGCATGTGGGTAGATCTTTGTCTTTGAAGACCAAAGTTTGGGCAAGCGTTCACTGAGTAATACAACCGTTTCATTGAAACTAATGTAATGTTACCATAGGGAACCGAAGGTTTTGTCTTAATGGTTAAGTTTAAGACCCTAAAGGGAAAAGAAGTACCTTACATCACTAAGCAGACATATTAGGACATATTCTATTATGATAAACATCACTGTAATGTAATGCCTCTTACAAGCTGACAAGTTGTTTTTCTACATAAGGATAAATAAGATAATTGAAAATAACTTAATTTTTTTTAATCCACAAGTAACAATTTTAGACTGAACATGGAACTGGTTGAAAGCTGAATTTAAGTTCTGAGTCAATATACTATACCAATCACATTATGTATACTTCTTTGTTGTGATTTTAGCTGGCTATCATGCTAATCTTTTACTCCACATTTCATTTCTCAAGAAAAGTAACCTGGGATTCAGGTAACATTTTTACCACTATAATTTGGATACTGAATCTTTGAAGACATTATCTGACTCATGATCACACAGTAAGTAGCAAAAGATGACTGAGAGTGAATCCCATCAGGAATATGTCTGTTCTTTCACACTGTCTTCACAGTACCCTGAATCCTCGATGACTTGGTGAACTTTAAATAACTTCTCTGAATTGACACTTTATTTTATGCAGGATCTGCTAAGGCCTGATGCGTGAGGGCAGAGTCTATACTTAGAATGACTCTTTCTCACCTCCACTTACCTTCATTCTTGAACTACAACTTTTGTCCTGGAAAAGCTTTCCAAAGAATGACTTGTTTACTTCATTATCACTCTGCAGATCAGCATTGAAACATCATCGCAGCAGGATCAACCTTGTAACTCTAAAGAAATGAATATGAATTTCAGCTTTTGAGCATAATACTTGAATATAATATATTGGGGATGTGTTTAGAGATCCCAACATCATATCAAAGATCTTATAGAAATTTCATGTGTCATTTCCTAATAAGAAAGTCAATTATTCCTTAGTTAATATGCAGTATATCGTCTTTCGTGTAACAACTAAAATTATAATATTATTTGTATTGTTTCAATTTAGTTGGCATAATTAACGGGGAGAGTCAGTTTTGTGAATCATGCTGTATTTCCTTTTATTCAGATGTTTCTTGCTTATAATATGCAAAAGAAGTTCACGGAGTCAAAATAATATTTCTCAAGTGTAATTACTAACAAATACCAGTTCAAAAAAAAAAGCATTGTATCCTACAATATAGCCATGAAATTTTCCTGAAGGAAGTTGTAACAAACAAAGCAACAAAGGGAGGGAAGAGGAAGATTATGGGTAATCCAGCCTCACTTACAAGCACTCGGTGGACACAGCCATCAACAGACGACCTGTAAGTTGGATGATTCTCTGTGCCACAGGCTCTCTGACATCTTTACAATTTATAACATGAAGATACTTGAAAAATAAGTGTTTTACAAGGCAATACTTTCGAACATAAGCAGTACATCAGAGTTACAAACAGTTCTATTTCATGATATGAGCCTTTCAGGTTTGCATCTCAGAAATGTCTTTTATTAAAGATCTTTGATAAAAAGTTCTTCATACATAATAATCTGAGAGAAATGCATATTTAGAAAATGTTGTAAAATAACACAATAGTTTTTGTGTTCCCCAGAAGAATTGCACCTTCATTTGAACAGAGCATTGTCCTGTTATTGCCTAGATAATTAGCTGCATATGCCACAGAACGTATCTTAAATATCTGTTTTAATATTTAGGATGGAAACAAGCATTTTAATAGCAGTGCAAGATTATGAACAATGACTTATACTGCAAACCTAAACCCAGTAATGAGAGAACATATTTTGAATTGTATAACCCGATTTAAATGCCAGATTTAAATAGTAAATCATATGCAATGTATTTAAAGCTTATATTCATTCTTCATATCCAAATGTCACTTCCTTTTATTAATGGGAAACAATGTTTAAAAGCCAAAAGCATTGCTAAAAGAAAGTGGTGTGTCTGGAAAAATCATAAATAACCCTAAGAACTTTATACGTTAAGTCTACTAGAAATGCAAAATGATTATATATGAGTACATTTGAACACAGCCATTGATACTCTTAAAAATGCTGAAATAAATCTAAAACTTCTACTTTGTGTTTGCCATAGTATTTTGTATGAATTGAAATTCCATTATATTAAAACTGGAATTTTTGAAGAGATAAACACACATTTTCTCATTTTACAATTAAAACTTACACATACGGGCATAAAACCTCAAGACATTCCCTCTGTCCTTCCCTTTGTGGCTTTCTGGGCACTGTCTCTGGCTGCACTGTCCCTTCCTGCTCTCAGTAGTACAGACATTCAATTCCTTGCTGTTTTCTTTCCTGGCAAGCGTTCTCCAGGTGGAGTCTCCAATTTACAAAGTATACGTTGGCTCATAATGAAGATGTTGCAGAAGAGAAAGGATATTTCAGGGATGATGTTGGGAAAGAGAAGTTAAATAGGTTTCAAATTGCTGTTAATTGAATTTAGAAAGCAAATGACTGCACTTGTGTAGGGAAATGTTCTCTTTCTTCTCCTGCCAGCCCCTGCAATTATACAGGATAAAGAATCGGTCTAGGTCAACAGAATCCCATGGATTTTGTCCAGTGTGGAACAGCTTTTCTTCCTTCCACATAACCATAATCTGATATATTACTTAAAAACTTACTCAATATTTTTTTATATTATCACACAGTGCATCCAGATCATCTTCAGAATGTTTTGTAGTAAATCCGTTTTTTAATGCACCTCTCCATGTAGAATTTCCTGACATTGTAGAAAATAAGAACTGGTAGATAAATAATTTTCTTTTCACAAAACCAATAACAGCATAAAACAATATTGCTGAATCTGCATTTAACTGCAATCAACTTCAATGACAAAATTCAATTAAAGTTTTAATTTGATAAATGAAAAGGAGCTGCTTCATGGCATATATTTATTTCAGCAGGATATGTTTTGGATACTGAAATAATGTTTTTGAAAGTCTAATACAATTTTCTTTTATTAAATGCTAATGCAGTCAAGTTAATATATAGTCTTGAGAAATATCCGTTTGACTAATTTATCATTAAGTCTGTATTAACATCATCATCTTCATAATAAAAACAGTTCAGAGCCTTTATTCATGGTTAAAGCAATTGATTTCTCCATAACAAAGAAGGCATAAGTATATAGTATTGATACTATATCGTAAGTCATTTTGTTCTCTTTTAGCTCTGCCGGCTGGATATTATAGTTTTATCCTTTTTTTAGATTAAAAAAACTGATTACAATTTTGACTTAGTGATCAATCTAGAAATCACTGACAGGAAAACAAACTTGGGCCTGCTGTATCTCTGTAGCTAATCCACTGACTGCATAGCTGACACTGTATCTCTGTAGCTACCCCACTGAAGTCATGGCCGACGCTTTACCTATGCACCTATCTTACTGATATCATTGCTAACTCCACATCAAAGTAGCTACCTCATTGCAGCAATAGAAAGCTGATGTAGTTCTCTATTGAGGTCTCACTGAGCAGTGAGTCCTGTCATTCAAGTCTGAGAAATGTGTTGTTTTTCAAACTATGCTATGAGTAGGTTTTTCCTGCTGGCCAGTCTGGTCCCACTACCATGCCAGCCACAAATAACACACAGAGACACTGTATTAGCTATAAAATGCTTTTGGCCAGTTACTTGTTTCTTAGCAGCTAGTTCTGCCTTAAATATTAACCCATTTTTATTAATCTAAGTATTTCCATGTGGTCTCATCTTACCAGATAGAGTGGCTGGTGTTATTCTCTCTCCATCCTTCATCTTGGAACTCCTCCTTACTCCTTCCAGAATCCTTTTTTTTCCTATTTCCGCCTACCTTACTTTTCAATTGGCCAACAGTGCTTTATTCATTAACCAATAAGAGAAACATATTTACAGAATGACATATCCCATCAAAACTAATTTTAGATAAACACATTATGAAACTATTTTTATTTTTATTAGTTATTACATTAAAATAAATAAATTGATGTATTCAGAATACATTTTATCTGTTATACTATTATTACTGTGTTCTCAAATACAATGCAAATATACAACTATACCTAATCAGAATTAAAAAATTGGATCAAATCAAATTAAAATACTTAAGGTAAATACATATAATTAAAAATGATTTAGGTCAAAAAATTTACCCCAGTGTATTTGTCAGAAATGTTCTAAAGTTGTAAACAATGGTTCACTCACAACTTTTTTTATTATATTGACTACAATCCATTAAATTGTGTAAAAAAATGATATGCAAGCTCTACTGATTAAAAATTCTTTAGAAGTATTATGATCATATGGAACCAAACTTTACAACTTAGGAAAAATAACTTTCTATAATCAACACAAATCAATATGGTACAGAAAACAAATGAACAAATAATGCTTTAATATCACAAATAAAAACCCAACAGAGTACACATAACCCATGAAAAGCAGCAGCTGGAGTTTAAGGGATCACCTCTCACTTTGCTGTCTCATAACAAACAGTACCACCAGTGTCCTCATCATAATGAAAACAATATATTAGACTAATTGGTAGTGTAAAAACACGTGAACGAACCACATCCAGACACATTCAGTTTAAGGAAGTGTTCCAGTCTAGTGCTCTAGAAACATGAATGACAAACAAAGAGAAATCCCCACAAATCTAATATCCAACCTACTAGTTAACACTTGGCTGGCAAAGAATTAAAGCCTAATGAGATTAAGTCCATGACAGACAGAAAGGAGATGAAATGCTGCATTGCCCAGAGCAAATGTTAGAGCATCACTGGTTCACAGGAACCAGGATAAAGTGATGAGGCACAATAAACAGAATTCAGGGGCAATTAACACATGCCTGAGGAACATTCTGCGGTAGAAGGCCTAGGGCCTTCAAGTAGCATATTTTAAATGAAATGACTTCCTACAACCAGAGAAATTATATGAATGGGTGTGTGCTATGGGATCCAAAAGAAAAAATTACCTTTAAAACAGGACAAGTAAAACAAAATTGAGTTTAATCTCACTACAAAACTCTAATGGGGTGAATAAAATCTTGGACACACAAATTAATTGTTGATGTATAAATCCAGTCTGTTGAAGAAACAGGGTAGCCAAAAACTGTCCAAGAGTCTTTTGCGCTGAGAAATTTGCATTACGTGGTAAGTTCACAGGGAGGTTCTCAGTAAATTTATATTCCATTAATTTCTTTAAAAAAATTCCAAAGATGTCTTTTATTTTATCTTTATGCGTGTGTTTTCCCGCATGTGTGATTGTATGAGCAGGCCAAAAGAAAACATTACACCTTGTGTTCTGCAGAGACATGTGGGCTCCTCAAGGACAGTGACTTTAAGTGCTGAGGTGTCTCTCTAGCCCTAGCCTTGTTATTTTTGTTTTGTTTTGTTTGTTTGGTTTTGTTTTGGTTGTTGTTGTTGTTTTTGTTCTTGTTTTTTATAGCTTGTTTGTTAGGACTGGAACTTTCTTCCCCATTCCGTTTTTGATCAAGAAGCTGTTTACAATTGGTATGTGCTGGGAAACAGAAAAATTCTGGTTTTTTGTTTTTGTTTTTGTTTTGTTTTTTTTTTTTACAGTAGTGAGTTGGGGTCTGTCAACTACATTCCAGGGCAGGCCCTCATGCTCAGGAATAGTTGAACAGTAGCAGCAGCAGCAGCAGCAACAACAACAACAACAACAACACACACACACACACACACACACACACACACACACACACACACACACACACACACACCCTCAATATTCTATTGGGTTTTTGTTGTTAGTTGGTTTTGTATGTGCTTTCTGTTAGTTTGTTTGTTGACTTTTAAGAGAAAGAAAGTACCATTTTTGAATTGACTATTTGGTATTGTTTATGACTAAGTAGATCTAATGTGTGTTTCTCATATGCACATGTGTTTGAGACTTGTATCTGATGGGGCCTGAAAAATCAATCATTCTTCTCTCCCCTGACAAAAGATAGGTGACTCCCACTCTCAGCTGCCAGCAGCCGCCATTAGAGCCTCAGTTCAGCACACCACAGGATATCAGGAGAACTCCCTGCCATATTGGAATTTGAAGGCTCTTACTCTTTTGAGGCTAGGCCCAGCTGTGAGGAGTTCATGTGTACAACATCCAAGCCATGCCTAGAGGTCAGCACTCCTCTTCACTCCAGCCCTTCTTTCGCTGATATTCCATGATCCATGGAATAGGAGTGTGGTTGACATATACATATATACTTTTTATGTACATATATGATGTATATATATATATATGTACGTATGATATGATGTGTGTGTGTGTCCATTTTGGCTGAACATTAACAGTTGCTTTATTGTCATCCTTTTGAATACTTATGAGTCTATATTAACCATAATACTCTGAAATAAGAAATATCTCTGAACAAAGAGGAGAATAGCAAATACTATGAATATAAGCATGAATATTCAGAAGATAATTTGATGAGATGATTTTTCATCAAAATAACATAAATAGATTTCCTCAGGAATATAGCTTTCGTATCCATGGATTTTGACCATGTTTACAGTACGAGGTATGAATTATGTATTTAATACAATCAAGAGGGCAATTGGTTAGTTCATAAGTAGTCTTGTCAACATGAAACCATCTTGCTTGTCTGGTCTTTATTGTGCACACAGGGTAGAGCACTGGAATACTCCATCAATGTCTTTCCCCCAACCTTCACACTGATAGAAATGTACTTTCGTACTTCACCAAACACTTTCCTGCAAACCTTACCTACTGTGTGATGCTTTTTGCTGGTGGGTCCCTTGTGGGTTATTATCTGATGGAAGGGAGCCATCCAGAGTGTCCTTAGCACTCTGTTTTGTTTGAGACAGGGTTTTAGCATGCTTACAGAGAGGATCCCAGAAGGAGCTTGCCTTCTGTCCTGAGAAATCTGACTGAAAATGAGGCTCTGTAATCAGTGAAGATGTCCACAGAAAATAACAAGTCTGTTAGTATTTTAATGTGACTTGTGGATTCTGGACTAGCATAGCAACATAGTTCTACTGTTTATGTGTTCCTTATTCTGTGCTCTTTGGATAATATTACTATTACCAATAACAGATACAAAAGCTGGAGAGTATCATTTAGATGACTCACTGCCTAACAATTAGTAAATGATGAAAACCAAGATTCAAATACAAAGACACTGCTTTTATATATTACAAAATTTATTTGTAATTAAAAACCCAAAATCTGCAATATTATAAAACATGACATTTTGATACACGCATCAAACAGTTCTATCACTCCTAATATTTTTTTCATTTTTATGTGAAAACTCATAACTTCTTGAAGTGTTCAGTTCATTTCCATCCAGTCTATTGCTCCACTGTAATGATACTTCGGTTTACTAAAACTTTTCCCATCTTCTCCTCCTGTTATTCTCAGCCTTTTGCAGCCTCCATTGTCCTTTTGACTTCATGAAATCAAGTGTGTTGTTTTCTTGCTCTTATTTGTTAAAAATATTTGTGAAACCACACATGACACGATTTGTCTTTTATCCTGCAGTATTTCATTTGACAAAATTGTTCTCAGTTCTAACCCTGCTGTCATGCATGACATGATTGCGTTCTGCTGTAAGGCTGCAGCAAGTTTTATTGTGCATCTGTACTGCAGTTTTCTCATCCATTCATCGGCTGATGGGCACTTGGTTTCCACCTCTAGAGGCTGCAGTAGACATGGGACTGCAGAAGTCACCTTGATGTGTTTATAGGGTTCCTTTCATATATAAATCAGTAAACGGGTGGCTGGGTCACATGGAAGCTCTATTTATAAATTTTAATGATCCTATTTGCTCTCTTACTTTCATAATGACCTCACGAGTTTACATCCACACTAATTTTAAGGACCTCCTTTTCCATATAGACTCAACAATTCTTGTTAAATTTTGTCATTTTGTAAAGAATAAATTCTAAGTGGAAAAGTGATAATTTACCTTGGTGTTCTTTTATATCTCCCAGGTTATTAATGGTAATAAGCATTCTTCACACAATATGACCAATTATACATTTTTAAAAAAATCTATCTAGTTCGACTATTCATTTCTTAAAAATCAACTAATTTTTGATGTTGCATCAAACGTAATAATTTCATGAAAATATTAACTGCTCACCAGAAGTACTGTCTTCAAAACTTCTCTCCCTTTGCTGCCTGTCTTCATTTTCTTCCCTCTTCTTTGCAGAGAAAAAGCTTTTCAGTATTGTGTAATGCCATTTTTATCTTATGTTTTGGTGTCTTTTCAAATAAACCATATACCCCTATCCTCAGCTTGTTTCACTTATTTTTTTCTAGTTTCATAGGTTCTGATTATGAATCCAAGATTTTAATAAATTTGTGAAAATGATGAGACCTAGGCTCTAATTTTATAAATCTGCTGTGGATTTTCAAATTTTCCCAATGAGTATTCACAGTTCTGTCAAAAAATCATTTAGCCTTACAAGCATGGGTACAGGGCTACATCAAAAGGTAAATACACAGAGCACATTTTTCTTTTAGAAAAATAGTATAGTTTATTTCAAATTTCTCTGTCTTATGGGATCTTTTGACACAACAAATAATATAAATAATGGAGGTCATAATTTATTTGATTGTCACTGACCATATTTTCAAATTGGTTAATTAATTTACTTTCTCAGATACTTCATACACCTTTAACCATGGTCCTGGTATTATATTAAACTTATGTTTCACTTGCTGTGAAAGTGGGAGAATTGTTCTTCTGCAACTTTGAGCTTAAAGCCTTTGATACTGAGAAGAACATACCTTCCCTTCACATTACAACTTTGCAAATGCATGTACTTTCATGTGCCCAGAGAAAAGATAATCAGATGCTCCTTAAGGTCAATAAATCAAATCTGTTCTGTGATACCTGTGATGACTTTTTAAGGTGTTTAGTGCCATCTAATATACAGAGAAAGAAAAGTGGTTCCCTACAGCTCCCAGACACATACATGCTCTAGTTGGAAAAGATTAATGTATAAACAATGACAATGGATCATTAAATGAGATTCACAATGTGCTATCATTTACTCTGTGTTATTACAATAAATGCTCAGATAGTTTCTCTCCTTTTATATAGTACCTAAAATGACAAAGGCATAAATTGAAAAAATTCAAATGAAGGATTTCTTTTACTTTGGATTCCTAGGACTTTCCCAAAAGATTTAGGACTTGAACTAAATCTGGTATTTTCAATTTTCACTATTACTTTTATTATCATCGGAAAGCTTTGAAGCATCTATAAAAGCCAAAAAGAAAAGTATATATATTTCAGAAATGGACTGTAATGGTCTGTAAATGTACTGCCATTCAAATGAGGAGTCAGTGGAGGAATAAAAAAATCGATTCAGTACTGACAACAGATAACGGACCCATTGGAAACCAGAAAAGATAAGGTTAACTTTTTCTCTAGTCAGTATGGAGCCACTGAAAACTTTAACCTGTAGTAATTGACAGAACTAGAGATGTATTTAGATGGGAATCATTGAGCAGAAGCATAGGGAAATTGATTGAATTAAATGTGCTTGAAACATTGAAAGATTGCATAGTCATCACAAAATCTCACATGTAAGATGCATCCTGTATATTAGTTGTGTTTCTTCTGCTATAATATTTACTTTGTAGTGTTTCAGAATATTGGCTTTCTTACTGAAATTCAGGGTCCAGTCACCTGTCATTTCCTCAGGGAGGCAGTTTCTGAATTCCTGTCTCGTTCTCTGCCCATGGCCATTCATTTTCTTTTGTTTTAATCATCACAGCACGCACTTATAGCCACTCATCTTGCTCAATTAGCCTCATTCATTAGACTCTACACACTGTGCATAGACGGACTCCACTTACTTTGATCACATTAATCTTATCTTTAAAGAGTTTATGGCACATAAGAATTATACATACAAGGTATGAATTTGGTTGCTCTCATGTCATAATTCATTCAAGGCAAATTCCTCTTCAGATGGCCCTGTTGAATTCAGCAAGTTACCTACCTGTAAATCTTCTACTGCTATGCTGTTATATTGGTCATCAACATCATAGAATCTAATGACGCACATACCTCTGCACATATCTGTAAGGCATCTCTAGGTCTTAATTTGGATGAGAAAACCCATCTTAAATGTGGGCAACATCACTAAAATGGTTGGAGGCCTGGGCGGAGTTGAAAGGAGTGAGCCAGTCAGGCACTGAAGTAATCTCTCTCCTTCATGATTTTGCAATAGAACTGGATGCTGCAGTTCTCACTGCCATTAATACTCCTGCTGAGAGGACCTCATCCTCAAACTGAGACAAAATGAGCATAGAGAAGAAAGGCATAAAAGTACGCATGACAAAGGCAGGGTTACACAGTCTTCTATCAGAAACTAACTTTTATGGAACTGAAATTAATACATTTGTTAGAGCACTATGGTTTACTCTGCTCAGCTTTGCTACATTGGATATTAAGGGTCCAATACATTAACTTTAGATGACACATCCCAACCATTACACTTAATGTAAAGATATTTGAGACTCCTTAGATTCAAAACCAAATATGAATTTTATATATAAATGATATGAAAAAAACTGATACTTCTTAGAATTTGAGGGGGTTCAGCTAAATTACATGTAAATCCTTATCTCCTGACATGTTCATGCTTATACAACATACCAGAATCCATTTAAACAATATATAATCTATATCATTCTTCTCTTTGTTCCCTACAAAGAAATTTGTAATACACCCATGAAGCATGTTCCTAGCCACAGGTAATATCAAATTAAACACTTGTAGTAAAAACTTACAACATATGTTTAAAATCTCTTCATATGTTAAGACAATAATAATGATCTTCTACATTCATAAAGTAATTTATTAAGAATATTAATAAAATAATTATTAAACTAACTTTTTATATAATTCATACCATCATTAAAAAACAATGTAAAACTATCCATGTGGTGGTGGCTCATACATTTAATCCTAGCATTTGGGAGCAGTCACAAGTAGGTCCCTATCAATTTGAGGTCAAGCTGATGTAGAGTGAGTTCCAGGTCTACACAGAGAAACTCTGTCTTGAAAAAACAAAATAAAAATAGGAAGTCTGAAAGAGTTTTCCAGGATAGGAATGCTCTTGAACATGATGAAACGGTGTGACATCTTTTGCCTTTGAAATTATATTTCAACGTGTTATAATTCCAGACCTATTTATCTATGATAAATAAAACACTTATTAAATAGGATGGAACTTTACTAACAGGGGAGTAAAATGTTTTATGTTTTGCATGGAATCAAAAAAAAAATAGCCAAAGAAGTATTAAGTCATGAGCATAGATTTTGGAGTATTTATTTGTTTTACTTATGTTTCAGGACATGTATTTTTAGGACAAGGTACAAGATAATTTTTTCCCAAAGGTATTTTTATGAACAATTAAACTTAAAGGGCCATTCCAGAATTGGACAATTTTCCTTGGGATTTCTGAGATATAGTAGAAATATATTCTTTCATTTCAAGCATTTTGTTAAAATATGAAATTTTAAATCAGTTTATGTGTCTATGACTTTAAATATTTTCCTAAGTACAATTAGTACTTTTAAACAAATATATTACCTGGGTACTTTGACACACACTACTTTAAAATTTTTATTTATTGCTTATTTGTTTTGTTTATATGCATATATGTGTGTGTGTGTGGTGTGTGTGTACGTACACACACATATATAAATATACATACATATATATACACATATATGTATATATATAATATGGTACACCATGTATATAGAGTCAGACAATGACTCTTGAAAGCCAGTAGATGGCTTGTTGCAGCCAGTTTTGCCTTCCTCCATGTGTCCTGTGTATTCAAGTCATGTCATCAGGCTTCAAAACAAGCAGCTTAATAGCTAAATCATCTTGGTGGTCCCACCTGAAAGGTTAATACAAGTTAAAACCTTTCATATTCTAGCTAGAGTTACATGTTGTCTTGTGTTTCTATTCATATCACATATTATTGCTTTTCCTAATCTTAGCCTAATGTTCTCATAAGAAACAATTAGTTATGGACACTAGCTAATTACTACTTCATGTGGGAGGCTAGAATATGAGAAATTAAAAATTAGTTTTGAATAAAATAAACTATGGTATCCTGAAAATGTGCATTTGAGTCACTTTAATATGTAAATTTTAATATTTTCTATTTATACTCAAAACAATGCATATAGAGTATACCATAGTACTCTACATTAAATATCATTTGCATAGGAATAATAGACCCAATAAAGATAAAAACATGTGAAAAAAATATCGATCAATGAGAAAATTTGAAGAAAACCAATGCTGTCCTGTAAAGTACAAAATTTTAATTCTAAATCTTCTTTAAATTATTTTAATTAGCCCAAAGGAACTTAAGCTAATGGAAATGTATTTATAAATGATAAAATTGATGTTTAAGTATTATGTGTTAGCATCTCAGTTAATAAATCTGGTAGGTAGCTGTTGTGCCGAGGATCCTTCATCTCACAACACTGGAGTGACATGTCTATGCCCACTCTGCTTTACAGAAGAGGAGTAAGCAGGGTCTGACCTTGATCTGAGGAACTAAACAACAGCTCACCAAGGATTTATCTACATTGGTCAAATATCAACTCGTTCTGTAACATCTCAACAACTTTCTTTTTTTAGTTGTTTGTAATATTTTTTTATCCAACTACAATATAAATTATTTGTTAAGTTATGTATAGTGTTTCCCTTCACGTTTAAGTAAAGTATCAACTGCTGAAGCAAGAGTCACTAATTTCGTTCTTATTACCATGTGTTGTACCTACTAAATGAATACCTGAATTGTCTTCCAAATACACTCAGTAAAAGTTAAATAACTCTTTATTGAACAAAGAATGTATGATGGTACAAGAAAAAATATGTCAGCAGTTATTACCCTTGGCTTATTGATATGTTACACTGACACATTCACACATCATTAATTCACAAGGTAAATTATGGCGTCATAACAGTATTAACAAAAGACCAGTGTGAAAACTATGTATTTTTGTCTTGCTGTTTGTTTTTCTTCTTAACATTTTAATATTTGAAAGACCACAGAAACACAATCAGCCAGTAGAGCCAAATGTCACACATATGATACACATATGATAATTACATATGATACACTTATCTGGGATATAATAAAAACAAATTATCTGTTAACATTGTCTAAAATAAAACTCAATAATGAGTTTCATGTGTGGACTTTGATGGGTCACTTAATCCTTCACTTAGGGTCATGATGACTGTGTGGGCTAGATTGACACCAGTACAGTTCTATTCTGGGACATTACATGGTAGAAGAGGGTCCCAGACATCTGAAAGTGGAGGATGGAAATGCAATAGCAAAGAGAATAGTAGCAGACACTTAAATTTATTGTGAGCTTAGTGCACTAATAGCCAATAAAATCCTTAGTTTAGTACAGAATTGGAAATTTTAAAAATTTCCTGATTGATAGTGAATCCTAGGTGTAGATTGCAATCAAATAGCTTATAAATCCTATTCCAAAAACAAATTATAATTTACATATTCAGCAACACACATTTTAATGCCTTCATAACTTAAATTTTTTATTGTACTTGTAAAAGAATGATGTTCAAGTTTCTGGCTAATTATTCTTATTGGGCTGTTTAAAATAACTAAATGTGACTAGTTATGCTTATAGATGCAAAATCTTTGAAAGGGAGAGAGCAAACAGAACTACTTAAATCATTTTATTTATAGAGTAACAAACACATTAAAAATTTCTGAAGAAGACTCATCAAGAACACTGAAAATATGAAAAAAAAGTTAAGCTACTTTCCTGTAGTAGTATGTGTTTCATGATTACATGATAGCACTTCAATTTTTAAAATTCATTTTGTTAAGGTTAAACACATTTTACAATTTTATTTATTTATTGTAGTTCATGCACTTTTGTTATATTTAAACTTAAGAATTAGGAAGGAAGAACTTGATTGGGTTAATTCATTGCCCCACCACCTAAATCATTTACTGGCATATTGTGTAGTCTTCTACATCCAGGGAGTGACATAGAGGACACAAGAAAGCTTGAATGCTAACATGTTACCTATCGCTTGACAGACTTGTCTAACCAAATATTTTTAGTGGTGTTTTCTCTGCACAAACTTGAGTTGCAGAAGTCTTAATCTTTCTTATCACCTGCTTGTCAACAGGGAAACAAAGAAGCCGTAGAAACCCGTGCTTCTATGTATTTCTGCCAATCGAGGTAATCCAGGAAATAAACACAATGAGAAAAGACCCTGCTCCTTTGTTCACCTATGAGGCATCACACTGCAGGCAGGATCTCAACTGTAGCAACAAGGAGCTGACCTTTACATCTAAGAGTCTACCTCTGATCCTCACTGTCACAGGCACAGCTGCATTGCATTCAGCTGGATTGTTGCTTGTTTGCTATAACTTCTCCTAATCTTTCAACTATTACCATAAACAACACTATCAATAAACACTACGAAATTGTGAAATTCAAGTAGTGAACATAGAGCCATAATTAATCTGTCTGTTTACCTATGTATCTACAACTTAATCATCTATTTTCTATATATCCCATGAGAACACATCCACAAAATTTGTTCTTAGTTGTTGCAACTATTATGTTTGTCTTCAGATTCTGAGACTGAGATATATTTGCAGTCATGATACAAGCCATCAAAAAGTCAAAATACAGCAAAGATTGGCATTTTATTTTTCTTTGTTAGTTTTGTTTTTGGCTGACATTTAGTTATTTCTATGATTTAATGCAAAACATTTAAGTGTCTATTCCCACCAAATTTTGAATGAGTTATAAAATCCTATTGAAAGTTAAATTCAAGGAGTTTTATTGAACAATAAAAAACTTTAGTCCTTTCAGAACTTTATTTCCCCTCAAATGATTGTTTCTTTTAAACTGGCATAAACCTACCTGACCCTCCAGCACATTTTCATTTCTAACCAACTGAAAGTTAATGAACTACAGATTACACTGGGGAAGAGAATTTACTTTTTACAGGGAGCTGGAGTATGTTGAGTGGGGTGAGGCATACACAAGAAACTGTCAATTAGTGTAGGAAGTATTTTGACTTTTATGTTCTCGGTGCTTCATCGATACATCAAAAGAATTCTTTTCACTTTGTTTAGCATGATTTCTAATAATAAAAACACTCTGACAGCTTTTTTTAAATCTATAATCTGTCTTCCATGAAAGTCTCCTAGTATGTTTTCACAGATTAGGTACAGACACTCAGACTCTGCTTCATAACTTTAATTCCTGCAATTTTTGGGGAAGAGGAAAAGTGACTATTCATAAACTAAATGAATGTGATATATATATGATGGGTGATGTGATTCTGTATATATGTTTCTCATACTGTTAATAAAGCCCTGTGGCCAATAGAAAACTAGATAGGTGGGGCTAGGAGACTAGGAGGAGGAAGAGGAAGTAGTAGGTGGAGTCGACAGGTAGCCAATGGAAGGAGCAGGATGCCAGCCGCGGCTCCCCATAAGACGACCACGTGGAAATACTTAGATAAGTAGAAATGGGTTAATAATTAAGACAGAGCTAGCCCATTAACAATAATGGTAACTGGCCAACAGGATTGTATCAAATACAGAGTCTCTGAGTGTTATTTGGGGCACATGTGGTTGCAGGACAATGGCGGCAGGACCAGGAGGCCGGCTGGAACAACATGCTGTAACATAATGGTGTCAGAAGTGGGACTGAGAACTTTCACTTAAAACTTAAAAGTTTAAAAAATAGTTTTTAGAAACAAGGGAACAGAGACTAGCAAGACTTCTTGGTAGCAGCATTTTCTCCGTTGGATTTGTTTTATTGTAGACAGAGATTTGCACGGCTCCTTTAAGGGAGGTTTCCAAAATTAGCATAAGCGGCAAAAAGCCGCCTGGCTTTTAAACAGCTCTGCTAACAATTCATTGGTGTGTAGGAGAGCTGCAATAAAGGTTTACACTGTGTTTTTAAAAATACGCTGGCTTGGGAGAGAAAAAGAAACGGGATACAATGGTTTAAAAAGAAAAAAGGAATTAAATGAATGGATGTAATGGCACACGCCATTAATCCCAGCACTTGGCAGACAGAGGCAAGCAGATCTCTGTGATTTCAAAGTAAACCTGGTATGCAGTGAATTCCAGGACAGATAAAAGTTACACAGAGAAACCCTGTCTCAAAATATGTAAAAATAGAAGTAGAAGAAATAGAATAATAAAAAAGCCACGTAAAGATGGAAAACACAGAGAAATTTTGGATACTATACATGCTTCTGTTGTCTTTAAATTATTTGATTGCTGAGAAAACAACTACTAATAAAAGAAATGCTGCTAGATTAATTCAATTTATATATTTTAAAAATGCTTTGACTCAAAAATTCAAGCCTAAGAACAAGTTACTGGGGAAAAGGATTTCTATTTTTATTTCCACAGAAAATGAAAAGCTATGGATTCTTTCCAGACTTATGTGGTTTGATCAAGCCAGACCCCCTGAAACAACTCCCCAGATGATCCAACATTCAAAGCAGTTGAGACAAAGCCTTGCAGACTACTGCCAAGATTTCTGCGTCTTCTTTGGAACCCCATGACAGCGCCCTCTACCAGCAGGAAATAGTTTGGAAAGAACGACGCCCAAATTCCCAAATATTGTTTATAAATGTTTGTTTTCATTTAAATGGACTTGGTTATAAATGGTTAATGGCACAAGCAATCATTTTAACGGGAAAAGGGTAATTATGGTATGGAAATGAATACTTTGCTTTGGAATGGATTTTCTTTTATTGATACAATTTAAGGTCAATTTTGTGATATGTATATTTCTCCTCTTGTTTAGGTATTGTGTTTATATAGCTCATTAGAAAATGTAATATAATAATTTAGTACAGATTATAGAGAGTTACCTATGGGAGTTAAGTTAGTTTGGACTTCTAGATATATAGAGATGTATTTGAGATGGATAGGCATTCTTCAAACCTTTCAAAGACCTACAGAATATGGCATTTAAAATGGTTTAGGGTTTTTCTTGACAGTGAGGCACAACTGCTCCTGGTAACACCACCTACAGAAGAAAGGAAGATGGACATCGAAGAAACACATTATGGAGTTTGCTTCTAATATGGCAAGACTAGCCATTTGGGCAAGGTACTGCTCTTCTGAACTGTTTGACTTTATGTTGTAGAAACTGGACATGCAGGACCCACAAAAAGGTAACTGCTGATGCAAGATGGACATTGCTACAGGATTCCTGTTTCATGGAAGAGGCTGCCAGACAGCCAGATAGTCTACAGGACACAGAGAAAAGTTTCCTGCCTTATTGAGGAGTCTGGACACACATTATGGCCTATGGGCTAAAGATGGAACATTACAGAAGAACTTCGGGTGACTGACCAGGCAATGCATTGTCTCTGTCATTTCTTGAGTTTATATATTATCCTTCTGTGGTCTTTGAAGGAGTTGAAGACAGATAGTTATGATTATAGTTTTTCTTAGTTAGGATTAAAAATAAGTTACATATAGGTCTTTAGACTGACAAAGATAGGATAGATGATATTTTCTTTAAGTCTTACAAAATGTTAATGGACTAAATATTGTTAACTGTAATTCTTATTTGATAACTGTTGTATGTTATATTTTGCTATGTTAAGGTTCAACCCCTTCTTTTACTTTAGAAAGAAAAGAGGAGATGATGGGAGATGTGATTCTGTATATATGTTTCTCATACTGTTAATAAAGCCCTGTGGCCAATAGAAAACTAGATAGGTGGGGCTAGGAGACTAGGAGGAGGAAGAGGAAGTAGTAGGTGGAGTCAAGATGTAGCCCGGGAAGGAGCAGGACGCCTGCCGCATGGCTCCCCATAAGACAACCACGTGGAAATACTTAGATAAGTAGAAACGGGTTAATAATTAAGACAGAGCTAGCCCATAAACAGTAATGGTAATTGGCCAACAGAATTGTATCAAATACAGAGTCTCTGAGTGTTATTTGGGGCACACGTGGTTGCAGGACAATGGCGGCAGAACCAGCGGCAGCCGGCGGGGAAACCTGCTGTAACATATATATATATATATATATATATATATATATATATATATACATATATATATATATATGTAGTGTGTGTGTGTGTGTGTGTGTGTGTGTGTGTGTGTGTGTGTGTGTCCTTCAACATATAAATGCTGAAGGGAAAGAGTGGAATTTTTGATTTATAATGTTAAAAACATTTTAATGAGGTTGGGTGAAATATCTCAGAGGGTAAGGACACATAATCTACAATCCTGTGGACCTGAGAAGGATATCTGAAACCCACATAAAGTGGAAACAAAGGACTAACTCCAAAAAGTTGTTCTTTGTTTTGCACAGGTATGCATGTATTTACCCACAAACACTATGTAAACACAATAATAATGATGAAATAAAAACACTGATTATTGTAATATAGAGAATAGAATTCTTCTGTAGTAATTAGTAGTCTGGAAAATTATTTATAACATAACCTTTAAATTCTATTTTTAAAACTGTTAACATGTGTGATGGTTTGAATGAAAATGGCCTTCATAGGCTCATAAATTTGAATGTTTAGGGCCTAGTGTGTGGAACAATTTTTGGGAAGGTTATTTGGAAATATGTCCTGTTGGAGGAAAAATAAATCACTAATATTTAGTTGCCTTTGAGGCTTCAAAGACAGATAAACCAGGCCCAGTTTCTGCCTTTCTGATCATAAGCTTCTAGCTACTAACCAAGCACCATGCCGGCTTGCATGACTGCCTACTGCAATGTTCCCAGCCAAAACAGGCATGGACTCATCCTCTGAAACTGCAATCAAGGCCCCAAATAAATGCTTCATCTTACAAATGGTGTCTCTTCACAGCAATAAAAATAATTAACTAAACATTCCTCTCTCTCATACTACTTTTTTCAATATTTATATGTTATATAAGTGTGCTGTGCATGTCTGTTCCCTCTCTCTCTCTCTCTCTCTCTCTCTCTCTCTCTCTCTCTCTCTGTGTGTGTGTGTGTGTGTGTGTGTGTGTGTGTGTGTGTGTGTTCCTGATGCCTTTGGAAATCAGAAAAGGACACTGGGTTCTCTGAAACTATAGTTAATGATGTCTGTGAGCCACTAGGTAAATACTGGTAACTGAACTTAAGTCCTCTGCAAGAGCTTTCTCTTATCCACTAAACCATCTCTCCAAGACTTTATCATTTTAAAATTCCTCGAAATGCAAAGAGAAGAAAATCCACTTGCTAATGCATTAGTTTATTAAATTTAAATCAACAGTCTCAAAATTTGTTAAGTCAGAAAGTTCAAACTTGAAAAAAAATAAATATTAAATATGGTACATTATTTCGAAATAAATAAATAAATAACAGAAGAGAAACTCTATTTTAGAAAAGATCATTTGCTTTCATTTTGCATTACAATCTAAGAACTATATCAAAATCATTACTCTAGAATGTCGTGGAAAAACACATATAAATTTATTGTCCCATGTTTGAAGGAATAATGAGCATTTGAAGAACCAATGTTCCTGAGTTTTACTAGAGACATAATTTTTAAAATCATGGGTGGGTGGATAATTGTTAATTTTTATTTTAGATTATCCTTTCATTGATTCCTCAAAAGTTGGTGCTATCAATGAGCATTAGCAGTACATTATATTTACGATTAGAGACTAATAACACTATTATCACTGAATATCTCTACATTGAGAGACATTAAACAATAGATTCCCCTTATGTTTGAAAATACTTGTGAATGTAATAGTAGGATTGAAAGTTATAAACTACTATGAAGTCTTGGATCTCCTGTTTTAATCTTTTCTTTTTATCCTACCAGTGAATCATCCACTGAGAAAATGATGCTGCATGAAAGACTCATTGGTACAAAATGAATTGTCTTAGGATTTGAAGACTTGTCCTGAGCTAGAAGAGCTTTCTGTGGATAAGAAGCTGTTCTCCACCATTTTCTAATGGTTAAGCTTGGACTTTTCAGCCTTGTTCTTTTATCATATTTTATCTCGTAGTAATCTAACAATTGTGTTTCCTGTTGATAGCAATGGATCATATCTCTCCTATCTTTACTAGTATAGACTTTGCTACTGTCATAGTAGGGGCAACAGACATAAGTCTTAATATAGGTCTATACTTTCTTAATGGAAGTAGCACAAAGAGATGTCAATATGTCACAGGTCCAGTATCAAGGAATTCAGAGGTCTCTATAGTTAAGTTGCAAAGGTACTCATAGATTGCTGAAGCTAGTCACAGAATTTTTTCCCATTGACACATTGTTTATTGTTCAGGTTTGCAGAACTCAGTATAAAAAAATCAAGCAAGCTCACACTCACAGTTTAAGGATGCTCACCAAGACAAGACATGCCTGCAAAGTCTTACTTAGTTTAAAGAGTCTCTGTCACAATAGCAGGTGAAACAGTGGGCATGATACAAACACCACAGTCAAGACCTGAGGTTATTGAGATGTGTGCAGTGTGGCACATAAACTGAGAAAACCTCCCCACAACAAGCTCCAAAGAGAGCCATGCAGCAAACTGTTGACGATGATATCATATGTCCCAGAATATATCCTCAACTTCTGAAAAATCTCTTATGAATATTTGTGTAATAAATTCTATCGAAGAGTCTGAGTCTCTGTTCAGTGTCCTTCATATTATTCTTTTTGTTGTAATATCTAGACAGTACTTATTGGATTGTCTTCACATTGGTGCTTCTTTCTCCACACCTACTCAAGTCTTCTCTTGATTCATGTTGAGTTAACAACTTTTCATCTCAGTTGCTGTGCTTTTCCTTTTAAAACTTTGTTATTATTTTCAGTTACGTCCTATGGAGAGATGCAGGATCATCTCTGACAACATTTATTTATAATTTCTTGACAACATTTATTTATAATTTCTTTAGGCATATTTTTAAATAGCTTATATGAGATCTTCATCTGCTGTTCATAATACCTGAGTTACCACACTCTCTTACTGACCATGTCTTTTGTTTGTGTTACCCAAACTTGTTTGTTTGTACACCTTACAACATATTTTTAAAATAATTCATGTAATACAGTGAGGTGTTCCTGGAAATCAGATTATAATGTACTTCAGAGCTTCCTGCTGCTATATTTGTGGTATTTCCGATTAATTCATTAAGGTTTGTCTTGTTTGTAATGTGCTCCCACAGTGTTTGTATGTTTAGCTCATTGATGAGTTAGTGACTAAATGGAATTGCCTTTTCTTTAAATTCTTGAGTAAGTGAAGAAGCTTTCTGTATGTTTGGGAATGCCCTGATGTTCAAGGAAGGCAGTTCATCGCTGACTTCAACTTCATTATCTTTCAGAAAGCCCCAAGGTCAGAAGAACTAGAGCTTTGTTGGGTCTTTCTTGTTTATATGAAGCCATATGAAAACCCTGGGCCTTCAGGCATTTTGGGGGGCATAAATTTGAGCTCTGCAAGTCTCTCTGTACACAGTGCTACTCATTCATGCTTATCCTTTCTTTCAAACTCATGCTTATTTTCTTATTGGGCTCAACAGTGATCATTGCCCTAGGCACCATGTGATATTAAACAATTTCTACTGATTATTTTGACAATCACCCCTGGAGAAAAGGCTGGTTGCACTAGGGAAGCTTGGAGTCAGGTCAAATAAAGCCAAGTTCTGAGAGCTGAGTTTTCCTGGACGTTGCAGAGTTCGGAAAGGCAGGTGCATACAGGGAGATCTATACCAGTTCAGTTACCTCAAGGGACTAACTGGTTGCTATTTCTTTTGTGATGGTGGTCTGTGCGTTTTTAAAAAGTAGCTGCCTCTGGAAAGAGGACAATGAAAATTGGGCAAATTAAAGTGCTACGAAGATTACTATTTACTCAATAATGAGCTGTTTGTCCTAAATAGGTGAAGACTGGGCTATTGTACATCTCAAGTTGAATTTCAAAGATGTGAAAAAACAAGCTGATTTTGCCAGATATATATATCTATATATATCTATATATCTATATCTATATCTATATATATATATATGTATATATATGGAGAAGAAGAGCTTCAGGGACTTTGGAGAGCTTTAGAATGTCTACTGGCCATGCTCCTAGCACTGCACTCTAATCTTTGATGAGTCTGACACTTGAAAATCTGTAATAAATGTCTCCTGATCTGCCAAGAATTACATCACCACATGAAAGTCTGTTATTGGCTGATAATGACAGCAGGGAGGTGAATGTGATGATGGCATTAAACATGCATGTGAGTTCCCTATGTGTCAGTCAGTGCATCAGTCAGTGCATAAACCCTGTGTGTTTGCCTAGGAATTCATCTCTCACTGACTCCATGATTTTCAAGTTTAAGGCACAAATAGAGTAAGAACCATAATGGGAAAGACTAAATATGCTATAATAAACCCCGAGCAAATAAAAATCTGTTAAATTTACAAAGACTGCAGTGTGTATTACAGATGCCCTGGAGTCTGGACATGCTAAATATTAAGCATTTAAGTACAGATTCAGGAAGAAGAAGCACAAAAATTCCAAGAAATTTATATGGTTTTTGGTTTATATTAAGCATTAATGGGACACATGAATGATTTAAGGACTAAGGCTTCATGTTTTAATCTGATGGCAATGAGTTTATGGGGAGAAAAGAATTTGTATCAAATGTATTGTGGGTAGCATCAGCAATGAACAGACCAGACACTGTGACTAAAGATGGACTAAGAGTTATTTCATCTTGAAAGGCACTTCACACGTCAGCGATACAGCAATATTTTGAACTGAGGCAAAATTGACCCAACAGGTCTTGATTGACTCTACTGTATGGTAGGCCATAGTGATTCTCTGAATTAATTATTATATTAATAATGCCCACTGCATTACTATTGAGCATATGCAATGTCAGCTGACTCATCTCTTGGTACAGTTATGAAATGAAATCCATCCTGAGCAGAAGTCATTTGTATGCTTTTGATAAGTAATATAATAAGTAAAAATTTAACGACTTTCTCAATTCCTCTAAGTAGAGATAAATTCTGTACCACTAGTAAGGTTTAACTCATTTAATTATAATTTTAGATGAGAATTAAGAAAAAAACTTGCCTGAATTAATGAGTTCCTACACTACT
Source organism: Cricetiscus sungorus (assembly GCA_030556225.1). Lineage (NCBI taxonomy): Eukaryota > Metazoa > Chordata > Mammalia > Rodentia > Cricetidae > Cricetiscus > Cricetiscus sungorus. The sequence continues at coordinate 8,865,894 of JANBXA010000737.1, read as the reverse complement.
TCTCATAATAGGCCCCAATTTCTCTTAAACGCTTTAAACATTTCAGATACATACTTCATTTCTCATGCACACCTGGAAGCATCAGACTCCAGAGACCAAGGCAGTAGGATGACTGTCAAGTTCAAGGTTTGTCTTGGCTTTGTAAGATGACCTTCTTTTGAAGAAAGTAGCTCAAAACCCATAACATTCCACTTTGTAGAAAAAAAGTTAAAGCATTTAATAATGTATCAACATTACAATGCTTGTTAATTAAACATGGTCAGAGAAAATTACGGGAAAAACACACTCACTTTTACAAACTTTAAATGATTTATGTAAAATTGCTTTTCATTTATTTATATTTTGTATGGGCATTGTGTTTAATTTACATGTAGGGAATGAATTAATTAAGAATGATTGAAATTTTACAGAGTCCTCTTAATTTAAGCTTTGTATACACAGTAGCCTGTGGATGGACTCATGGTGTGGCACAGTTTGCTATGTTTCACTGCGTCATTGATCATTGTTAGAAAATCTCAGCTTTGCAGTTATGGATTCTCATGTGGAAACTCCACACTGTCCAAGCCATTTCTCATTCCTTGTACACTGAGGTCACATTTTATTTATTGCAGTCAGGAGTAATACATTGTGCTTGGTATTTATTTCTCAAATACTATAACTTATTCCTTTGATTTCTCTAAAAATGCTATTGTTTTATAATTATTTTAATGTTGTATAAGAACTATCCATTTAATATTTTAAAAATATTTCATATTCAAATAATACTTGTTAGCAATTGGAGAAGTTGAATTGTGTAAACATAAACACATTGAATTCTGTGTGTTTCATTTAAATCCCATTAGAATTGTGCTAATAAATACATTTATAATTCTCTTTCATGAAAATAATTTCCAATAGCCTTTTTGCAGAGAACCATTTATTCGAAAGTAACAATATGTTTTGTTTTGAAAAATATTAATTCCAGTAGTGAACAACTATTTTTTGGTTACTTTTTCAGTGGCATGGAGTGGGTATTACCAAAATAACAAACTCATGAACTGAAAAAAAATTAACATTTGGCTTCATTATGAATAGTTCCATATTGAAATCAGGGTACTTCTATTTCATTTTGTTCTCTTAACACAAGGCTAATTATGACTTAAAAGAATAAATTCATGAGCACACAATTTATCACTAACTCTGTGCAGCAAAGAGGTTTTATTAGGAAAATGTCCTCATTTTCCTAGACTGTCTCTAATTTCATCATGAAATTAAACTGCTATATTACAAAATCATGCAACACATAAAAACCTTTGACACCATAATAACCCTGATGTCTCAGTGAATTAGTCTGCTACCATATCTCAAGTAGCACCTCTATATTTCAATGTTATTCTTTTTATATATTCAGAGTATATTTTATAGAAAATAATTGTAAAAAAAATGTTATGCCAACCATTGAGACATCCAAACTTTTCATGATTAGTGCTCTAATAACAGGTAATTGACAGATGCTGTCTAGGCACAAACCCTCATATCAAAGCTGGAAGAGGCAACCCAGTAGGAGGAAAAGGTTCCCAAGAGCAGGTAAAAATTTAGAGACACATGCATTCGCACTGTTAGGAGGAGTCCCACAAAAACACCAAGCTAACAACCATAATATATAAGCAGAAAACCTAGCACAGACCCTTTGTGAGTCCCTACGAAACCTGTACAGTTGATTTTGCAGAACATGTCACAAACATGTTTTAAACCCTACACAACATACTCACAGTCTGTGTGGGTAGCTTGTATCATTAAATGTGAGCTTTCCCAACATTGAGCCCCACAAAAGCATGTCTGTTGTTTATTGTCCCACTTTCAAGAGTAGGAAAAGTATATAACTACAGATTTTACTCAAGTTCTAGTTGCATGATGAGTTTTACAGTTGTGGTTGAAAGACCCACAGAGTGTGTATCCTCACGCCCTGATTCAGGAAAGGCGCCCCCCCCAATCACTCACGAGAAGCGGTCTTGATGCAAAAGCACGAGGTGTTTTATATTCCGAGTGCACTGGGGTTCGCAGCCATACTCCACATCGGGGTAGAGGACTGGGAACCTGGGTACAGGCTTGAGACAGCTTTTATAGGGTTACAACAAAGCCCACATGTAGTAAACCAATCATCTCATAGCATCCAGTGCAGGCCAATCAATTTAAACTATCCAAGCCCACACTTAGCCCAGGAAGTCTGCTTTTTCACGGACTCCCGGGTAGGGTGACAAGGCTCATTTACTGTGTTCACTCACTCACAGGTGCTGTTGTAAACAGCCCTGTCATAAACAGTCAAGAATGTGACATTTGACCTGCGATTTAGTCTCCCAGCTTCCTGGGGTCAGTGGAGAGTTAGGATAAATTTTTCCATCCTTACATGGTAACTGAAAACATATGCAAACATCAAAAATATTCTTCTTTGTTATTAATGAGAGAAATTTTCAGATCTTTTGAGTGATTCAATTTTATCTGATACTTTGACACAATTTCATATGGGCATATAAGAAGTAAATCAAAACTTTTGTCACAGTATTAATATTTTAACCTGCTAGTTTATGAAGGTGTTAATAGTGCTATAGCTGTATATTTGTGTGTTATTAAGAGTAGTTAATTTATACTATATTTAATTGAAGGTGATTTTGGTTAAGTTCATTCTATAGAGTTCACTCATGTCAAAATCTAAGTGAGGGACCAAAATAACTATTTCTATTGAAATTTATATTATTAGGCATAGAAAGGTTCCACATGACATCTGAACTATATTTTATTGAATACTTTTTCTTATATCAGGATCATGTGCTAAGTAATTTTTCCATTATGCAAATCCATACATTATAAACTACATATGTTATAGAAGCAACCCACTACTTTTGAATTAGATGTGTGCCCAGTTCCATGAGAATGAGCTTCATCCAGGCATTGCTATCTGGGCTAGCCAAGTACCTGTAGCTATTTAGGTCATAGGCCATAAGGAGAGGAATGACTACTCTCATTCTACTAAGTAGACAGAGTATTAAACTACCTCCGTTCCATCATAGTTTTGCTTCTCTCAACAGTCACCAGAGAGCACTTCATTCAGAAGTATCTGGTTATTATCGCTGAAACCCACATATGGTCAATGTGCAAAGACAAATAGACTGTGAAAATTTTAGCCCTCTATTGGGCAAGTATATTTATTCTTGATGATTTCGAGGTTCAGATGTCATTGAGGCAGAGTGGGCAGAAAATATAGTAAGAATACAAGGTAGTGGATTGACTACAATAAAACTGTTATCCATACTCAGAGTGACTCTTGTATATATGAATTCACAACAGTTGTGACTGAATGCTGAAGACCTGTGCAAGACAAAGCCAGACAAAATCCTAGCATGGTAGGTGGGGGTAG